>CM054146.1:66783454-66785954 GCA_028751875.1 Rapana venosa | reverse complement strand
CGCAAACGGTCACCCATCCAACTGGTAACCACGCTCGACGCTGCTTAACTTGGCTGGGGGAAAGTTAATGCTCTGACCACTGAGCTATCCGTAGAAAATAAGCAATGATAAAAAAAGGACATTGCCAGCACAGACTTTCCAGAAGGCGGGGATGCTTTTTATACTGACAGGACCATGGCATCCCCAAACAGGGGCCTAGATTGTGTAGGGAGCGTGACTTGATGTAGATATCAAGAAACACTTTTAGTCATACCGTACACTCCGTAATTGTCTTCATTTGAAGAAATCATAATACTTGTGATAAGCTGATACTTATTTCTTCCTTGCCTTTTGACTTCACTGTTTTTCTTCTTTATTAAAACTTACTACTACTACTACTACTACTACTACTACTACTACTACTACTACTACTACTACTACTACTACTACTGCTACTCCTGCTGCTGCTACTGCTGCTGCTGCTGCTGCTGCTGTTGCTGCTGCTACTGCTACTTCTACTTCTACTACTAATAATACATGGAATTTATATAGCGCTATATCTTGCAACAAAACAAATCAAAGCGCTTTCATTCACCCTACTCATTCACATGCCGCCAGTTACAATTAATAGGTGGTTTTTTTACAAGTTCAAATGTTACGCACACGCTCGCACGCCCGCACACACACCAAACACACACACACACACAACACAACCACACACACACACACACACACACACACACACACATAAAGTCAAAGTCCTTCGGATGAGACTATAAACTGAGGCCTCGTGTGCGAATGCACGCAGAACATCTTGCGCACATGTTAAATCCTGTTCCGCTTTTCGTAAGAGTAGGCCACTGTGTGCCGGTGGGAACAGATGACAAAATTTACACGGGGACTGGATGTAAAAAAACACGCAAGTGCTTATTCCTTTATCCTCGATATAAAAGAATAAATGAATAAATACAGGTTTACTCTCCGGAAGGTTGATAGGGTTTTGGCATTGATAGCAGTGTCAATAATGAAATGGAACCAGAGGGGGGAATTTTAGCTTTTATATAAATGTGTCTTGAGGGTGGATTTATAAACGTCATAAGAAGGCTTTGGGCGAAGGGAGATAACGTTCCAGATCAATGGAACAGAAACAGAAAAAGAGCGAGGGCCAACAGTGAACTGGTTGAATCTAGATAATAATAATAATAATAATAATAATAATAATAATAATAATAATAATAATAATAATAATAATAATAAATGGAACTTATGTAGCGCTATATCTTGCAAAGACAAATCAAAGCGCATGCATTCAACCTAATCTTACACAGTCATGCAATCAATGATAAATAATCAAAAGTTTAAACAAACAGATATTTACAAACATGGTGCGATGCAGACAAAGTCTATGAAAAAAATTTCGATAGTCAAATGTTTTTCAAAAGCACACATACACTCGCACAGGCCGTATACTTTAGCAGGGTGATAGAACATGGGTTAGATATGAAACAGGAGGGGGAAGTCTTAGGTTTGAAATAAATATGTCTTGAGGCTGGATTTAAAAGTGTCAAAAACTAGGTTTCTGGCGAAGAGAGAGAGGAAGGTTGTTCCAGATGGATGGACCAGAAATAGAGAATGAGCGGCGGCCAACAGTGGATTGGTTGAATCTAGGTATTCGTAGGCACAAGGTATCTGCAGTAGAGCGGAGGGAACGTGAAGGAGTGTACAGGTTAAGACATTCACATAGGTAGGAGATTGTAGTTTTGTGGAGACATTTGTAACAGAGGGTACTGATCTTATAACCTACTCTCTGTGGCACAGGCAGCCAGTGGAGAGATCGCAAGAGTGGGGTAAAGTGCTCAGATTTTTTTCTTTCTGAGAACTAGTCGAGCTGCGGAGTTTTGTATACGTTGAAGGGAGTGGATAGATGTTGCTGGCAGACCACCTAAAAGAGAATTGCAATAGTCCAGACGTGAGAGAATGACAGAAGTGACAAGTTTGGCTGTTGCATCAGTGGACAGGTACTTCCGAATTGCACTAATACGCCGTAATTGATAGTAGCACGACTGACAGGTCTGGGTGATGAATTTTTTCATAGAAAGTGTGTTGTCGATAACGACACCTAGATACTTCACGGAAGTGGATAGAGGGACTGATGTATTGCCGAGTTCTATTGAAGCTGTTGTGATGGAAGAGAGTTTGTGTTTGGTCCCTACAAGCATGGCTTCGGTTTTATCTGCGTTTAACTGTAACTTGTTTTGTATCATCCAGTTTTGGATATCTTGAAAGCAGTATGCCATCTTTGTCAAGAGAGAAGGCAGATTTTCAGGTGTAACACTACTTTGAATCTGAGAGTCATCTACATAAAAGTGATGGTTGATATGATGACGGTTTATTATATGTGATAGTGGAGCAGTATAGAGAGTGAAAGAAACAGGGCCGAGAACTGATCCCTGCGGGACACCACATTCCAGTTTGGCAGGTATTGACTGTAACTTGTTTACTGCGACTGTCTGGAATCGGT
>CM054146.1:66768454-66773454 GCA_028751875.1 Rapana venosa | reverse complement strand
GGGAAGAGAGAGAGGGGGGAAGAGAGAGGGTGGTGGAGACGTGTTGGCAAGGGATAGAGGTAGGGTGGAAAGAGGGAGGGAGGGAGGGAAAGATAAGGAGAGGGAGAGTGAAAGAGAGAGAGCTAGAGACATGGTTTTTTTTATATATCACGAATAATGGAATAAGCACTCATGTGCGTTTTTACATCCAGTCCCCGTGTGTATGCGGTTTTTTAAATTTTGTCATCTGTTCCCACCGGCACACTATGGCCTACTCTTTCGAAAAGCGGAACAGGATTTAACGTGTACGCAAGATCTTCTGCATGCGTTCGCACACGGGGCCTCGGTTTATAGTCTCATCCGAAGGAGAGAGAGAGAGAGAGAGAGAGAGAGAGAGAGAGAGAGAGAGAGAGAGAGAGAGAGAGATGAGAGAGAGAGAGAGAGAGAGAGAGAGAGAGAGAGAGAGAGAGAGAGACAGACAGACAGACAGACAGACAGACAGACAGAGAGATATATAGAAAGAGAGAGACAGACAGACAGACAAACAGACAGACCGTTCGACAGAGACAGAGACAGAGAGAAGCGGTAGAAGGAGAGAGGAACAGAAAAGCAGAAATGGGAGGTAGAGAGGAGAAATGAAAAAAAAAAAAGAAAACTGAGAGACAGACCAACAGACAGACAGTGACGGACGGGCATAAACGGACAGGAGAACATCCACACTGACACAAGGACAGCAGCGGAGAGAAGAAGGAAGCAAACAAGTTAGCCATAACAACATCGTTGTCTACATCACTGAGCATTGAATATTTTAATGGCGCGCCAGCATAATATTGACACAACATGAACAGATCTACCAGAAGAATCCTTTTCTTTAAATTTTATTCTTTTATATCTAGGATAATGGATTACCCACTTGAGTGCTTTCTTTACATCCAGTCCCCGTGTGTATGCGGTTTTGTCAATTTTGTGATTTATTCCAACCGGCGCAGAATGGCCTACTCTTACAAAAAGCGGAACAGGATTTAACGTGTGCACAAGATCTCCTGCGTGCATTCGCACACGGGGCCTCGGTTTATTTTATTTCATTTCATTTCATACAACTTTAAGTCACGCCAGATTTCTCTCCGCTGAAAGTATACTTATCAAAACTATGAAAGGAAGTAGTTTTGAATATAATATAGGCAGAGGACGTGTAAATAAATACGTTGTTTTGGATAGGGGGAAGAATCAAAAGAGAGTCTGAACTAGTAACACCCATGGCTTCTATTGGAACAGGATATAAAGAAAATCAGTCCTAACGCTCAAATCGGTCTCGAGTAAAACAGTCTTGACTAAGTCATAGTTCTACGCTAAGATTCAAGGAAGGACTATGAAATAAATACATCATGCTTGTAAAGTGTGTATGCTTGTTTAGAAAGAGCTGGGCCAACTTTCATTTGCTGGCTCAGGTAAATACATTGCATTTGCGCAGCGAAACTGGTATTCCTGTTGTGGTATACTAACAAGACTGAGAACTAGATAATGGTGTCTTGCAATACTGAACATTGATTTGAAGTCACTCACAGACGCTGACACGACACACAGACACAAACACACACACACACACACACACACACACACACACACACACACACACACACACACACACACACACACACACACCCACACACACACACACACGTGCACACACAGAGACACATACACACAGACACACACACACACACACACACACACACACACACGCGCACGCACACGCACATATGCACGCGAACACACGCACATATACGCGCACGCACACATACGCAAGCGCGCGCGCACACACACAGACGTACGCACGCCTACACCCAAACATATAAGCATACACACTTTAAAATCGGGTCATGCAGTTTACTAAAGTACGATGTATGCACTACTTTCCGGAACGTGTGTTTATCTTCTTGCTTATATTCATACCCAGTCTCTTGCTCATTCATTCATTCATTCATTTATTCAGTCAGTCAGTCAGTCAATCATAACCAGTCACTTGCTCCTTCATTCATTCATTTGACTGATTGATTGATTGACTGATTCCTTCAGTAATCGATTCATGAGTCGGTGATAACATTTAGACAAGCATACCTCTATAAAACTCACCACTGTAGAAAATTCATAAATAAAAGATACAAATCATTTCTGCACCCATCTCCGTTAAGTTCCATATATAGGGACGCCATCAATGCCACACGTCAGTATCCAATCACAGAGCAGACTTGAACTCCAGAGATGACAATGGCACCACCACCAGTCTTCAACAAAAGGATGTTACCAAACACATCGAACAGTTTAGACGGTAACTCTGTAATGTCATAGCTATTCTCGTGTCCTGTTGTTGTTGTGTCATGTTCTCTTTACACTGCCGCTTTGTTCTCTATTCTTTTAGATCGTGACCGTTCGTGTCAGTGATTCGTTGTGTAATGTATTTCATTGAAAAAACCACATTGCATGCTAACTTTGAATGGCGAGATGTATATGTGCATTTTACATAGACGCTAACAACGTGAGAAAAAAATGATTGAATGATCTTTCATTTTTCAAGGGATACAGAATAAATACTAATATAACTATTTCTTTCATCTGACTCTTGCCCTGATTAAGGACTATAGACACACACACACACACACCACACAACACATATATATATATATATATATATATATATATATATATATATATATATATATATATATATATATATATATATATATATATATATATATATATATATATATATATATATATATGGAGGGTGTCTTGCTGTTACCTACCACAACGGATGAGTGAGGTTTCAAATAGTGCCGGGACCTCTAAAGAGTGCTCAACCAGGAGCCGAAACTCGAGTCAGGTCAGGCCAAAGGCATGGTCCTTACTCAAATATTCCCTTAATGCTGCCTTCAATGTTTTATTTTGTAGTGAATTTTTTTCCCCCTCGAATCTTAGACAAATATTAGTTTATGATCAGAATGAAGTTGTAATTGGTTACCTGCACTTGTTTTTCCTCACTCTTTTGTCTCAGTTTATATATATATATATATATATATATATATATATATATATATATATATATATATATATATATATATATATATATATATATATATATATATATATATATATATAGTAGATAGATAGATAGATAGATAGATAGATATTAATATATACAGGAAGAAAGACAAAGAGAATGAGAGAGACAGGGGAGGAGAGAAACACAGAGAGAGAGAACACACACACAGTTTATGACCAACTCACGCAGACCTCTAAGTGCTTATACACAAAAGGAATACAGATAATTCAGGGAATAAATTGAATATTGCTGTGTGTCCTTTATTCGCTTATATAATTATGAATTTGTTCATCCCGTTTCTTTCCTTCTTGGTCGATTCATTAACTTTTTATTCTGATCCTCACTCAGTCATTCATTTATTCATTTATTTTGTTTACACTCATTCATGATTCATCAAACGCGTTAATTAAAAAAAAGAACAATTGTTTGAACACTTATTTATTTCTTTATTAATTTTTTCTACTTAAAGTCACGAGATTTCTCTTCGTAAAATTCGGGCTGCTCTCACCGGGGAGAGCGCGTCGCCACAAGAGCAGCGCCACCCTTTTTTTTCGTCTCCAACTGTATTCGTTTCCCTATAAGTGTGGCTTAAAAAATTGCCAGAGACAACTCTCTTGTTGTCGTGGGTTCTTTTACATGCGCGGAATTATTTTTTGTAACACACGGGACCTCGGTTTATCGTCTCATCCGAAAGACTAGCGCCAAGACCACCACCCATGGTCTGATGGATGGGAGAAAAGTTTCGGGCCCAAAATAGATTTAAACCACCACACACTTCCGACCCGGACTTTTTCGCTTTCTAGACAGGCGCGTTACCTCTAGACCACCGATCCACCGTCATTTTATGGGTGAATCATTTATCTCAGACATTATCTAAACTTAGATAAAGTTCAAGAATCTAACAATCATGTGTGCACAAAACTTTGTTATGTTTCATCTTTAGTGATGCAGTCAGTGCAGCTGACGTCAGCAGCCAATCAGACATCAGACTTTACTGCAGAGGAGACAATGGACCAAAAGAAGATAGTAAAAGACATCAAAGTTGTAGCTCTCGACTTTATAATGTCAGAGCTATTCTACTTCTCATCTCTATGCTGACCATTTTGTCTTCATTTAGACATTGACCTTCAGTCTTGATTGTGTTAGTATTGTGTTATTTTCTTTATGGAAGAGTTGTGTGTCTGGTTTTGGTGAGCGCGTCTTTGCAGGGAAAATTGAGGCATGCATGCGTATGCTGTGCACAGAGAGAGAGAGAGAGAGAGAGAGAGGAGAGAGAGAGAGAGAGAGAGAGAGAGAGAGAGAGAGAGAGAGAGAGAGAGAGACAGAGACAGACAGACAGACAGACAGACAGACAGACAGACAGACGGACGGACAGACAGACAGACAGACAGACAAAGGCAGAGACAGAGAGGCTTTTAACAATATATTGTCATATTCCTGTTTGACCTATTGAAAAGGGGTTTAACATACTCTTTCATTGAATATATCCAAATGAATACACAGGGGGAAAAATCCACGATAAATTCATTCATTTGCTTTTTTTTTGTTTACCTCTATCGCCATTCAGTTGTTCGTTCATTTAATCATCCTTCCCCTCCTTCTTGACCTAATGATTGGGTCCATAGAAAGTAATTTGTTGAACACTAAATTTTATGGGCAAATCATTGATCTCATACATCATCCCCACTTAAATAAAGATGAATATTCAACTATTGTTCCTGCACAAACCTTTGTTATGTTTCATCTTTGGCATTTCCATCAGTGCCACTGCCATCAACAGCTAGTCATACATCAGACGCTACTGCAGAAACAACTACAGACTCCCCAAAAATAGTAAAAGACATCAACGTTTTAACTCTGGATTTTATAATGTCATAGGTAATCTATCTTTTGCTTTTATGTTGACCATGTTTGCAGTCAT
>CM054146.1:66753454-66765954 GCA_028751875.1 Rapana venosa | reverse complement strand
GATTTAACGTGCGCGCAAGATGTTCTGCGTGCGTTCGCACACCGTGCCTCGGTTTATAGTCGCATCCGAGAGAGAGAGAGAGAGAGAGTTGCGTTCTCTTTCGTTGATATTTTTTTGTAAAGAAAACAAATAAGCAAAACAAAGGGACGGAAACTTCTTTATATCTATCAACGCCACCCAGAAGTGATTTGTTTCATTTGCGCGAGTTATTTTGCCTTTCTTGGGTTTTGATTTTGTTTTAACTCTGTGCTGTTGCTTCATTCTCTTACATTTCTTTCTCTATCAGTTTTTAAACTTTTCATGCATTCTGCGTTTCGTCACCCAGCTGTTTTTTTTCCTAGGGTACTTCTTTCATTCTTCATCATCTGCTAAGAGCTAATGCATTATATCTCGTTTGTGTGTGTTCTTAAGCGAGTTCATAGTAGTTTACGCTGTGGGTTTTTTTTGTCGCATTTTCTTTCTCTGTGGCATACATTCATACATTTATATATCCATACATCCATTTATTCATTCGCGCGTGTGTGTTTTTTTTCAAGATTGTTATTTAAAAAGAAAATAGTATCTTACTGCTCTTTTTTTCCTTTTTTGTCTCTGTGCCTGTTTTTTTTCTGTACTTGCTTTCTTTCATTCTTCATTTCTGTCTTTCGCTGCCCTCTTTTCCTTCTTTTCCTTTCTTCCTTTCGTTATTTCTGAAACGGTTTGTTTTGTTTTCTTTTTTCTCTTCTTTCAATTGTTTCTTTTTTTTATTTGCGCTTACCTGGTCATTCTTTTTGTTGTATTCTTTTGGTTTTTGTGCTTTGTGACACGTTCTCCCCAAAAGTAAAGGAGTTTACAAAAATAGGATTTCAGACATTTTCTTTTTGAAGAAACATCTTTTTATTTAAAAACAAGAGAAATTAAATAATTTTCTTCATTTTCTGTTTATTTCTTTATGCGTTTTGTTTGGTTGATATGTTTTTGGAAAAGAAAGAATAATAAAGACACAGGAACGGAAACTTCATTATATCTATCAACGCCACCTAGAAGTGATTGCTTTCATTTGGCCGAGTTATCTTTCCTTCCTTGGTTCTCCATTTTGTTTTAACTCTGTGCTTTTGCTTCATTCTACTACTTTTCTTTCTCTCTCAGTTTGTAACTGTTCATGTATTCTGCATTCCGTCACTCTGTTGTGCTTCTTTTTTCCCCTTGGGTCCTTCTTTCATTCTTCATTATCTGCTAACAGCTTATGCATGATTTCTTTCTTTTGTGATTTCTTAGACGAGCTCATGGTAGTTTATGTTGTGGTCTTTTCTTACCCTTTCCGTTCCTTGTGCCTGCTTCTGTGTGGCAATGATTTATACATTTATTTATGCATATATCCATTCGTTCATTTAAGAGTGTGTTTTCATTATATTTATAACAATAGTATTTTCCTACTATTTCTTTTTTTTCTTTCTTTTTTCGGGGGGGGGGGGGGGGGGGGGGGGGTGTATTTTTCTTTCTGTCCGATTGTCTGATGTTCTCATTCTTTCTTTCTTTCTTTTGTCGTCCTTTCTGTCTTTTCCTGCCCTCTTTTTCCTCTCTTACTTTCTACCTTCTGTTATGGGCCAATGACCTTTTTGTGAATAAATCTTTCGAGTTCGAGTACCTTCTGTTATTTCTGTATAGTTTTGTTTTCTTTTCCTGTCTCTTTTCTATCAATTGTTCCTCTTTTATGTTTGCGTACCTCGTCATTCTTTTGTTGTATTCTTACTTTTTCGTGCTTTGTTACACGTTAAAAAAAAGAACGTAAAGGAGTAGAAAAAAGTTTTAAAATTTTCTTGTGAAAAAATTCTCTTTTATTTGTAAACAAAATAAACTAGATAATTGTCGTCATTGTCCTATTCTTTTTATCAGTTTTTTTTTGCTTGATTTTGTTTTTGCAAAGAAAGAATAAATAAAAGCACAGGAACGGAAACTTCATTATATCTATCAACGCCACCCAGAAGTGATTTGTTTCATTTGCGCGATTTATCCTTCCTTTCTTGGGTTTTGATTTTGTTTTAACTCTGTGCAGCTGCTTCATTCTGTTACTTTTCTTTCTTTCTTTCACTCTTTAACTGTTCATGCATTATGCGTTCCGTCATTCTATTGGTTTTGTTTTCCCTTTGGATTTTTCCTTCATTCTTCATCATCTGGGTAACAACTAATGCAATATTTCCCTCTGTTGTGTTTTCTAAAGTGATTTCATAGTAGTTCATTTCGTGCTTTCTTATTTTCTATTTTTTTCTTCGTGTGTTCTTCGTTTATTCATTATTTTTTGTAGCATTCATTTATACATATATTTATTCACGTGTGCGTTTTTAAAAAAAATATATTTATAAACGTTCTAGCTAACTACTATGTTTATCTTGTTTTTCCTTTTTTTGTCTCTGTCTATCTGTCTTTTTGTCGTTCTTTCTTTCTATCTTTCTTTCTTGCTTGTGTGTGTGTGTGTTAGTGTGTGTGTATGTGTGCGTGTTCGTGCGTGCGTGCGTGTGTCTGTGCGTGCGTGCGTGTGTGTGTATGTGTGTGTGTGTGTGTGTTTGTTTCCTTTGTTCATGTTTGTCTTTCTTTTTTTTTTCTTCATTCATTCTTGTTTATTCTGTTTGTCTGTCTGTTTGTCTTTCTTTGTTTTGTCGTCCTTTTTGTCTTTTCCTTCCTCCTTTCCCTCTCTTACTTTCTCCCTTCTGTTATTTCTGAAAAGTGTTTTCTTTTCTTTTCTCTTTTTTTTCAATTCTTCTTTCCTTTATGTTTGTTTACTTGGTCAGTTTTGTGCTATATACTTGGTTTTTCGTACTTTGTTACACGTTAAGAAAAAAAGTAAATGTGTAAAAAATTCAACAAAGTTTAAGAATGTTCTTTTTGACAAGAAATAGTTTTACTTTGTAAACAAGATAAATGAGATAGTTTTCTTCATTTTCTTTGATTCGGTTTTGTTTTGTTGAATATACTTTAAAAAAGAAATGATAAAACACAGGAACGGAAACTTCATTGTATCTATCAACGCCACCCAGAAGTGATTTGTTTCATTTGCGTGAGTTATCCTTCCTTTCTTGGGTTTTTGATTTTGTTTTAACTCTGTGCTGTTGCTTCATTCTCTTACGTTTCTTTCTATATCAGTTTTTAAACTTTTCATGCATTCTGCGTTTCGTCACTCAGTTGATTTTTTTCCTTGGGTCCTTCTTTCCTTCTTCATCATCTACATAACAGCTAATGCATTATATCTCTTTTATGTTTTTTGTTAAGCGAGTTCCTAGTAGTTTACGTTGTGTTTTTTTTTCTTTTCTTTTTCGTTGCATTTTCATTAGATATTTATCTTTCTCTGGGGCAGTCAATCATATTATGTATTTATACATCCATTTAGTCATTCGCGTGTGTGTGTGTTTTTTTCATTATATTTATATTAAAAATAGTATCTTACTGGGTTTTTTTTAATTTTTATCTCTGTCTCTCTGTCTGTCTATTTTTCCTATACATTTTTTCTTATATTCTTCATGTCTGGCTTTACCTGCCCTCTTTTCACTATGTTTCTTTCTCTCTTCCGTTACTTCTCAAATGTTTTGTTTTGTGTTCTTTTTTCTCTTCTTTCAATTGTTTCTGCCTTTACTTTTTTCTTGCCTGGTCATTATGTTGTTGTATTCTTTGGTTGTCGTGCTTTGTTACACGTTCAAAACAGAAAGTAAAGAAGTTAAAAAAAAGAAGATTTAAGACACTGTCTTTTTGAAGAAACATTTCTTTTTTGGAAACAAGATAAATTAAATAATTTTCTTCGATTTCTTTTTTATCTCCTTATGCGTTTTGTTTGTTGATATGTTTTTTTGTAAAGAAGAATAATAAAGATACAGGAACGTAAACTTCATTATATCTATCAACGCCACCCAGAAGTGATTGGTTTTATTTGGCCGAGTTATCTTTCTTTCCTTGGTTCTCCATTTTGTTTTAACTCTGCGCTGTTTCATTCTGCTACTTTTCTTTCTCTCTCAGTTTGTAACTGCCCATGTATTCTGCGTTCCGTCACTCTATTGTGTGTTTGTTTTTTCCTTGGGTCCTTCTTTCATTCTTCATTATCTGCTAACAGCTTATGCATGATTTCTTTCTTTTGTGTTTTCTTAGACGAGTTCATGGTAGTTTATGTTGTGGTCCTTTCTGTCCCTTTCCGTTCCTTGTTCCTGCTTCTTTGTGGCATTGATTTATACATTTATTTATGCATATATTCATTCGTTCATTTAAGTGTGTAACTTTTTTCATTCTATCTATCTATCTATCTATCTATCTGTCCCGTAGTCTGACGACCGTGGGGGCACCCTCAAAGACTCAGCAACCAGTTCCCTCCATTCCTCTCTCTGTTCTGCCTTTCTCAGGGTTTTGTTTAGTTCTAGGCCTGTCCATTGACTGATGTTATCCTCCCAGCTCTTCCTTGGTCTGCCTCTTCTTCTTCCTCCTTGGACAGTGCCTTGCAAAAATGTCTTTGTAATTCCTTGGGATCTTGTGACATGCCCATACCACTTAAGTTTACGCTTTTTCACGATCGTTAGAAGGTTCTCATAGGGTCCAATGGTTTGCTGGATTCTGTTATGCACGCTTTCGTTGCTTATGTGGTCTTTGTAGGAGATGCCAAGGAGTCTCCGAAAGCATCTCATCTCCACTGCCTGTACTCTTCTCTCCAAATCTGCACCCGGGGTCCATGATTCACAGGCATACAGAAATTGGATATGACAAGGGAGCGCATTAGTCTGATCTTGGAGATAAGTGAGATATCTTTTTCTCTCCAGATGGGTTTAGTTTGACAAAGCTGTTATTGTCTGTGCAGTCTGAAATACTACTTCTGGCTTGGATCCCTGGTCGGATACAATGGCTCCCAGGTACTTGAAGCTTTGAACTGTTTCCAGCTTCTGGTCATTAACCCTGATATCAGTGCTAATGCCGTTGGTGTTATTAGTTATCAGTTTGGTCTTCTCTCCCACTGATTTCCATGCCGTATGTTTTGGAGGCCTTACCCAAGTGTTCTTTTAAAGGCTGGCAAGCTCTTTTTCTGATCCTGCTATTCATCAATGTCATCTGCGAAGCGGAGGTTTGTGATCGTTCTGCCACAATGCTGACTGATCCCTTTATGATTTTTCCAGTGCATCAGCCATGATTCTCTCAAGGAAAATGTTGAAAGAGTGGGTGAGAGTAGACAGCCTGCCTTACTCCAACTGTTGTTCGAAACCCTTCTCCAATGTTGTTGTTTGTAAGTACACTGCAGGTGGCCTCGCTGTACAGCTGTTGATGACTCTGATCGGTTTTCATTGATGCTGTACAAATTCATGGTTGCCCACAAAGCTGCATGCCACACCCTTTTCAAATGCCTTCTTAAAATCGAAAATACGTGGTAAAGGTCTTGTTGATGTTGAAGGTACCGCTCACATAGTATTCTGGGTTGAATATCTGTTCTGTTGTGCTGCGCCTGCCCCTGAACCTGCTTGTTCCTCAGCAATGATGGTCCTGCTTGTGGCTTCAGTTATTCAATATTATCTGCAGCATGACCTTGCTGGGTGGGCATATGAGGCTGATTGTGCGGTAAATTACGGCATTGTTGTAGATTTCCTTTCTTGGGGAGGGTGATGATGAGTGACTGCGTCCATGGTGTTGGCCATTTTCCTGTCTGCCAGATCTTGTTGCAGATTCTTAGCAGGGCGCTGATCATGGCTTCCCCACCAGCTTGGACCAACTCAGCTGGAATGGGTTTTCAGCCCCTGCTGACTTCCCCTTTTTCAGCGATTGACTGCTGTTTCCACTTCTTCTCGGAGGATAGGGTGACTGTCTGTGTCTTTTGCTTTCGGGTACATTAAGGACTTCTGGATCTCCTGCGGTTCTTAGTTATACAGGTCGGAGCAGTATTCTGTCCATCTGTTCAGAATATCCTGGTCGTCAGTGAGACACTTCCCATTTTGTCTTGGTTTTTTAACCTTTTCTCTGTTTCGTGCTGTCAGGTCTTTCACCCGCTGATATGCTTTCTGCTATTGTTTTTCTTGTGTTCTCTTCAATGTCTTGGCATGTTCACGTCCAAATTTTTCTTTTGCCTCGTCATGGACTTCTGATTCTTTTGTTGATGCCCATATTGTTCTGCTCTTTCTTTTGTTTCATTTTTTTTTTCTTCAACTCTCTACGCTTGTGCATAGTTGTAGGATGTTAGGTGTGACCTGGTTTTTTGACTGGTCGGCGTTTGCCAAGAAGCTCGTTTGCTGTTTCAGTCCCCGTTTTGTATTAAAACTATTCGTCATGTATCTTTTTGGTCTATCACAGTGAGGGCTGCAAACTTTCCCCCCCATCCTTGTTTAAAAAATTTCAAATACCTCTGGGTCCTTAGCTTCTCGAGGTCAAATTTGATCCGATGTTGTTCCGTTGTGGTTTTTTTTGGGGGTAGTCGGAATCTCATACAAGATCATGATCACTCCTATGTCGCTCCCGGAAAACTTGTGTCTGTGCGATGTTTTAAAGCTGTGAAAAGTCTTTTAAAACCCTGATGTAAATTTTTTGGTTGTGGGTTCCCATTTTGGGGTATGCCATGTCCATTTTCTGGGGTTTCTTGTGTGGGCCAAATGATTCATGCTGGGGGGTTGTCTGGGAAACTGGAGTTCAAGCCTTTTCATTTTATTGGTTTTTACAAAGTGGGCCCCCCAAACGCCCTCCAGTCTTTCCATGCATTTCTCCTACTTGGCGTTCCAGTCGCCTTGCACAACGAGGATGTCTTTCTTGGGTGTTTGATTCAGAACCTCTTGTAGCTGGTCATAAAAATTCTTCTTACGGCTTCATCTGTGCAGTCTGATGTAGGGGCGTATGCCTGTACTATAGTTTATGTTTAAAGGGGGTTGCTCTCAGGCGGATGGTAATAAGTCTGCTGGACACAGGCTGACAGCTCATGACGGTGTTCACGGTGTCTTTGTGAATGAGAAACCCCACGCCGTGTTCATGTTTATCCTGTTTTCCACTGTAGTATAATTTGTGGTCTTCCTGGGTCGTTGTTTCTCCCATGTTTTTCCACCTGACTTCGCAGAGCCCAAGGATGTGCCATTGATATCTGGACATCTCATGTGTCAGTTCTTCCACTTTGCCTGCAGCTCTTAGTGTCCGTACATTCCATGTGCCAATGATGGTGTTGTTTCTGGCACGAATTTTGCTGCGTTTTACATCAGTAGCATACTTTCGACTTTTTTCATTATATTTATAAAAATTGTATCTGACTACTTTTTCTTGCTCTTTCTTTTTTTCTTTTTCTTGCCGTCCGTCTGTCTGTTTTTCTCTTTTCTGTCTTTCTTTCTTTCTTTTGTCGTCGTTTTTGTTTCCTGGCCTCTTTTCCCTTTCTTACTTTCTCCCTCCTGGTATTTCTGTAAAGTTTTGTTTTGTTTTCCTTTCTCTTTTCTTTCAAATGTTCCTTCTTTTATGTTTGCGCACCTTGTCATTTTTTTGCTGTATTCTTTGTTTTCAGTGCTTTGTGCTTAAACATTTTTTTCTAAACAAGATAAATGAGATAATTTTCATCATTATCTTTTTCTTTTTTGTCAGTTTTCTTTTAGTTGAAATAATTTTTGGGTACAGAAAGAATAAGTAAAGACAAAGAAACATAAACCTCATTATATCTATCAACGCCACCTAGAAGTGATTTGTTTCACTTGACAGAGTTATCCTTCCTTTCTTGGATTTTGATTTTGTTTTAATTCTGTGCTGCTGCTTCATTCTGTTACTTTTCTTTCTTTCTCTCACCTTCTAACTGTTCCTGCATTATGCGTTTCATCACTCCATTGTTGTTTTTTTCCCTTGTATCTTTCTTTCATTCATCATCTGGGTAAGAACTAGTGCATTATTTCCTTCTGTTGTGCTTTCTGAAGTCATTTCATAGTAGTTCATTTCGTGCTTTCTTATTGTCTTTGTTCTTGGTGTGTTCTTCTTTTGTTCATTATTCTTTGTAGCATTCGTTCATACATTTATTTTTTCACACATTCATTTATTTATTCACCTGTGTGTTCTTTCATCTTTTTGTTTAATCTATCTAAACACTCTTGCTTTCGTGTGTTTCTTTCCTGCTATCTTTTTCTATTTTCTTTCTGACTGAATTTTGTCTGTCTCTCTGTCTATCTGCCTGTCTGTCATTCTTCCTTTCTTTTTTTTAAACTTTTGTTTGTTTCTTTCTTTCTTTCTTTTCTTTCTTTCTTTCTGTCTTTTCCTTTACTCTTTTTTCCTCTCTCTTATTTTCTCTCTTCTCCTATTTCTGTAGGTTTTTCCTTTCTTTTCCTTTCTCCTTTTTTTCGATTGTTCGTTGTTATCTTTTCTTCTTTTTCTCTCCCTTTCTATACTGAATTGTCTTTTTCCTTTATAGGCTGCTTACTGATTTTGTTTCCCATTTTCTTCCGTGTTTCTTTTCTTCTTCTTGTGTTTATATATTTTGCTTGCGATGTTTCTGTTGTTGATCATGGTTAAGGTGACTGGGATACAGGTTATGAAGATGGAGATGGTGCAGAGACAGAGGCAAGACTGGTGTGTTGCATGAAGATGAGTAAGGGTGTGGTGTGGTGTGGTGTGGTGTGGTGTGGTGTGGTGTGGTGTGGTGTGGTGTGGTGTGGTGGGGTGTGGTGTGTGTGGTGTGGTGTGTGTGGTGTGGTGTGGTGTGTGTGGTGTGGTGTGGTGTGGTGGGGTTGGTGTGGTGTGGTGTGGTGTGGTGTGGTGTGGTGTGGTGTGATGTGGTGTGGTGTGGTGTGGTGTGGTGTGGTGTGGTGTGGTGTGGTGTGGTGGGGTGGGGTGTGGTGTGTGGTGTGGTGTGGTGTGTGGTGGGTGGTGGGGTGTGGTGGGGTGTGGTGTGGTGGGGTGTGGTGGGGTGTGGTGTGGTGTGGTGTGGTGTGGTGTGGTGGGGTGTGGTGGGTGTGGTGTGGTGTGGTGGGTGGGGGTGTGGTGTGGTGTGGTGTGGTGTGGTGTGGTGTGGTGTGGTGGGTGTGGTGTGGTGGGTGTGGTGTGGTGTGGTGGGGTGTGGTGTGGTGGGGGTGGTGTGTTGGTGTGATGGGGGGCGTGATGTATCAGGATAATTTCATTTCAGACACTCTGTAGCATAGGATAAGCTTTTGTTTCTTCCTTTTTTTTAAAACTGAAATTCCCTTGTTTTATCTTTTGCGTTTTGCTTGTTTGTTTCTTTGTTAGATGGTTTCTTTCTTTATTTCTTTACGTCTGCCTGTCTTTCTTTCTTTTTTCTTTCTTTTTTTTTTTTTTCTTTATTTCCCTCTTTTTCTTTGATTTTTCTTGTTTCTCTGTTTTTTTTTGTTTGCTTTGTTGCTTGGATCGTTGGTTGGTTTTGTTTGTGGTTTTCTTTCTTTCTTTCTTATTTCTGTCCTTTCTTTCTTTTCCGTTTGTTTCTTTCTTTCCGGTTTTTTCTTTTTTTCTATTTTCTGTCTGCCTTTGTTGTCTTTCTTTCTGTCTCTCTGTGTTCGCTGTCTGTCTTCTTTCTTTCTTAATATCCTATTCTTTCTTTGTTTTTCCTTTCTTCTTATGTTTTTCTTTTTTTCCCTTTTCCTTTCCTTCGTTCATTGTCTTTCTTTCGTTTATCTTTTTTACTTTCTTCCTTTTAAATCTTTCTTCCACCCTTTCTTTTTTTCTTTCTTTTTTTTTTCATTGTTTTTTTTTTCTGCTATGTTTATTTTATTGTGTATCTCTTCTCTTTTGTATTAGCTTGCTTTCGTTTTTCGTTCCTTTTCTGTATTTTCATGTTTGTTTTCTTTCTTTCTGTCTTTCTTTCTTTTCTTTCCTTGCTTTCCGTTCTTTCTGTCCTTCTTCCTACCTTTCGTTATTGCTTTCTGTCTTTTTTAAAATTGTGATTGCTTCGTTCTTCTTCTTATATTTTCTAAATTCATCTCTTTACTTTGTGTCTATCTTCTCACTTTTGTGTGTTTCTTAATCATATCTGTGAACCCAGTCATTTATATTTTTACTTTATTTTTTTTATTTCATTGACTTTTCTTTAGCTTGCAATTTTCTTCTCGTTTTTTTTTTATCATCGATGTATTATTTCTATTTTGCATGTTTAATCCTTTTTCTCTACCTTTCTTTTGTTCTGTCCTTAGCAGTCTCTCTCTCTCTCTCTTTTCTCTCTCTCTCTCCTCTCTCTCTCTCTCTCTCTCTCTCTCTCTCTTTTGTTCTCTTTGTCCTCTGGTCTCTTTCTCTCTCTTTTTTTCTCTGCCTATGTCTTTGTCTCTCTCCTTCTCTCTTTCTCTCTCCCCTCTTTTCTCTCTCTCTCCTCCCCCCCCCCCCCCTTTTCTCTCTCTCTCTCCCCCCCCCTCTCTCTCTTATTTTCCTCCTTTCTTTTAATGTCTGTCTTTTATTCCTTTCATCCTTTTCCTCATCTTTCCTGTCCATTACTTTTTATTGTTTTTCTTTCTTTTCCCCATCTTTTCCTCCATGAGACTATGAAATCCATTTACGAACGTAAGCATTATTTTAAAATTTTAATAATAATAATAATATATGAAATTTTTATATATTTTTATATTATTATTTTTTAAATATTTTTTATAAAATGTTAGCATGAATTCGATGTGAAGAAACCATATAATAACTTAATCTTGAAAAAAAGGCAATTTGATCTGACCTGCTTTGAACACAGGCTTAATTACATTTATGTACTATAGGAAAGGATGGAGTAGCCCTCCCATGGTGTCTGGTATGGGCGCATACTTATAAAGCCCAGCATGCATTTAGTACTACGTTGGCTTATGCACGAACGTTAAGTGCTGTATTTTTCCCCTGTTATGTGTTATATAGCTGCCTTCACCTCCACCCCCCCCCCCCCCCACCTACGTGTGTTGTGTATATAAATTTGATATTTGTTTATCTTGATACTTATGGATGGTTGCATGCGTGTGAATGATTTGAATGCAAGCGCTTTGATTTGTTTACTCTACAAGATTCAGCGCTATATAAATTCCATACATTATTATTATTATTATTATTATTATTATTATTATTATTATTATTATTATTATTATTATTATTATTATTATTATTATTATTATTAAGTGCATATTATGTTGAATTTGTGGACGAAACAGTCTGTTGTTTGCTAATTCTTTCTTTTTAATATATGTTTTGCTCTGGGTTTTTTCCCCTGTTTTTCATCGTTCTATTTCTTTCATTTATATTGTTTTGTCCTTTCTTTTCTTTCTTTCTGTCAGTCTTTCTTTCCT
Organism: Rapana venosa; assembly: GCA_028751875.1. NCBI lineage: Eukaryota > Metazoa > Mollusca > Gastropoda > Neogastropoda > Muricidae > Rapana > Rapana venosa. The sequence goes on along the minus strand of CM054146.1, from coordinate 66,754,750 downwards.
TTCTTTCTTTGTCTCTTTCTGTCTTTCTGTCTGTCTGTCTGCCATTTTTTCTTTCTTTCTTTCTTTGTGTCTGTCTTTCTTTCTTTCTTCCTCTCTGTCTGTCTGTGTTTCCTCCATACTTTCTTTCTTTAAGTCAGTGTTGCTTATAAAAGTGGCGTGGAAAGAAAACGGTAGTATCACCTATTTCTTTCTTAGTTTTTCTTCTTTTTTTCTTTTCGCCAGTGTTGTGTACAACAAAACAATGGCGGAGAGAAACACAACGGCAATATTATGTTTCTGTCTTACGTTTGTTCTTCTTTCTTTCTTCCTTCCTATTTTTAATTTTCTTTAGTGCTGTCTTTGTTATTCTTTCTTTGTTTCTTTTTTACGTTCTTTCTGTATTTCTGCCTTTCTGTCTTTCTTCCTTCCTTTCTTTCTTTCTTTAGTTTCTTCCGTTTTGCTCCCTTTATTTCTTTCTGTCTTCCCTTCTCTCTTTCTTTCTTTCTTTCTTTCTGTCCTTCTTTCTTTCTTTCTTTCTTTCTTTCTTTCTTTCTTTCTTTCTTTCTTCCTCTTTCTTTCTTTCTTTCTTTCTTTCTCTCTGTCTTTCTTTCTTTCTATATATCTTCCTTTCTTTCTTGCTTTCTTTCTGTCTGTTTTCCTTCCTTTCTTTCTTTCTTCCTTCCTTCCTTTCTTTCTTCTGTCCTATCTTTAGTTCTTTCTTTCTTCTTTCTACTTTGATATTTCCTTCTTTCTTAACACAGGGATTGTGTACCCCAAAAATGGCTGAGAGAGAGAGAGAAAGAAAACAACAATATTATCATTATCATGGAAAAATGACATAGCGGAAATGATGCAATAGCATAATTTGGTTCCAGACAATTTACGGTGCCAGAGTTTGCTAAGCGACAAATTGTTTCCAGGACATTGCGTTCACGGTGCCAGACAACTTCTGCTTGTTCGCAGTTCACCCCCACCCCCTCCACCCTTCAACCCCCCCCCCCCCCACCACCACCACAACCACCTATCCTCTCCCCTCTCACCCCCTTCTCCTTACAACCCTCCCCCCAGCCCTCAATCCCTTCGTCTTTTCTTCCACCTTGTTTCAGAAAACGTGCACCGCATATGACATGGGTAAATGTGTGATGGTGGTGGTGGTGGATGGGTGTGTGTGTGTGTGTGTGTGTGTGTGTGTGTGTGTGTGTGTGTGTGTGTGTGTGTGTGTGTGTGTGTGTTGTGGTTGTGGGTGTGGGTGGTGCGTGAGTGTAGAGGGGTGGTGTGTGTGAGTGTGGGGGGGGGGTGTGAGTGTGTATGTGTGTG
>CM054146.1:66699338-66750454 GCA_028751875.1 Rapana venosa | reverse complement strand
TCTCTTCCTCTGTCTCTCTTTTCCCCTTTTCCTCTCCTCCTCTTCTCTCTCTCTCTCTCTTTCTTTCTCTCTCCCCTCCCTCTCTCTCTCTTTTCTCTCTCTCTCTCTCTCTTCTCTTTTCCCCTTTTTCTTTCTCTCCCCCCCCCTCTCTAACAGGTACACAAACACACGCACGCACGCGCTGCCTATTCTTCTTCTCTCTCTTTTTCTCTCTCTCCCTACTCCTCCTTTCTCCTACAACACACACAACACCCCCAACGCGCATCTCTTTCTCTTTCCTAACACACAACACACACAAAACGCCCACGCACGAGTACGCTCTCTCCCTCTCTCATTTCCCCTTTCCCCTCTCTCACCCTCTCTTCTAGCCACAATACCCAACACACACACACACACACACACAACACAATGCAGTACGCACGCCCCTATCTCTCTCCTCTTTTTATCTCTCTCTCTTTTTTCCCCCTCTCTCTCTCTCTCTCCCCTCCTCCCCTTTTTCTCTCTCTTTCTCTCTCTTCCCCTCTCTGTATCACACACACACACCACGCATTACTCTTTATCTTTTTCTCTTCCCCCTTCCCCTCTCTAACCACACATACCACACACACGCGCAAGTGTTAACTCGCTCTCTTTCACCCACAGATACAGGATATTGAGAGCAGTTTTGCGGGGCAACGGGTTTTCGAATATTGGATTCCCTCACCCATTTTTGTGGGGTATTGGAGTCATGTCAAATTTTGTGAACAGGTCTGATTTAGAAAGGGGGAAGACCAGTCGTTTAAACAGGGGAGAGAGGGGGGGGGGGGGGGGGGGGGAGGGGAGGGGGAGGGAGAGAAGACTATACAGAGAGAGACAGAATACAGGGGTTTTTTGTAGTTCGGGATTTAGAAAGAGAAACGATGAAGACTACGGAAGAGAGAGAGGGTGGGGGGAAGGGGGGGGAGACAAAGAGACGGAGAACGAGACACAGAGAGTTGTAGTTTGATTGGAAAGAGAAGACAACTATTAATAAGGGAAAGAGAGGGAGAGAGAGGGGGGGGGTAAAATTTTTAAAACCCTTAATTGAGCTTTTTTAAAAACATTCATTAAAAACATGCTTTCAGGGCAATGGTCATAAGAATTTTTTGTTTTACTCAAACAAACAGGGAAATTGCCTATCATGATGTCTTCTTTCCCAAATTGTTCTTTATTTGGGTTGGCACAAAGACAATGCCGCACATGCGCTGCGCGCACACACACAACAACACACACACAACACACCACACACGCACACACACACACAACACACACAGGAACACACACACACAAAACAAACCACACACCACACACACAGGGAAAGGGGGCGAAGCACCAGGCGAGCCGCTTCTCTTTTTTTATCCCCTTTGGGTCTTGGAAAAAGATGACCTTTCCACCACAGCATACAGGTTTGAAACACAAGGGGAAAAGGGTTTGGATTTTTGGTTCCTCTCACCCTTTGCGAGGAGGGTCATGTCAATACCCTTAAAAGGTCTTATTTAAAAGAAAGACCGACGATTAACTAGAAAAGGAGGAGGAGGAAGGAGGAAGGATAGACAAGAGAGAGAGGGGAGAGAAGAGAGAGAGGGGAAAAGAGAAGCTGTAGTTTTTTTTCAAAGAAAATCGAGATTAACGAAGAGAAGAGAAGAGAGAGGGAAAAAGAGGAGAAAAGAGAGGGGAAGAGAAGGAGAAGGAAAAGAGGAGAGAGAGAGAGGGGAGAGTGAGAGAGAGGAGAGAGAGAGAGCGAGGCGAAGAGAGATGGAGAGAAGGGCAAAATATCAATTTTTGAGACAGAGGGGACAGAGGGAGAGACAGAAGAGAGACATAGAGATACAAAGGAGACAGAGAGAAGCTGTAGTTTTTAATTTCGAAAGAGAAATCTAGTATTAACTGGAGAGAGAGAGAGAGAGAGAGAGAGGAGAGAAGGAGAAGAAGAGAAGGAGAGAGAGAGAGACAGACAGACAGACAGACAGACGACAGACAGCAGACAGACAAAGACAGAGATAGTTTAGTTGTAGTTTTGATTTAGAAAGAGAAAACCCCGACTAAACTGGGGGAAAAGAGGGGGGGGGGGTTGGAGCGGGTTAAGCCTTTTTGAGCTTGGGTGGAACACACTTCTATAAACACGCGTTTAATGGAATGAAAAAGAATTTATTTTTTTGTTTTTCCCAAAAAAGTGAAATTGCTCTCTCATGCTTACTTCTGCCATTTGTTCTTAAATTTTGGGACAATACCACACACCGCCCGCAACACCAGCACGCGCACACACCACACACACACAAAAACACACACACACACACACACACACAACAACACACAACACACACACACCACAACACACAGAGGAACGGACGAAACAACCAGGCGAGACATTTTTTTTTCTTTTTTACTTGGCTCTTGAAAAGATCGAACCTTCCACAGCAAAAGGATATTTAAAGGGGGGGAAGGAGGCAAATGGTTTCGGATTTGGATTCCCTCAGCCCCCTTTTCTGAGGTTTGGAGTCAGTCAATACCCGTGAACAGGGCGATTTTTGAAAAAAGAAGACCAGACGATTAACTAGGGGAGGGAGAGAGATGGGAGGGGGGATGAAAGAGAGAGAGAGAGAAGAGAAGAGAGAGAGAGAGAGAGAGAGAGGAGAGGAGCTGTAGTTTTAATTTCAAAAAGAAGTCGAGTTTAACGAGAGAGAGAGAGAGAGAGAGGAGAGAGGGGAGAGGAGAGAGAGAGAGAAGAAAGAGAGAGAGAGGAGAGAGAGGGAGAGGAGCGAGAGAGGAGAGGGGGGGGGGGGGTGGCGGAAAGAAAGGAGAGAGGAAGAGAGAGAGAAGGGAGTAGAGAGTGAGGAGAGGAAAGAGAGAGACAGAGAGGGAGAGATGAGGGAGGGAGAGAGAGAGACAGAGAGACAAAGATACAGAGAACTGAAGTTTTGATTTAGAAGGAGAAGCCAGACTATTAACTTGAGGAAAGAGAGGGGGTGGGAGAAGGAGAGAGGAAGAGAGAGAGACAGAGAGAGAGACAAGAGAGACAGAGAGTTGTAGTTCTGATTTAAAAAGAGAAGACCAAACTTTTAAACTGGGATAAGAGAGAGAGAGGAGAGAGAGAGGAGAGAGAGAGAGAAAAGGGAGAGAGAGAGAGAGAGAGAGAGAGAGAGAGAGACAATTGACAATGAAAAATTTCTTTTATTTCGAGATAATGAATAAGCCCCTCATGTGCTTTTTTTACATCCATTTCCCCGCCCGTAGGGACACATCTTAATTAATAACCCAACACTTTACAGTCTCACAGTAGAAACATGGGGAAATAACCTTTTTCAAAGCAGCCCCCCCCCCCCCCCCCAACAACCCCCCCCCAAAAAAAGCAAACTAATAAGAAAACCCTAAAAACATCCCCATTACCCCCCCCCCCCCCCCCCCCCCCCACCCCCCCCCAAAAAAAAACAACAACAGCCAACCCACAACCAAAAAACAAACAAACAAACAAAGAGAAGAAAACCAACCAACAAAAGCAGAAATAAAGGGGAAAAAGAAAACAACAACAACAACAAAACCAAAAAGAATAAAACAAACCAATTAATAAGTCACAAAGAAAAGCATCTACACATTATCAAATGGTACATATACTTGTTACACATAACAATAAGATATGAAATAGGGCACTCTTTAAGACTTAAAGTGCAGAGGACAAGTCCAATAAGTATTGAAAATATAAAATAGGGAATCCTTCATCAGGATACACCATAACTATAAGCAAAACGATAAAAGCTGAGAGAGAGAGAGACAGAGAAGAGTTGTGTGTGGTGTGTGTGTGTGTGTTATTTTTCAAAGATAATATCCAATTTATAATTCCCAAAAAGTACACGATCACCATCAACACTCATTTTTGTTATACTCGTTTCGGATTTACATTTTCATGATTAAGGAAATAAACTCAATACTCATATCCAGCAGTAAAAAACAAGAACAAACAAAAGGAGAATCAAAACCTAACACATTGAGGGAGAGAATGTGAGTGAGTGTGTGTGTGTGTGTGTGTGTGGTGTGTGTGTGTGTGTGGTATGTGTGGTGAGAGAGTGAATGAGTGTGGTGTGTGTGTGTGTGTGTGTGTGTGTGTGTGGTGTGTGGGTTTTGTGTGTGTGGTGTGAGTGTGTGGGGTGTTGTGGTGTTGGTGTGTGGTGAGATAATACTAAATTTTAAAATTTTACCACGAGCACACGATAAACAACACAACCTTTTTATTATTAAAGAGAGAGGAGAGGGGTGAGCGAAGAAAGAGAAAAAAAGTATTTAACTAGGGGAGAGAAGAGAAGAAAGAGGGAGGAGAGAGGAGGAAGGAGGAGAGAGAGGAGGGGAGAGGAGAGAGAGAGAGAGGAGAGGAGAGAGAGAGGAGAGGGAGAGAGAGGGAGAGAGAGAGAGGAGGAGGGAGGAGAGGAGAGAAGAGAGAGATTTTAAACCATTTTTGAACTGGTGATGGACCACTACTTCTATAAACATGCGTTCTATGGTAAACGTGATAAGAATATTAATTCTGCCACTCCAACAAACCTGAACTTGCTCTCTCATGCTGTACCTCTGCCAAGTTGTTTCTAAATGGGAGGCCCAAAGACACCACGCCCGCGCGCGCCCCGCACACCCCACAACACACATTAAAATATATAAAATATATATATATATATTATATATAATATTTATATATATTATATATTAAAATATTAAAATAAAATTATATATATAAAATATATATATATTTTATATATATAACCACACAAAGTGAAAGCATAACAACCAGCATAATAAATGTTCCCCAACATTAAGGCTTTCGCCTTCCTCAGTTTTTTTTTCTATTATAACGTGATGGAATGACTTCAATCTCAATTATACATCATTGTGAATTTTTTTATGGCATTTTAAATTTTGGTTATGACATTTTAAATATATATATATGTATATATCATCGAGAAAAAGAGAGGGGACATACAGACAGACTTAGACAGACATACAGAGACAGACAGCAGAGACAGACGCAGAGCAAGAGAGAGAGAGAAGAGAGAGAGAGAGAGGGGAGGAAGAGAGGGGTGAGACGACCCGACGAGACGAGAACAGAGACCAACAGACAGAGACAGACCAGCAGACAGAGAGACAGAGAGGCAGAGAGACAGAGAGACAGAGAGAGATGTGGCACTTAAGCGTCATACGAGACCCCTGGACAAAATACCGAAGAAAAGCGGGCCCAAAACAAAAGCAGGGAAAAGCCCAAAAGAAAAAAAAGTTTGACTAAAAACAAAAGGCCGTAAAGAAAAAAATTTTAGCCTTTTTTGCCAGAACCACTCACCCCCAAAGAAATTTGCTTTTGATAACATTTCCGAAATAAAACTAAAAAGGGCTACAAATGCATTTTAAAAAATTTGTTTGGGAGAATTGTAACCCTGGGAAAAAATAAAAACAGACTGACAAGACAGACAGACAAGACAGACGATAGGTTTGTAGAGTAGTTTTGCATTTAGATAAGATGAATACCAGACTATTAATGAGAGAGAGAGAGGGTGGGGTGGGGTGGAGCGGGGTTAAGCACATTTATTTGAGCTTTGTGAGGAACACTACTGCTATAAACAACGCGTTCAATGGCCAATGAAGATAAGAATTTATTTCTTGTTACTCCAAAAAGATGAATTGCACTCTCATGCTTTTACTTCTGCCTAGTTGATTCTTAAATGTTTTGGCACAATGAACACACACCCGCCGCACACACACCACGCACGCGCAACATCATTACACACACACACACACACACACACACACACACACACACACACACACACACACAACACCACACACACACACACACAGAGGAACGAGACGAAGCAACCTAGGCGGAGACCACTTCTTTTTTCTTTTTTTACTTGGTCTTGAGAAAGATCGAACCTTCTTCACACAGCATTAAAGGATATTAAGGGGCGGCAAGGAGGATGGCAAATGGTTTCGGATATTGGATTCCTCACAGCCACCTTTGTGAGGTATTGGAGTCCATGTCATTACCTGTGAACAGGTCTGATTTAGATAGAGAAGAGGACCAGACGGATTAAACTAGAGGGAGGGAGAGAGATATAGGGAGGGGAGGGATAGAAGAGAGTAGAGAAGAGAGAGAGAGTGATAGAGAGGAAGAGAGGAGGAGAGGAGAGAGAGAAGAGAGAGAGAAGCTGTTGTTTTAATTATTTTCAAAGAGAAGATCGTAGTATTAACGAGCTGAGTGAGAGAGAGAGAGAGAGAGAGATGAGAGAGATGGAGAGAGAGGAGAGAGTGATGAGTGCGGGAGGAAGAGGAGAGAGAGGAGGACGTGAGAGGGGGAGAGAGAGAGAGAGAGAGAGCGAGAGAGGAGGAGAGGGGGGTGGGGGGGAAGTGGCGGAAAGAAAGAGAGAGAGCGAGAGAGAGAAGAGTGAAGTGGGAAGGGTGAGAGAGTGAGAGATGAGGAAAGAGAGAGACTGAGAGGGAGAGATGAGGGAGGGAGAGAGAGAGAAGAGAGACAAGATACAAGAGAACTGAAGTTTTGATTTAGAAGAGAAGCCAGGGACTATTAACTTGAGGGAAAGAGAGGGGGGTGGGAGAAGGAGAGAGGAAGAGAGAGAGACAGAGAGAGAGACGAGAGACATGAAGAGACGTTGTAGTTCTGATTTAGAAAGAGAAGACCATAAAACTTTTAACTGGGATAAGAGTGAGAGAGAGGGAGAGAGAGGAGAGAGGAGAGAGAAGAAGGAGAGAGAGAAGTAGAGAGAGAGAGCAGAAGGAGAGACATTGACATTGACAACTTCTTTTATTTCGAGGATAATGAATAAGCCTCTCACTGTGCTTTTTTTAAATCCTGTTCCCCGCCCCGTAGGGGACACATCCTTAATAATAACCCAACATTTACAGTCTCACAGTAGGAGAAACATGGGGGAAATTACCTTTTTTCAAAGCAGCCCCCCCCCCCCCCCCCAACAACTCCCCCCCAAAAAACGCAATCTAATAAAGAAAACCCTTAAAAAACATACCCCATTACCCCCCCCCCCCCCCCCCCCCCCCCACCTACCCTCCCCCAAAAAAAAAACAACAACAGCCAACCCACAACCAAAAAACAAACAAACAAACCAAATGAGAAAGAAAACCAACCCAACAAAAGCAGAAATAAAGAGGCAAAAAAGAAAAAAACAACAACAACGACAAAACAATGAAGAATAAACAAACCAACTTAATAAGTCACCAAGATAAGCATCTACACATTATCATAATGGTTCATTTACTTGGTTACACATAACAATAAGATATGGAAATAGGGCAACTCGTTAAGACCTTATGTGCAGAGGACAAGTCCAATATGTATTGAAATATAAAATATGGAATCCATTCATCAGGATACACCAAAAACTATAGCAAAACGATAAAAGCTGGAGTGGGAGAGAGAGAGGAGACAGGAGAAGAGTTGTGTGTGGTGTGGTGTGTGTGTTATTTCAAAGATAATATCCAATTTATAATTCCACAAAACAGTACACGATCACCATCAACACTCATTGTGTTTATATCTCGTTTTCGAATTACATGTCATGATTAAGGAAATAAAACTCAATACTCATATTTCCACGCAGTAAAAAAACAAGTAATCATAACAAAAGGAGATATCTATAAACCTATACAGTCATTGAGGGAGAGAATGTGAGTGAGTGTGTGTGTGTGTGTGTGTGTGTGTGTGTGTGTGTGTGTGGTATGTGTGTGTGAATGAGTGTTTGAGTGTGTGTGTGTGTGTGTGTGTGTGTGTGTGTGTGTGTGTGTGTGGTGTTGGTGTGTGTGTGTGTGTGTGTGTGTGGTGTGTGTGTGTTGTGTGTGTGTAGGTGTGTGTGAGATAATACTAAATATTATAATTACTCACTGGAGCACACGATAATAACAACACCAACACTCTTATATATTATCTCAGAAGAGAGGAGGGAGAGAGTTGTAGTTCTGATTTAGAAAGAGAAAAACCAAAGTATTCACTAGGGGAGAGAGAGAGAGAGAGAGGAGTGAGAGGAAGGCAGAGAGAGAGGAATGGATGAGAGAGATGAACGAGAGGAGAGAAGGAGAGAGAGAGAGAGAGGAGAGAGAGAGAGGAGAGCGGGAGAGGGCGAGAGAACGAGGCGAGAGGAGATGAGAAAGTGAGCGAGGGTTGCGAGAGAGAGAGAGCGAGAGAGATTTTAAACACATTTTTGAAACTGGTGATGGAACCCTACGTATCTATATTAAACATGCGTTCTTATGGTAAACGTGATAAGAAATTAATTCTGCCACTCCAACAAACCTGAACCTGCTACTATCCTTGCTGTTACCTTCTGCCAAGATTGTTCTAAAATGGTAGGCTCAAAGCACCATCGCCCCGGCGCGCGCCGGCACACCACACAACACACTATAACATATATATATATATATATATATATATATATAATATTTATATATATATCAGATATATATATATATATATATATATATATATATATATATATATATATTTAATATATATCATAACACACAATGTGAAAGCATAACAACCAGCATAATAAAATGTATCCCCAACATTAAGGCTTTTCGCCTTCCTCAGTTTTTTTTTCTATTAAAAACGTGATGAATGACTTTCAATTCAATTATTACATCATAGTGAATTTTTTGATGTGGTCGATTTTAAATTTTGGGTTATGAATTTTAATATATATCTATGTATATATCATCGAAGAAAAAGAGAGAGACATACAGACAGACTTAGACAGAATACAGAGACAGACAGACAGAGACAGACGCAGAGGCAGGAGAGAGAGAGACGTGAGAGATTTGAGAGAAGGATGAGGAGGAGAGAGAGAGAGGAGAGTGGGACAGACCAGAAGAGAAGAGAACAGAGACAAACAGACAGAGACAGGACCGAAGCAGACAGAAGACCACGGCAGAGGCAGAGAGACAGAGAGACAGAGAGAGTATGTGGCACTTAAGCGGTCATACAGAGACCACTGTGACAGATACCTGAAAGAAAAAGATTAATTTTTAGCAGTTTTGTTTGCCAATAAACCAAAAATAGTCATCTACGACAGTAAGCAACATCTGAATGTAAGTCTATAGACTCAATACACAATGTTGCCAGTAAAAGAAAATGCAATCCTTATGCAGTGTTTCTAAATAGCCGAGATCCACTCACACACATTGATAAATTATGCTTTAGATGATACATTGTGTTCCGCATTTTCAACTAAATAACTACAAAATGTACTACAAACTGCTTATTCGTGTTGAAACAATTTGTGTATGGCGCCAGAATTGCTACACCCTGGGAACTGATTGAGGCCAGATGAATAAACGAACATGGGACACAGATTAGAGAAGGAGTATTATCACATTTATACAATTTTTCTATTTATGCTTTACAAACATGTGTATGTCTTTTCCTCTTTCCTAAATGAAAGTAGTTGGATGATGGGTGTGGTGAAGTTAAAGTGGATGGAAGAAGAATTGTTGGTGATTCGAAAGGGTAATAGATTGCTTTTCTACAAAAGTAGCAGTCTTGTTTACAAAGATTTTCAAATGATCCCAACTGTAAAAACGCAATTACTGTATTATGATGCTAGTGTGTATGTTTTAATTGTAATCACTGTTGCTTTTAACATTTTTGTTGCTTTTTGAGTTGCAGCTGCTGATGCTGCAGTTATTGTTGTCGATATTAATCCACGAAGAGAGTTATTTGTTATATGTTGATCCTGTTTTGTCTATTTAGGCTTCGCACGCAATAGCATAGCTGCTATTTTGTAATACTATGCGTGAAACTGTATTAACTTTGTTAATCAATACGACATCATAAGACTACTCAGTACACTACTTTTGCATGAACACTTTCCTGATGACAGAAGTACTTTGATCTCCAAACCAGAACTGTTAGCACTTTCCAAGTTAAAAAAATTATTTAAAAAATATATATATAAAGAGAGACAGACAGACAGACACACTAACACACAGACAGAGACACAGAGACAGAGACAACGGGCAGAGACGCAGACAGTCAGCAGGACATCGATACAGAAACAGGATTATACCCAGCAGCAGCATAGATATAAAGAGGATGCTTTTCATTGCCTTCATTATGATGCAAATCAAAACAGCAGTGTGATGACTCAGTCAACAATTTCATCCCCCCAAAAGAAGAAAAGAAACCTCTTTACTTAGACTGTATTTCGAAATAGCATACAGGCATTTCGCCAAATTTATCATGCATACTCTACACGGTCAATTTCCTTTCCTTTGTGTGTCGCCACTAACATGGAAGGGAATGTGCTATGCACAATCTATTTATAATTATGATAAACAATCTAGCATGGGGCCAGGTTGTTCCCAGAGGGAAGCTGGGTGAAAGACAAAGTATCACAGGAACAGTGTCTGAAAAGGTTAAGACAAGCATAGGATTACTCCCTTTGATTCTGAGCAAACTTCTGCTTTAGGTATAATGAATATTTCATTAAATAATGAACAAAAACAAATTGGGGGACGGGGCAGGAAAGGGAATAAGAGTGAGCATGAAAGTACGAGGCATGACCTAGACATTATAGGTCGGGTAGCCTGGTGGTTAGGATGTTGCTTATCGGGTTTGTGATCTGGGGCTGACTAGGGGTTTGCATCTCGTTCAAGATGATTTTTTTTCTCTTGCAGTTTAACATCAGTGCACAGACTCCACTCGTACTATGTATGCAATGTGTCTTCCGACCGGATGATGGACTATAACCGGAGATCCCGTGTGCGAACGCTCGCTTAACATCTTGCGACACCGTCCAAATACCGTCTCCACTTTTCGAAAGAGTAGGCCATGTGTTCCTGTGGAACGGATGACAGCATGACAAAACAGTTAGGACATGGGGGAACTGATTATAAACAAAAACACATGGGTGCTTATTTCCAGTTACCCTCGAAATAATAAAGCTTCAAATCCAATCTACAATACAATCAATCGTCTAATTTTATGAAAGGTTAATAGGCCCAATCTGCAAGTGTTTTGAAATAGCAGCTTGGATTAAATACTTCATCAGTCAAGTTGTTGTCACTGCAGTTTCCTCATGTTTTTATTAATGCATTTATCATTACCGCTGCTGTTCGTTTTGTTTCTGATTGCTGTTCTGCAGCTGCTAATGCGTTGGGAGAGGGGTTTATATCCTGTTTGGGCTTCTTTTACCTTTTACGTGGTTTTTGGTGCTACTGTACACCATTGCATGGTTGTTCTTTTGCATCGTTAGCTGTGGAACTACATGTGCAGTTTTCACGATAAGAACAGTAAAACTGCTGGCTATATTGCTTATATGCAATCTGTCATTGGCAACAGCATTAAGCTTTAAATCATAAAACATAATCATGTATGTGTCAATTTCGATGTAGGTTTTCACTGTGAGAGTTAGAGATTGAGACAGAAATAAAAAGAGAGAGAGAGAGAGACAGAGACAGAGACAAAGGCATAAGGAGAGATAGGGACAGAGAGACTGAGAAACAGAGAGAAACAGAGAGAGAAACAGAGAGAGAGAGAGAGAGAGAGAAGAGAGAGAGAGAGAGAGACAGAGAGAGACAGAGAGAGACAGAGACAGAGAGACTGGGATAAAAAATATATAGATAGACAGACAGACAAACAGACTGAAAGACAGAAAGACAGACACATAAACATGCAAAATCGATGTCGCTACTTTTTGTTGTGATGCAAATCAGAACAGCAGTGTGTTGACTCAGTAAACAAGTTGGCCAGCAAGAGAAAACGCTTTCCTTACGCTCCATTTCGTAATAGCAGACCGCCATTTCAGCAGGTTAATCATGCATGCGCTACATGATCGATTCTTTTGTTTTCCTTTTGCTTTCACCAGCAAACTGGCAGTGAAATATGCTCTGCACAGTCTATTTATATGATCAGTGTTTTGCATGCCCCGCCTCCTACCTCCCCCTCAACCCCCACAATTTTCTGGGGGCAATTGGTTGAAAGAAAATGAGTAATGGTAAAAGGGGTAAACATGCTCTAAGAAGTAGTCGATCAGTTCATCTGATATTTTACCTCAGCTTTTATCATCTGCTTTTTGGGGAAAGACGCGAGTGTCTAGTGGTTAAGACAATTTTGACTTCAATCTATGGGTCCACACAGTTGTGAGTTTGAATCCCGGCATTGTCAGGCAGAGATTGTTACTACCTCTCAAGATAACTTCAAAACACGCATGGTAAAGGTCTGGGAATTCATGTCAGTATTAGGTGTGTTACAGAAGCACAAACCCAGCATACATCCCCAAGGTCGGAATGCGGCTACCCCTGTGGTGGTCAAAAACGGTGTATACACACGATCTCAACATTGGTGAATCTGGGAGCTGAGGAGCGACAAAAAACACCATAAGTTTGTTTCCAGTTGACAAAGGAGAACTGGCAAGAGCAGGAAGAAGAGGCGAAAAGAAGGTGGCCAACTAGACGCTTCAACTGTTCGTCCTTTGTTTCTGCAAACATAGCTGACTGGCCTCTAAACATATTTAAATGTCTAGAGAAGTCACATTCGTTATCATCTTTGATGTTTTCACTAGCTGTCTTCCAAGGTTGTTTAGATTTTTTTATGTTTGTTATGGTTAGTGTTGTTATTGTTGGTTTTGGTACATTGCACGGGATTGACGTTTTGTTCTGCTTGTTGTTTTTTTCTTTCTTTTTACTGTTATTTATTTATTTTTTTAGACTACCACAACCCATGTAATGGTTATTCTGTTGTAGCATTGGATGTGGCATTACATTTGCGGTTTTCATAACCAGAACTTGATGAGACTGCCCAGCACACAGCTTCCTGCATCACATCTGCTGCTGATGGTAACCTTACAATGATCTCAAATGCAGAACTATGCAGTGCCTGCTTTGACTTACTCTTTATGCTCACAGACAGAAACAGACAGACAGACAGATAGACAGACGGACTGACTGACAGATGGAAAGAGAGGAGAGGAGAATAAGAGGATTATTCCCAATAAAAGAGTGGATCAAGCTGCCAGAAAAGCAGCCCACATCTGTGAGGGTACAGTAACTTTCTCTATTCCTTAAGATCTACAAGAATGTTACATGCGCATAGAGAAAACATCTTCCGATCGCTTTTATAACATTCTTAAAACTGAGATTCTCAGCACTATAAAAAAACTGTGTGGAAAGTGCTTATATAAATGATACCAACTCGCTCTTGTTCAGGGATTTCTCTCAATGACCCAGACATATTATCTGTCTAACGTATCGTTTTCGCTTGAACGCTCTCCGTACACACATTTGCAAAAAAAAACTTTCCATGTTTTGTGTGGTGAGAAAATCACAGTGTAATCCTTTGCTTGTGGGCTGCTCATTCAAACACGACGTACTCAGTTTCACAAAGCTTGGACAACTTCATCCGCCCAACATGTCCTTTATCTCTAAGAGCACATTTATGACTAATCCATTCGCTTCTTTTACGCGTTCGCTGAGTTTGCTTTACTAGCTGTCTGGTTGGTACCCTACTTTGATTGACCGTTAATTTGCTATGTGTTGGTTAGGAGTTCTGTTGCATTTAAATTTTTAGTTATGTTAAACTAGGTTTATGGTAGACAAGTTATGGATATTCTGGTAAGGTCGGCTTTTTCTATTTGTTTTGGGGCTTGTTTTGTTTGGGGAGGGGGCGGGTTGGATGGAGGGAGGGGGGGGGGGGGGGTCCTCATGTGGTGTTTTTTATTTTCCACAACACACACGCATCTGTTCTTCCACTCCACATCTTACTCGCGCACTCTCACTGTCTAGGTCTCTGCTTCCTCTGTCTCTGTCTGTCTTGTCTGTCTCATCTGTCTCTCTCTCTGTCTCGCTACCTCCTTTGTGTCTCTGTCTGTCTGTCTGTCTGTCTGTACTACGGTCTGTTCTCTCTCTGGCTTCTCTCTCTCTTCTCTCTCTCTCTCCCTCTCTCTCTCTCTCTCTCTCTATCTCTCTCTCTCTCTACTCACTCTCTCCTCTCTTCCTCTAATGACTCACTCGAAACTTCCACACTGCTCCTTCATATCACACACTTCAGCTCCCAACTTTTTTCGAGCTTCTCAGTCCTTTTCCCTATCCATAATATACTTAACGTGACGAGGTACGTTCAAGCGAACCACCACCATCACAACACAAACACACCCATACCCCGACGCACACACCACACCCACACCCACCCCACACACTCACCCACACCACCACACACACACACACACCCACCACACCCATACCTTTACAATATCATCAATGGGTTCCCTCCAAGGAGATATGAATTTTTCATAAGACACCTCTCCGCACTTTCTTGGTAATATCCCTTACGTAGCTCAACCCAGAAACAGTGGACACCTGCAATCCTCCAACGACCATAGACTTCAACTAACCACAACTGCGCCATCTAATCGCACTAAGACCCCAGCTCAGACCGTACAAACTCTCCAAATTATTTGATCAAGCAGCATATTCCCCAAAAAACAATGCTAGAATCAAAGATTCACTCCATGCCTTGTCCCGATGGGAACATAAGAGAGCTAATTTTGAAAGTAAATATTCTCTTTAACTAAAAAAAACATACAAAGACAATTACCTGAGTGCATCAGTAAAAAAAAAACTACAAACTACCTCTCAATCATATATCAAAATCTACACGATGGAGCCCTTCCTTGACAAAAATGAGCGGGTGCGCCGTTTGTCATACCATCTATGAAAGTAGTGACGAATCGTTTCTTTATTCGGAAAAATTAGTTGTATTTAAACTGCAATTATCTGCTATTTTGATCGCTCTACTATTATTCTCTTTCTAGATTTTCCTACAGACCTATATTCACATCTTTTTCTGATTTGATTCAGGTCAGTCTTACTTGCCCTGAGACACTACTTCAGTTCAACACGATGAGACAGATCTAATAACTTGCAGATCTCGTCATCTAATTCATTTTCTGATGATCCGCGGCACTGGCGTACATTTTGCTGGATACGCCTCGGCCATTGTAATATCTCCTTTAATGAAAAAGTTTACTAATAGCAAGGTAGAGCTGAAGTAGGATGATGTCTAGCCGCATAGCTATTCATCTATTCCATCCTGTCGAGGGCTATGCAATGTTACAAAATGCATGTTGGAATACACTTTAAAAGAAACTACCAGGTATCCAGTTTATTTCTAGAGTGATGATGGCTTCCCCCCCCCCCTCATCCCCATCCCCACCACCCCCCCCCCCCCCCACCCCCACCCCCCCCCCCAACCCCCCCCCCCCCCCCCCCCCCCCACCCCCCCCCCCATACTCCTCATGTATTATCTTTTGATAGATGCAATGTCGACATTTACCACAGAGATGACAAATAGTGCGTATCTCTTATCTTACAGGTTTATCGCACTCCAACTCCTTAGTTAGAACTTAATTTCCAAAAAAAGTAGCCTGTATCTGTGTGGCGAAATTGCTGACCAATGATCACATTCTTTTATGATGCAGAGACCTAGACAAAACACGTTTACCTGTCATTCCACGTCGTAGCTTTACAGCAGTTCTAAAAGACATTCATTAATGCAAAAAGCGTTGTAGATGTCATCTAAGTCACCTACTCCTACTTTTCATCGACTCCTTTAAAGTAAGATAATCTTTTAGCCGGCGTTACCTATGAATCTTGTATAAGTTTATAGTTTAAAGGTTCATTTTTTTTCTTTTCGGATTTCTTGTTTTTCTTTTTTGCTATAGATGTGTATGCGATTCAGTAGTTATGTGCATACCCCCCTCCCCATACACACTGACTTACACACACCACCCACACACACACACACACACACCACACACACACCCACCCACACACACCCAACATACACGCAGCCGCTCACACCCACACACACACGCACACACCCACACAAACCCCACATTTTGTTGTGTCATTCTTCTTCTGTTTGGTTATCTTTTATGTCGGTTTTTCTTGTGCGCTGCTTGTTTTTTTATATTATGATGGATAGATTTCAAGATTTTTAGTATTATTTAAATTGTATCGGTTTATATTTTCCCGTTTGCGGTTTTTTAAAACCCAACTATGCCTATGTAAAGTTATTTTGTATATAGAATAAGAATAGTATACCAGGATTAGGTGTTAATTCTATGTCTGTATATTTATATATCTTGTTCTGACATTTCTCTTCAAGATATCGGAAGTGCTACGGGTCTTTGAAGACAAAGCCATAATGCCCTGACTTATGCAATCCACCATCTGAAAATAAATGTTGACTCAAGACATTGACTATGGCACCACACACACACCGCCCACGACACACACACACACACACACCCCACCCACACACCCAACACACACATTCCCTGCCTGATATCACAATTTAAAGGACGGACGTTAAATGAAGAAACTAAATACTAACACACGCAGCACAGAGGGAATTAAGGATGCTTTAAGTTGTGCTGTCATAGTATTCAGAACCCGCAGACTGCATAGCCACAGAACCACCCCCAACCAGCCGCCCGAACAAACGCTTTCCATACGCTACTATTTATAATAGCTGACAGCCATTTCAGAAAATCAATCAGATGTAACTGCACCTCAATTCTTTTTATATTCTGTATGCATCACAGCAAACAGGCAGTGAAAGGTACTCAACAAAGTCTATTTGTTTAATTACAGTTTTAACTGATGGGGCAAATAGCTTTATTTGGCATATTGCGTTACATGAAATGACAGAGGGAGTAGGGTTTTTAAAGTGCAAAGCAGCAGTTGGTGGATAAACGTCTATTAATACTTTCGCTTTTGTCACAGTTTTGTGATATTATTGACGAAGGGTTTAGGGACTGTATTGATTTAAATCTCATAGAGTCCATGAAGTCATAGGCTTGGCTTACCGTTCCATCTTGGAGATTTTTAGCAAACTTTAAGGTTTCTCCAAGTCCTGACTTCAAATAACCTTTAATCCTTTTCTTGTGGCACATGACGAGATTAAAAATTAACGCTTAAGATCTCGTCATCCTGTCAGTGTATGGTGGGTTTCAGACACACGAACAGAAGCATTGCATACATTCCCTTTTCGGAACGGGTTACTTTCGTGGCGGCATACGCAGCGCTCCCCACGTGCCCCACCCCAAAAAGCTGGAGCTGAGGAATGGAAAGAAAAATCATAACGTGTTTCCTTTACCCATGCAACATGGAGGACAGGGACTATGAGGGAGAGAACAAGCTCGCTGCTCATCGTTGCAATAGTGTGGTCCTTAACTTTCATACATAGTCTGGTCTCCTAAACATTTAAACGGTATAGAGAAGTTCAAAATTATCGTTCCATGTTAATGTTTTCACTATTGCTTTCCAAGGCTTTTGAACAATATCTAAAAAAAAACTGTTCTTGTCAATGCTATTGCTGATATTGTTGCTGTTAGAGTATATATTTGGAAGATTCTTTTTGGGATAGTTTCTTTCTGAAGATAGCTTACAATCTTGACAACTAAATAACGCTGTTGTTACCATAGGGAGTGCTGTTACATTTGCAGTGATCATACTCAGGACACTATGAGAACCACTAAGAAAACGCGTCCTACACTTACAACAAGCTGATAAACAAAAAGGGTTTATGGCATGTTTATATATAATATGCGCAGCCTCAGAACATTTCTGTGATTATTGAGCCCTGCTCACATAAGATCATGATCGAGCTAAATAGACCGATTGACAGACAGGCACAGAGACAGACAGATAGACAGACAGAGAGGCAGATATTCAGATAGACTAAGCTTAGTTGTTTCCCCTTTCATTTTTATTTAGAGATAGTAACAGAAAGGCAGACACAGATAGACAGACAGACAGGCAAACAGACAGTTAGACAGACATGTATTGCTTTTCATTGTTACTGTATTAACTCGGGACTGTCACTAGATCAGCTAGAGTTAAGACATCACGACAGCCACATCCCTGAAAAGAAAAACACTTTTAATGTTCTATATCAGAATGGAAAGACAAAACAAGTAACAGGAGAGCAATTTTTCAGAAATTAATCATGCTGCCCGACGTGGTTTTGATATCAGGGTTTTATTGTGTTCGAGAGGATGAGAGAGGGTGGGGGGGGAGGGGCGACAAGGGGATTTAGGGAGGGAGGAAGGGAGGGATGAGAGAGAGAGAGAGAGTGAGAGAGAGAGAATGACGTATGCATGCAAATTCTTATATTATGAGGATAATGGAAATAAGCAACCCTCATCTGCTTTTTTACACCAGTCCTAGTCCGTAGGGATACATCTAAATATCAACCCAGTACTCATTTACTTCATACGTAGAAACAAATGGGACAAAAAAACAACAAAATCCACAATACACAAACACACAGAGGGACAAAGAAAGGAAACCCACAATTAAAAGAAAAGAGAAGAGGGATGCGGAGGAAAGAGAGAGAGATGAGAGAGAGACTGATAGGAAGAGGGAGAGAGAGGGATTGAGAGGAGGAAGAGGGAGAGGAGAGAGGGGAGATTAAGACGAGAAGAGAGATGAGATAGAGGAGACACCGAGAGAGAGAGATGAGAGAGAGAAAGGAGAATGTGTGGGTGCGTGCGTGTGTGCGTCTTTATGTGTTAAAAGAAAATCTAGGGTTTATTTGTTGCTTTACAGCATCCGCGCTATATCAATAACCATACATTATTATAAATTAATATTATTATTATTATTTATAATTATTATTATTATTATTATTATTAATCTTATTAATATTTATTAGTTTGTAACATTAACCAAAAGGCAGAGTACTTAGATCTCATCATCAGTCCCGTGACCTTGTCGGGCTGTGTGGAAGGCGGCCGAAAGACGAAAGCCGTGGTAAGCCCTTCACCATCCATCTCGGTCTCAATACTGATCTACCGGCATAAAAAAGTTCCGATGGACTGAAAAAAGCCTAGGAGACTCATAAAATAAGTTTTCTTTTCCAGGAATGATAGAAACAGGGGCACAAAAGCACCAATAAGAGCAGCCAACCAATTAAACCTCAACCAATAACAAGTAAGCAATATTATCAAGCGTTTTACGGCAGCCTAACGCACTTTCGCCCATATGGCATATACCAGTAGTTGCTGCCTGAGCGTTTGAAGAAGCAGAAGAAACAGCCAAACAGCCAAACAGCCAAACAGCCAGTCAGCCAAACAGCCAGTCAGCCAAGCAGCCAGTCAGCCGTCCAATCAAACTGGGATGGGAGAGGCGGGTGGTTACAGCGTTGCGCTTGTAATCTGCTTTCAGCAACAATAAACATCAACGATTGTATCTGTGGCAAAATCCTGGCTTCTCTTTCGAGAAGAGTCTGTCACCACAAGAGCAAAGAACCCCTTGTATGACCTTCTATTCTTTACCATTCAATTAATCGAGGATCATTGAATAAGCACTATGAGTGGAACTTTTACATCCGGGTCCCCGTGTGCATGCGGGTTTGTGAAGTCTGTCATATGTTACACCGGCCCAGACCAGGGCCACCCTTACGCCAAGCGGCCCGGATTTACCGTATTTCTTTTTTTGTGCGCAAGTTGTCCTAGCTGTGCGTTGCCCACGGGAGCCTCGGATCTATAGTCTTCATCGAAGGCTTTTGGGAAAGTGAAGTCTGTACTGATTTCATGTCACGGGATAAATATCCTCCTTGAACGGGGATTTGAACCCGGGTCGACAGCTAGCGCGCGGCATGTTCTAACCGCTAGGCTAACCCGTCCCCTGCCATGATGCACCTATCTGCAAAGTTGATTGTGTTCCTTATCAAGGGCTCTGTTCTACAGGTCTTTTTGCTTCGGGACACTCTCTAGTTGCCGTTGGATCTATTATGTCTGATGGAAGCTAGCGTAGTTCTCAGCTAGACCTCGTTATATCGTCACATATGAAAGGAAGGTTTGGAATAAATAGAGATGGAACGTGTACTTTTTCGTTTTTGTTGTTGTTGCTGTTGTTTTGTTGTTGTGTAGTTGAGTGTGTTTGTTTTTGGGGTGGGGGGGGGCACTTGTTTTTTGTATTACTATACTACTACTATACTACTACTACTACTAATACTACTGCTGCGCTGCTGCTGCTGCTGCTGTGCTGCGCTGCTGCTGCTGCTGCTGCAGTGCTCATTTATTATAATGCTAATTCCACTCACCTTCCCTTCTCCTCCTTCTTCTTCTTCGTCATAGAATAATACGTATCCAGGAACAGGTTATATCTTTCAGTCATGTTTTCCCAAAACCAAGCGGTAACACATTTAGTTTTAAAAGGTTCTCCTTCACAACACCACGTCTGCTGAAAGCACACTTTATCCTGTCTGCACGGGAAAAGGTCACCATCAACACCTGCACACACAGTTGATTTCGTCAGGAGGTTAATGCAACATTCGTGAATGGACACCGCTTCTCAATTGCTGACCGATGAGACTTCGATTAATTATTTTTGTTTGTTTGTTTGTTTTATGGTTACGCAGGATGAAAAAAAAATCAGGGTTTTGGTACATCTACACGTACACTGAGTTCTCAAAAGTTGGAAAGACTTAATATGTCCGAGTTAAGCTACGGTTAGTATTTACCAGGGGAAATGTCAAAAGCAAAAAGAAGGAAGGAAGTAAGAAGAAAGACAGAAAGGAAGAAGTGAAAGAAATGTAGAAAGGAATTCGCAAAGGGAAGGAAAGAAAGAAAAGAGAGAAAGAAAAGCAAGGAGCTTTTTTTTTCTGAAAAGAATGGAAAGAAAGGAGGAAGAAGGCGGGACGAAAGAAAGAAATAAAAGGTAAAAACGGAGCGGAGGAAGAAGAAAGAAGCGATATCGAAGGTAAAAAAACAAAAGAAACAACAACGAAAGAAAAACATAAACAAAGGGACAATAAAGAAAGAGATATAGAAAGGGCATAAGCAAAAAGGATGAGAGAAAGAAATAAGGAAAAAAAGAAGATGTAAAGCCTCCGAACGAACGAGAAGGCCGAGATAATATGAAGGATAAACCCAAGACAGAAGACGAAAGAAGCAAGAAGAGAAGAAACTGAAACAGAAATAAAAAGGGGGGGGACATAACAGAAAAAAAAAAGAAATGAGAGCGGAGAAAGAATGATTGCACAAATCAACATCATGATCGAAAAAAACAAACAACGGATAAAATATCAACTGCATGTTGTGGGCAAGACAGCGCATCTGATTCTTGGACGTTTATTAGAGAAGGTTATTTTTGGGGGTTTTACAGTTATACTTCCTGCCTTATTTTACATCCATTTCTTTTATGCGTGCATTCAGTGTTTTTTTATCCGGTTCCCAAGGGCACCCCAAGGCCCGACTAATCCCACCGAGGCACACCTACATAAAAGTGCGCCAGATGTTCAGCATGCTATCACAACCGACACCTCGGATTTAGAGACGCTCCCACGGCCATAGAAAGGAACCGGGCGCCCACCCAAACAACCGCTGGCCCGGTTATCAAGCATCGTCGATAGAAAAGTTGAACCTACTACACATACTTTGCGCGCAGCCAAATCTGAAGGTGTATTAGCGTTTCTCAATGATACATCTCTTTTATTTGATCACAGTATTGGATGGGAATCGTAGAGCCTGATTAGAACTTTACTGGTGACTTATAGAGAGGTGTTGCCTTGTTGGCCTCATCTGGCGGCCTGATCTGACAGCACAAACACTCACTGTTGAGCAGACCACATGCTGGGTATCTTTGTGTTTCTATAACTTACTAGATGAAGAGGTAAAGGTGTCCATCACTATGTGGTAGTAGGGGAGTGAGCATCGAAGACTTCAACTTCTTAAGGGGTTATCATATTGAGGGGCGCGCCCATCTATTCTCTTCGTGCTTTACCGTCCATGCCCTGGCGCAAGATAGCCATTTAGGATTGGGTGAACTCGAGGGGACTGCCTGCAAAAGTCCGGTGTCCCATAAACTCTTGGTCTTTGGAGAAGGGGCATCAGATACTCAACTTCTCAAGGGGTCGTCTTATTGGAGGGACCGCCACCCATTCCTCTCCCTCGCCGGCTTTACTTCCTCATCCCTTAAAGCGGCAGTTGCCCTTCAGCTGGCCGAGTTTGGTGATTAAGTTTCTCTTCTTATTTTTTTTTTACTTTTTTTTTTCTTTTTTTTTCTCGGGGACTGCCACTGAAGCCAAGGCGTGCAAACGGCTCCCCCATCAAGTGGTAACCGCGGCTTGTGCTGCTTACCCTCAGTGGGGAAGCGACTACCCTACTTGCTATGCCACGGAGCTAAACCGTTCCCAAAGTTGCATTTACACAACAGTTAATTTAAAGCATGGGCATCTTTTGCACTTAAAGTTACCTGAGATATTGTAAAAGTCCATATGAATAGATCATAAGACGCCGCCGCCAAAGACTCAACCCACTGATTTTCAGGACCATTAGAAATGACGAATAAACAGTCTTAACCCTTCGGCCTAGCTTCACGCGTGCATTCGACGCAAGCGGATCTTGTTCTGTCAGCTGTCTGACATGGTCTGTTGAGTCCCAACGACATGAAAGAATCAGCATTGTTCCAAGACTGTGGGTATGAAAAAACCGGGTACGGGGAGGTGCAGGCACGGACAGCGGCCAAAGCGAATCCGCACAGCAGTGTGAATCTGCATGGGACAAAGACGGAGAATGAGGAAAAACGTGTATCCACTAGCAGCTGTGGACCACACTGAAAAGACCATTGACATTCTGCTGCAAACGCATCGCGCAGCCAAGAGAGCGCGGGGAGAAAGTGTGTGTGTGTGTGTGTGTGTGTGTGTGTGTATGTGTGGTGCGTGCGAGGTGTGTGATTGCGTGTGTGTGAGTGTGTGTTGTGCGAGAGCGAGAGAGCGAGCGAGAGAGAGAGAGAGAGAAAGAGAGAGAGAGGAGGAAAGAATGGGAGTGCGATCGATGATGAGATGAGAGAGAGACAGAGAGAGAGAGGAGAGAGAGCGTCGGGACGGAGAGAGAGAGAGGAGAATCAGTATTCTCCAAGGGTTACAGAAAAAAGTAGTCCTATCTTTTTCATCCGGTCCTTGCCAGACTAAGACTCATCACCAAACATACACACACGCACGCCCACACACACACACCAACACACACACACACACCACACCAAAACACACACACACACACCACACACACACACCACACACACACACACACACACCCAAAACCTCAAACCCAACACCAAACCAAAACACAAACGAAAGCACAAAAATGTCAACATACGAATTATAAAGAAGGAGCTCAAGTGAGTTCAACAAACACATCATCCCCAGTTGACCTGAATATCATGGCCCAACAGATACACCATTATAATTATTTTGGGACCAACGATCTTTTAATATGTGTTACAATAACACACACAACACACTTTGGCTAAACATGAATATCTAAGCAATATAATGCCTACAATAAGGCGAAACGAGAGAGGCGAGGAGAGAGAAGAGAGATGAGAGAGAGTGAGAGGGGGGGGGGGAGAGTGTGAGGGAGGAGGCCGCGACAGAGGCAGATGCGCCAGCGTTAGCGAGAGGCAGAGGACAGAGAGAGACAGACGAGAGAGGATGGTTTCTTGAAGGTTAGCATCAATTAGCGCTTTTGAAGGCTATGTATCTATCGTAAATGTGTTAATTCATCATCCGTTGATTCTGCTTCCTTCATATTCTCTACCTGTGCTATATTTTCTTTTATCAAAGTGCTCGCATTTTAACGGCATGGGTTTGAGTCACTACTGAGTTATCCGTTCGAGGGGTTGTTTTCTCCTGGAGATAATACCAGTACCGACTGTATTCAACAGGAGCGCTTTGATTTGTTGCTTTACAAGATTCAGCGCTATATAAATTCCATTACATTATAATTATTATTTATTATTATTATTATTATTATTATTATTATTATTATTATTCCTCCGAAAACCCTTCGCATTAGACTGCTTTGGGACGTGGCGTGTAGGATAGCCGTAGTGTGTAGAGTGTAAACTAAAAAATGTATTACTCCAGGTAATGCATGCACTATAATTATATCCCATATACTCCGGCAGGGAGTTAACTGCAACCTTACAACAACAACACCCACCAACATAACACCCCACACCCCCACTCACTACACCAAAGCACACCGGCTTAACCTCCCACAACTATCACGCACTCACGGAAACACACCGAACACACCACACCCACACCACACTTCCACCACAAAAGAACCCCACACCACACACCACTGACACCCACCCACCACCTCACACCCACCACCCACCACCCCCCTCACTCCAACCCCACCCCACCACACCCCACTACCACCCCACCCCCTCCCACCCCACACCACCACACCAATCCACACCACGTCCACTCCACACACCACCCGTCTACCAACCTAATAACGCCCCACACCCACACCCCAGCTCAAGCCTGCCCTGCTCTGTACCCTATGTCACCTCACTGTGCAGACAAGAGACTCTCCGACGTGAACTGATGGTGCTTTTAGCTGCAAAAATGTCCGCCCCTACCCCTTCCCATCCCAACTCAATCGCCGCGAGCCCGAGTACACGCGAAACGAGCCTCAGTTCACCTCGCCTGCTACCCATTCTTTAACAGGTTTCCGGGTTTTTAAGCCGTTGCTTCGTTTGGACTACAGCTAATGTACTATCGCCCAGACTTAAACGATTGGAATGCAAAAACAAACTGGCCTAGCACAACCGTGCGGGTTGTTGACGTTTTGAACGGAAACTTGGTGACTTGAAGTGAAAACACATGTTAGAAGTATGACATCCGTTCTTGTCATGCTTTGCAGGTTTTAGGTCGTCGGAGTGTGCGTTGTGTATGTGTTGTAGTAGTAGAAAGTAGTATTAGATAGAAGTAGTAGTCGTAGTCGTCGTCGTCCGTCGTCCGTGTAGTGGTAGTAGTAGTAGTAGTAGTGTATTAGTAGTATAGTAGTAGTAGAGTAGTAGTAGTAGTAGTCGTGTCGTCGTCTTTGAATTCACTTCCATGCACCCATTTTGTGGTTTTGCTCGACAAAACAAACAAACGCCATTTATACAAATAACTGTCTAATTAACAAGTAAATTAACAGACATTAAAAGGGACTCTAACTGACCCCTGCCTACAAAGTTTGTGATTGAGAGTTTGTGCAATGTGTGGTTGTTGTTGTTGTTGCTGCTGCTGCTTTGCTGCTATTCTTGCTGCAGTCTTAACTTAAGACTGTATACATCCCCCCATAAAAGCTTGTCGCACTAAAGTGGAAAGTGTTATAGGCATGAGAATAGTAGGGAGAAGGTGGTTTAGGAAGATGGATTCCTATTTATTGGGGTCGTTGTGGTTTGAAAATAAAGAAGTCCTGGTCAAGCATACAACACATGCATCGATACGGAAAAGGCTTTACCCTTTTAGCTCTCATTTTGCTAAAGACAATCACACACACATCCCACACACGCTAGCAAGCATGAACACCACACACACCACCCCACACACACACACACACACACACACACCACACACACACCACACACACATACACACACACACACACACACACACACACACACACACACACACCCACACACACCACACACACAACAGCACCCAACGCACACATCACTACGCAGCAAACTTCCTTTTCTGCTGGTCTCATATCTGTTGGAAACCACACTGATTCATTTAGAAAGGGTTCAGGTCAAAAGATTTTTTCCCCAGTTTGCTGACGTAAGTTCGGTGCAGAGTCTACATGACAATGCTATTCTTTTGAAAATGCTTAATCTGACATTCACTGCCTACAAGCCCGTGGTAAATCTAAGCAGAACTAACTAGACTATCTTTCGGAATCGAAAAAATAAACCACACAAATAACACAAAATTCTAGTCGGACCAACATGCTTAATGAGGGGCAGGCGAGCAAAACGCAGATCTTACACGCAACTTCTCATTCAGTGTGACTTGTAGTCACACTGTGTTTCCTAGATTATGGGAGAGAGACAGAGGAGGGAGAGAGGAGAGAGAGAGCGAGAGAGACTGCGAGAGAGAGATTGAGGATGAGAGAGAGATCGAGAGGAGAGCGAGGAGAGAGAGAGATGAGAGAGAGGAGAGACGAGAGAAAGCAGAGAGGAGAGAGTTGAGAGGGAGAGAGATCAATAGAAGAGAGAGAGGAGAGAAGAGGACGGCGCCGAGAGAAGAGAGAGAGAGAGAGGACGAGAGAGAGACCGAAGATTGAGATGAAGAGAGACGAGAGAGAGAGAGAGAGATGAGATTTGAGATTGAGAGAGCGAGAGAGACAATGTGCAAATTCTGGGTTGACTCACCTCAACCTCCCAACGGGCGAGGGGAAAGTGCTCAGAACAGAAATCATTAAGTTCAGAAGCCCTATTCAGGATGTCTAAGGCATATTCGTATCTTATTCTCTTCTGTCTTTTCTTGTTCGGATGATGTTTACCAACGTCATGACTTACATCGACTATATTATTTATTTATGCATGTGTCATTTTTTTCTCTTTCTGTCTGCCTGTCTGTCTGGTTGTCTGGCTGTTTGTCTGCCTACCTGTCTGTCAGTCTGTCTGTCTAAGTGTCAGTGTGCCTCTGCCTGTTTCGCTAGTTCGGTATATTTCTTATGTTTCTCTAGTTTTCTGTCACAGACTCTCTTAGTCTGTTCTGATGTCTGTCTCTGTCTCTGTCAGTCTCTCTCTGTCTCTCTCTGTCTCTCTGTCTATCTGTTATCTCTCTCTTTCTGTCTCTCTCTCTGTCTCCTCTGTCCTCTTGTCCTCTGTCTCTCTTGTTCTCTGTCCTCTCTCTCTCTGTCTCTGTCTCGTTCTGTCTGTCTGTCTGTCTGTCTTTCTGATTGTCTGTCTGTCTCTGTCTCTGCTGTCTCCGTCTCCTCTGTCTCTATGTTCTCTGTCCTCTCTGTCTCTCTCTCTCTGTGATATCTCCTCTGTGTCTCTCTCTGTCCTGTCTCTTTCTGTTGTTGTCTGGTCTTTCTGTCTGTCTGTCTCTGTCTTCTTCTACTCTCCTGTCTATCTGTTCTCACTTCTCTCTGTCTCTCTGCTGTTCTCTCTGTCTCCTCTGTCTATGTGTCTCTTTATGTCTGTCTCTGTCTCTGTCTCTCTCTGTCTATCTGTTCTCTCTCTTCTCTGTCTCTCTCTCTGTCTCTCTCTGTCTCTCTGTCTCTTCTCTTTCTGTCTGTCTGTTTGTTTGTATTTCGGTCAGTCTGTCTTTCTGTCTGTCTGTCTGTCTGTCTCGGTCTCTGTCTCTCTCGGTCTCCTTCTGTCTCTATGTCTTCTGTATCTCTGACACATCGGTCTCTGTCTGTCTGTCTGTTGTTGTCTGTCTGTCTGTCTGTCTCTTCTCTCTCTCTCTCTTTTTTGCCTGTCTGTCTTCCTGCATGTTTCTCTCTACTCTACCTCACAGTCTTGATGCATTTCATTTTAATCTGTATGACTGTCTGTCTCTCATTCTGGCTGTATGCCTTTGTTTTGTCTGTCTGTCGTCTGTCTGTCTGTCATTCCTATTAGTATATCTGCCTATGAGTTTGTCACTTTCTGTCACATACCCTGTCTCTGTCTGTTTCCCTGTCTTCCTGTCTGTGTGTTCCTCTCTCCCTCTTCCCTGTCTGTCTGTATGTCTGCCTGTCTTTCGTTTGTCTTCTGTGTCGATTGTCTGCATGTCATTCTCTATCTTATGTTTTTTCTGTTTTTCTTATCTGTCTCTGTCTGTGTCTGTCTGTCTGTCTGTCTGTGTGTTTGTCTGTCTGTATATCTGTCTGACATACATTTCCATTCTATGTCTCTGTCTCTGTCTGTCTCTCTTTCTGTATATGTATCTGCATCTCTCTCTCTCTCTCTCTCTCTCTCTCTCTACTCTCTCTCTCTCTCTCACTCTCTCTCTCTCTTCTCTCTCCTCTCTCTCTCTCTCTCTCCTCTCTCTCTCCCTCCCTCCTTCGGCATTCCAATACACCTGTCTATGTCTGTCTCTCTGTCTCTGTTCTTATAACCTCCCTCCTCATTCCTCGGTATCTGTCTCCGTCTGTCTGTCTCTGTATCTGTCGGTCTGTCTGCCTGTCGTCTTTGTCTCTTTCTGTTTGGTGGCTGGCTGGCTGGCTTAGCTGTGGCTGTCTGGCTGTCTGTATGTATGTCTGTCTGTCTGTATCCTCTCACCTCTCTCTCTCTCACTCTCTCTTCTTCACTCTCTCTCTCTCTCTCTCTCTCTCTCTCTCACTCTCTCTCTCTCTCTGTCGACTTTCGGCAGTATGTCATGGTCTTTTCTGGCTCAGTCCATTGACATGTCAGATACACGCTTTCCTCATTCTCTTCCTCTTCTGTGGCCCTTTCCCTTTCGCCCGGATGTGAATTTTGGCCAACGTCCCCCAGTCACCATAGCCCGCTTCTAGTCAGAACAATAAAGAACAGAAAGGTGGCAGGTCTTGGATAAATCGTTCACTTCGCCCAACCAGTCAACCGAGAGCATTTGGTTGATTCCAGCCAGTTCCTTTTTCTTCACATTCTGATTAAACCCAGACATATCAAAAAATTAAAGAATGATACTAAAAACCAAGACCGCGTGTTCAACTGATGCAGAAACATATTGCCCACGCATTAAAAGAGCTGTTTTAATTTCTAAAGAGTCGGACATAACAATATTGTCGGTAGGAATCGGATGACAAAAATTGAAAAAAAACACCGCATGGGCCCCCGGTGTTGTGTATCGACACCATCGATGAAGTCAGAATGCAGTACTAAACGTAGTGGAAAGCATGGTCACAAACGGGAATATCCGTACCATTGTTAAACCTCTGCGTTCTGACGTGAGCAAGGGTAAACTTGGGGCCATTACTTAAGCTGCTAAGATACTGTCTTAACATCTCAAAACCCTGATATGAAACTGCTGACGGCGCTTACATGTCTCCCTGTTATTTAAAGGTATTTACTTAATGTAGATAATATGAGCTTTCAAAAAAAATTGTTAGTTCAATTAGAGTGTAGAGCATGAGGCTATGGCGCGTGGCAGTCTAATGTTTTTTGTTGTTTCTCAGGTTTAATTGGGTTTTTTTTGGTTTTTGTTGTTTTTGTCGTTGTCGTTGTTGTTGTTGCTGTTCGTGTTGTTTTTGTTGTTGTTGTGTTCTTCTTCTATCTTCTTCTTCTTCTTCTTTTCTACATGCATTCTAATGATTATAACAAAATATCAGAAAGGCCACAATAATCATGGATTTCTTTTCTCTGGTGTCAAATTTTACCATGAGTGTAAAGGCGATGAGATAAAAATTGACGCCTTTAATTTTTATGACATAATTCATAATCAAGTGTGTGCGTGTGTGTTGCTTGTGATGGACTTACAATGATCTCAATGCCGACCTTGCCATAGAGCTGCATTGACTTACACTTAATGCTCACGCAGAAAGACAGACGCCATAGACGACGGGACTGCTGACCGAATGCGAAGAGAGGAGAGGAGAATAAGCAGGATTATTTCCAAATAAAGAGTGGATCACGCTGCAGAACGCAGCCCCATCTGTGAGGTACCGTAACTTTCTCTATTCCTTAAGATCTACAGAACTGTTACATGCGCTAGAGAAAAATCTTCCGATCGCTTTTATAACATTCTTCTAAACTGGCTTTCTCAGCCACTATCTAGAAAACTGTGTGGAAAGTGCTTCTATAAATGATACCAACTACGTCTTTGTTCTGGGATTTCCTTCAATGACAGACATTTATCTAGTGTCTCAACGGATCGATTTTCGCTTGACCGCTCTCCGTCACACATTTGCAAAAAAAAACTTTCCATGTTTTGTGTGGTGAGAAAATCACAGTGTAATCCTTTGCTTGTGGGCTGCTCATTCAAACACGACGTACTCAGTTTCACAAAGCTTGGACAACTTCATCCGCCCAACATGTCCTTTATCTCTAAGAGCACATTTATGACTAATCCATTCGCTTCTTTTACGCGTTCGCTGAGTTTGCTTTACTAGCTGTCTGGTTGGTACCCTACTTTGATTGACCGTTAATTTGCTATGTGTTGGTTAGGAGTTCTGTTGCATTTAAATTTTTAGTTATGTTAAACTAGGTTTATGGTAGACAAGTTATGGATATTCTGGTAAGGTCGGCTTTTTCTATTTGTTTTGGGGCTTGTTTTGTTTGGGGAGGGGGCGGGTTGGATGGAGGGAGGGGGGGGGGGGGGGTCCTCATGTGGTGTTTTTTATTTTCCACAACACACACGCATCTGTTCTTCCACTCCACATCTTACTCGCGCACTCTCACTGTCTAGGTCTCTGCTTCCTCTGTCTCTGTCTGTCTTGTCTGTCTCATCTGTCTCTCTCTCTGTCTCGCTACCTCCTTTGTGTCTCTGTCTGTCTGTCTGTCTGTCTGTACTACGGTCTGTTCTCTCTCTGGCTTCTCTCTCTCTTCTCTCTCTCTCTCCCTCTCTCTCTCTCTCTCTCTCTATCTCTCTCTCTCTCTACTCACTCTCTCCTCTCTTCCTCTAATGACTCACTCGAAACTTCCACACTGCTCCTTCATATCACACACTTCAGCTCCCAACTTTTTTCGAGCTTCTCAGTCCTTTTCCCTATCCATAATATACTTAACGTGACGAGGTACGTTCAAGCGAACCACCACCATCACAACACAAACACACCCATACCCCGACGCACACACCACACCCACACCCACCCCACACACTCACCCACACCACCACACACACACACACACCCACCACACCCATACCTTTACAATATCATCAATGGGTTCCCTCCAAGGAGATATGAATTTTTCATAAGACACCTCTCCGCACTTTCTTGGTAATATCCCTTACGTAGCTCAACCCAGAAACAGTGGACACCTGCAATCCTCCAACGACCATAGACTTCAACTAACCACAACTGCGCCATCTAATCGCACTAAGACCCCAGCTCAGACCGTACAAACTCTCCAAATTATTTGATCAAGCAGCATATTCCCCAAAAAACAATGCTAGAATCAAAGATTCACTCCATGCCTTGTCCCGATGGGAACATAAGAGAGCTAATTTTGAAAGTAAATATTCTCTTTAACTAAAAAAAACATACAAAGACAATTACCTGAGTGCATCAGTAAAAAAAAAACTACAAACTACCTCTCAATCATATATCAAAATCTACACGATGGAGCCCTTCCTTGACAAAAATGAGCGGGTGCGCCGTTTGTCATACCATCTATGAAAGTAGTGACGAATCGTTTCTTTATTCGGAAAAATTAGTTGTATTTAAACTGCAATTATCTGCTATTTTGATCGCTCTACTATTATTCTCTTTCTAGATTTTCCTACAGACCTATATTCACATCTTTTTCTGATTTGATTCAGGTCAGTCTTACTTGCCCTGAGACACTACTTCAGTTCAACACGATGAGACAGATCTAATAACTTGCAGATCTCGTCATCTAATTCATTTTCTGATGATCCGCGGCACTGGCGTACATTTTGCTGGATACGCCTCGGCCATTGTAATATCTCCTTTAATGAAAAAGTTTACTAATAGCAAGGTAGAGCTGAAGTAGGATGATGTCTAGCCGCATAGCTATTCATCTATTCCATCCTGTCGAGGGCTATGCAATGTTACAAAATGCATGTTGGAATACACTTTAAAAGAAACTACCAGGTATCCAGTTTATTTCTAGAGTGATGATGGCTTCCCCCCCCCCCTCATCCCCATCCCCACCACCCCCCCCCCCCCCCACCCCCACCCCCCCCCCCAACCCCCCCCCCCCCCCCCCCCCCCCACCCCCCCCCCCATACTCCTCATGTATTATCTTTTGATAGATGCAATGTCGACATTTACCACAGAGATGACAAATAGTGCGTATCTCTTATCTTACAGGTTTATCGCACTCCAACTCCTTAGTTAGAACTTAATTTCCAAAAAAAGTAGCCTGTATCTGTGTGGCGAAATTGCTGACCAATGATCACATTCTTTTATGATGCAGAGACCTAGACAAAACACGTTTACCTGTCATTCCACGTCGTAGCTTTACAGCAGTTCTAAAAGACATTCATTAATGCAAAAAGCGTTGTAGATGTCATCTAAGTCACCTACTCCTACTTTTCATCGACTCCTTTAAAGTAAGATAATCTTTTAGCCGGCGTTACCTATGAATCTTGTATAAGTTTATAGTTTAAAGGTTCATTTTTTTTCTTTTCGGATTTCTTGTTTTTCTTTTTTGCTATAGATGTGTATGCGATTCAGTAGTTATGTGCATACCCCCCTCCCCATACACACTGACTTACACACACCACCCACACACACACACACACACACCACACACACACCCACCCACACACACCCAACATACACGCAGCCGCTCACACCCACACACACACGCACACACCCACACAAACCCCACATTTTGTTGTGTCATTCTTCTTCTGTTTGGTTATCTTTTATGTCGGTTTTTCTTGTGCGCTGCTTGTTTTTTTATATTATGATGGATAGATTTCAAGATTTTTAGTATTATTTAAATTGTATCGGTTTATATTTTCCCGTTTGCGGTTTTTTAAAACCCAACTATGCCTATGTAAAGTTATTTTGTATATAGAATAAGAATAGTATACCAGGATTAGGTGTTAATTCTATGTCTGTATATTTATATATCTTGTTCTGACATTTCTCTTCAAGATATCGGAAGTGCTACGGGTCTTTGAAGACAAAGCCATAATGCCCTGACTTATGCAATCCACCATCTGAAAATAAATGTTGACTCAAGACATTGACTATGGCACCACACACACACCGCCCACGACACACACACACACACACACCCCACCCACACACCCAACACACACATTCCCTGCCTGATATCACAATTTAAAGGACGGACGTTAAATGAAGAAACTAAATACTAACACACGCAGCACAGAGGGAATTAAGGATGCTTTAAGTTGTGCTGTCATAGTATTCAGAACCCGCAGACTGCATAGCCACAGAACCACCCCCAACCAGCCGCCCGAACAAACGCTTTCCATACGCTACTATTTATAATAGCTGACAGCCATTTCAGAAAATCAATCAGATGTAACTGCACCTCAATTCTTTTTATATTCTGTATGCATCACAGCAAACAGGCAGTGAAAGGTACTCAACAAAGTCTATTTGTTTAATTACAGTTTTAACTGATGGGGCAAATAGCTTTATTTGGCATATTGCGTTACATGAAATGACAGAGGGAGTAGGGTTTTTAAAGTGCAAAGCAGCAGTTGGTGGATAAACGTCTATTAATACTTTCGCTTTTGTCACAGTTTTGTGATATTATTGACGAAGGGTTTAGGGACTGTATTGATTTAAATCTCATAGAGTCCATGAAGTCATAGGCTTGGCTTACCGTTCCATCTTGGAGATTTTTAGCAAACTTTAAGGTTTCTCCAAGTCCTGACTTCAAATAACCTTTAATCCTTTTCTTGTGGCACATGACGAGATTAAAAATTAACGCTTAAGATCTCGTCATCCTGTCAGTGTATGGTGGGTTTCAGACACACGAACAGAAGCATTGCATACATTCCCTTTTCGGAACGGGTTACTTTCGTGGCGGCATACGCAGCGCTCCCCACGTGCCCCACCCCAAAAAGCTGGAGCTGAGGAATGGAAAGAAAAATCATAACGTGTTTCCTTTACCCATGCAACATGGAGGACAGGGACTATGAGGGAGAGAACAAGCTCGCTGCTCATCGTTGCAATAGTGTGGTCCTTAACTTTCATACATAGTCTGGTCTCCTAAACATTTAAACGGTATAGAGAAGTTCAAAATTATCGTTCCATGTTAATGTTTTCACTATTGCTTTCCAAGGCTTTTGAACAATATCTAAAAAAAAACTGTTCTTGTCAATGCTATTGCTGATATTGTTGCTGTTAGAGTATATATTTGGAAGATTCTTTTTGGGATAGTTTCTTTCTGAAGATAGCTTACAATCTTGACAACTAAATAACGCTGTTGTTACCATAGGGAGTGCTGTTACATTTGCAGTGATCATACTCAGGACACTATGAGAACCACTAAGAAAACGCGTCCTACACTTACAACAAGCTGATAAACAAAAAGGGTTTATGGCATGTTTATATATAATATGCGCAGCCTCAGAACATTTCTGTGATTATTGAGCCCTGCTCACATAAGATCATGATCGAGCTAAATAGACCGATTGACAGCAGGCACAGAGCAGCCGATAGACCGACAGAGAGGCAGATATTCAGATAGACTAAGCTTAGTTGTTTCCCCTTTCAATTTTATTTAGAGCAAGTAACAGAAGGCAGACACAGATAGACCCAGACAGACAGGCCAACAGACAGTTAGACAGACTTGTATTTGCTTTTCATGTTCTGTATTAACTCGGGACTGTCACTAGATCAGCTAGAGTTAAGACATCACGACAGCCACATCCCTGAAAAGAAAAACACTTTTAATGTTCTATATCAGAATGGAAAGACAAAACAAGTAACAGGAGAGCAATTTTTCAGAAATTAATCATGCTGCCCGACGTGGTTTTGATATCAGGGTTTTATTGTGTTCGAGAGGATGAGAGAGGGTGGGGGGGGAGGGGCGACAAGGGGATTTAGGGAGGGAGGAAGGGAGGGATGAGAGAGAGAGAGAGAGTGAGAGAGAGAGAATGACGTATGCATGCAAATTCTTATATTATGAGGATAATGGAAATAAGCAACCCTCATCTGCTTTTTTACACCAGTCCTAGTCCGTAGGGATACATCTAAATATCAACCCAGTACTCATTTACTTCATACGTAGAAACAAATGGGACAAAAAAACAACAAAATCCACAATACACAAACACACAGAGGGACAAAGAAAGGAAACCCACAATTAAAAGAAAAGAGAAGAGGGATGCGGAGGAAAGAGAGAGAGATGAGAGAGAGACTGATAGGAAGAGGGAGAGAGAGGGATTGAGAGGAGGAAGAGGGAGAGGAGAGAGGGGAGATTAAGACGAGAAGAGAGATGAGATAGAGGAGACACCGAGAGAGAGAGATGAGAGAGAGAAAGGAGAATGTGTGGGTGCGTGCGTGTGTGCGTCTTTATGTGTTAAAAGAAAATCTAGGGTTTATTTGTTGCTTTACAGCATCCGCGCTATATCAATAACCATACATTATTATAAATTAATATTATTATTATTATTTATAATTATTATTATTATTATTATTATTAATCTTATTAATATTTATTAGTTTGTAACATTAACCAAAAGGCAGAGTACTTAGATCTCATCATCAGTCCCGTGACCTTGTCGGGCTGTGTGGAAGGCGGCCGAAAGACGAAAGCCGTGGTAAGCCCTTCACCATCCATCTCGGTCTCAATACTGATCTACCGGCATAAAAAAGTTCCGATGGACTGAAAAAAGCCTAGGAGACTCATAAAATAAGTTTTCTTTTCCACGAATGATAGACACAGTGGCCAAAAGCACCAATAAGAGCAGCCAACCAATTAAACCTCCACCCATCAAGTAAGCAAACTTCTCAAGCGTTTTACGGCAGCCTAACGCACTTTCGCCCATATGGCATATACCAGTAGTTGCTGCCTGAGCGTTTGAAGAAGCAGAAGAAACAGCCAAACAGCCAAACAGCCAAACAGCCAGTCAGCCAAACAGCCAGTCAGCCAAGCAGCCAGTCAGCCGTCCAATCAAACTGGGATGGGAGAGGCGGGTGGTTACAGCGTTGCGCTTGTAATCTGCTTTCAGCAACAATAAACATCAACAGATTGTATCTGTGGCAAATCCTGGCTTCTCTCTTCGAGAAGAGTATGTCACCACAAGAGCAATGACACCCATTGTTTGACCTTCTATTCTTTACCATTCAATTAATCGAGGATCATTGAATAAGCACTATGAGTGGAACTTTTACATCCGGGTCCCCGTGTGCATGCGGGTTTGTGAAGTCTGTCATATGTTACACCGGCCCAGACCAGGGCCACCCTTACGCCAAGCGGCCCGGATTTACCGTATTTCTTTTTTTGTGCGCAAGTTGTCCTAGCTGTGCGTTGCCCACGGGAGCCTCGGATCTATAGTCTTCATCGAAGGCTTTTGGGAAAGTGAAGTCTGTACTGATTTCATGTCACGGGATAAATATCCTCCTTGAACGGGGATTTGAACCCGGGTCGACAGCTAGCGCGCGGCATGTTCTAACCGCTAGGCTAACCCGTCCCCTGCCATGATGCACCTATCTGCAAAGTTGATTGTGTTCCTTATCAAGGGCTCTGTTCTACAGGTCTTTTTGCTTCGGGACACTCTCTAGTTGCCGTTGGATCTATTATGTCTGATGGAAGCTAGCGTAGTTCTCAGCTAGACCTCGTTATATCGTCACATATGAAAGGAAGGTTTGGAATAAATAGAGATGGAACGTGTACTTTTTCGTTTTTGTTGTTGTTGCTGTTGTTTTGTTGTTGTGTAGTTGAGTGTGTTTGTTTTTGGGGTGGGGGGGGGCACTTGTTTTTTGTATTACTATACTACTACTATACTACTACTACTACTAATACTACTGCTGCGCTGCTGCTGCTGCTGCTGTGCTGCGCTGCTGCTGCTGCTGCTGCAGTGCTCATTTATTATAATGCTAATTCCACTCACCTTCCCTTCTCCTCCTTCTTCTTCTTCGTCATAGAATAATACGTATCCAGGAACAGGTTATATCTTTCAGTCATGTTTTCCCAAAACCAAGCGGTAACACATTTAGTTTTAAAAGGTTCTCCTTCACAACACCACGTCTGCTGAAAGCACACTTTATCCTGTCTGCACGGGAAAAGGTCACCATCAACACCTGCACACACAGTTGATTTCGTCAGGAGGTTAATGCAACATTCGTGAATGGACACCGCTTCTCAATTGCTGACCGATGAGACTTCGATTAATTATTTTTGTTTGTTTGTTTGTTTTATGGTTACGCAGGATGAAAAAAAAATCAGGGTTTTGGTACATCTACACGTACACTGAGTTCTCAAAAGTTGGAAAGACTTAATATGTCCGAGTTAAGCTACGGTTAGTATTTACCAGGGGAAATGTCAAAAGCAAAAAGAAGGAAGGAAGTAAGAAGAAAGACAGAAAGGAAGAAGTGAAAGAAATGTAGAAAGGAATTCGCAAAGGGAAGGAAAGAAAGAAAAGAGAGAAAGAAAAGCAAGGAGCTTTTTTTTTCTGAAAAGAATGGAAAGAAAGGAGGAAGAAGGCGGGACGAAAGAAAGAAATAAAAGGTAAAAACGGAGCGGAGGAAGAAGAAAGAAGCGATATCGAAGGTAAAAAAACAAAAGAAACAACAACGAAAGAAAAACATAAACAAAGGGACAATAAAGAAAGAGATATAGAAAGGGCATAAGCAAAAAGGATGAGAGAAAGAAATAAGGAAAAAAAGAAGATGTAAAGCCTCCGAACGAACGAGAAGGCCGAGATAATATGAAGGATAAACCCAAGACAGAAGACGAAAGAAGCAAGAAGAGAAGAAACTGAAACAGAAATAAAAAGGGGGGGGACATAACAGAAAAAAAAAAGAAATGAGAGCGGAGAAAGAATGATTGCACAAATCAACATCATGATCGAAAAAAACAAACAACGGATAAAATATCAACTGCATGTTGTGGGCAAGACAGCGCATCTGATTCTTGGACGTTTATTAGAGAAGGTTATTTTTGGGGGTTTTACAGTTATACTTCCTGCCTTATTTTACATCCATTTCTTTTATGCGTGCATTCAGTGTTTTTTTATCCGGTTCCCAAGGGCACCCCAAGGCCCGACTAATCCCACCGAGGCACACCTACATAAAAGTGCGCCAGATGTTCAGCATGCTATCACAACCGACACCTCGGATTTAGAGACGCTCCCACGGCCATAGAAAGGAACCGGGCGCCCACCCAAACAACCGCTGGCCCGGTTATCAAGCATCGTCGATAGAAAAGTTGAACCTACTACACATACTTTGCGCGCAGCCAAATCTGAAGGTGTATTAGCGTTTCTCAATGATACATCTCTTTTATTTGATCACAGTATTGGATGGGAATCGTAGAGCCTGATTAGAACTTTACTGGTGACTTATAGAGAGGTGTTGCCTTGTTGGCCTCATCTGGCGGCCTGATCTGACAGCACAAACACTCACTGTTGAGCAGAACACATGCTGGGTATCTTTGTGTTTCTATAACTTACTAGATGAAGAGGTAAAGGTGTCCCATAACCTATGTGGTTGTAGGGGAGTGAGCATCGAAGACTTCAACTTCTTAAGGGGTTATCATATTGAGGGGCGCGCCCATCTATTCTCTTCGTGCTTTACCGTCCATGCCCTGGCGCAAGATAGCCATTTAGGATTGGGTGAACTCGAGGGGACTGCCTGCAAAAGTCCGGTGTCCCATAAACTCTTGGTCTTTGGAGAAGGGGCATCAGATACTCAACTTCTCAAGGGGTCGTCTTATTGGAGGGACCGCCACCCATTCCTCTCCCTCGCCGGCTTTACTTCCTCATCCCTTAAAGCGGCAGTTGCCCTTCAGCTGGCCGAGTTTGGTGATTAAGTTTCTCTTCTTATTTTTTTTTTACTTTTTTTTTTCTTTTTTTTTCTCGGGGACTGCCACTGAAGCCAAGGCGTGCAAACGGCTCCCCCATCAAGTGGTAACCGCGGCTTGTGCTGCTTACCCTCAGTGGGGAAGCGACTACCCTACTTGCTATGCCACGGAGCTAAACCGTTCCCAAAGTTGCATTTACACAACAGTTAATTTAAAGCATGGGCATCTTTTGCACTTAAAGTTACCTGAGATATTGTAAAAGTCCATATGAATAGATCATAAGACGCCGCCGCCAAAGACTCAACCCACTGATTTTCAGGACCATTAGAAATGACGAATAAACAGTCTTAACCCTTCGGCCTAGCTTCACGCGTGCATTCGACGCAAGCGGATCTTGTTCTGTCAGCTGTCTGACATGGTCTGTTGAGTCCCAACGACATGAAAGAATCAGCATTGTTCCAAGACTGTGGGTATGAAAAAACCGGGTACGGGGAGGTGCAGGCACGGACAGCGGCCAAAGCGAATCCGCACAGCAGTGTGAATCTGCATGGGACAAAGACGGAGAATGAGGAAAAACGTGTATCCACTAGCAGCTGTGGACCACACTGAAAAGACCATTGACATTCTGCTGCAAACGCATCGCGCAGCCAAGAGAGCGCGGGGAGAAAGTGTGTGTGTGTGTGTGTGTGTGTGTGTGTGTATGTGTGGTGCGTGCGAGGTGTGTGATTGCGTGTGTGTGAGTGTGTGTTGTGCGAGAGCGAGAGAGCGAGCGAGAGAGAGAGAGAGAGAAAGAGAGAGAGAGGAGGAAAGAATGGGAGTGCGATCGATGATGAGATGAGAGAGAGACAGAGAGAGAGAGGAGAGAGAGCGTCGGGACGGAGAGAGAGAGAGGAGAATCAGTATTCTCCAAGGGTTACAGAAAAAAGTAGTCCTATCTTTTTCATCCGGTCCTTGCCAGACTAAGACTCATCACCAAACATACACACACGCACGCCCACACACACACACCAACACACACACACACACCACACCAAAACACACACACACACACCACACACACACACCACACACACACACACACACACCCAAAACCTCAAACCCAACACCAAACCAAAACACAAACGAAAGCACAAAAATGTCAACATACGAATTATAAAGAAGGAGCTCAAGTGAGTTCAACAAACACATCATCCCCAGTTGACCTGAATATCATGGCCCAACAGATACACCATTATAATTATTTTGGGACCAACGATCTTTTAATATGTGTTACAATAACACACACAACACACTTTGGCTAAACATGAATATCTAAGCAATATAATGCCTACAATAAGGCGAAACGAGAGAGGCGAGGAGAGAGAAGAGAGATGAGAGAGAGTGAGAGGGGGGGGGGGAGAGTGTGAGGGAGGAGGCCGCGACAGAGGCAGATGCGCCAGCGTTAGCGAGAGGCAGAGGACAGAGAGAGACAGACGAGAGAGGATGCGTTTATTGAAGGTTAGCATCAATTAGCGCTTTTGAAGGCTATGTATCTATCGTAAATGTGTTAATTCATCATCCGTTGATTCTGCTTCCTTCATATTCTCTACCTGTGCTATATTTTCTTTTATCAAAGTGCTCGCATTTTAACGGCATGGGTTTGAGTCACTACTGAGTTATCCGTTCGAGGGGTTGTTTTCTCCTGGAGATAATACCAGTACCGACTGTATTCAACAGGAGCGCTTTGATTTGTTGCTTTACAAGATTCAGCGCTATATAAATTCCATTACATTATAATTATTATTTATTATTATTATTATTATTATTATTATTATTATTATTATTTCCTCCGAAAACCCTTCGCATTAGACTGCATTTGGACGTGGCGTGTAGGAATGGACGTAGTGTGTCAGAGTGTAAAATATAAAATGTATTACTCAAGGTAATGCAATGCACTATAATTATATCCCATATACTCCGGCAGGGAGTTAACTGCAACCTTACAACAACAACACCCACCAACATAACACCCCACACCCCCACTCACTACACCAAAGCACACCGGCTTAACCTCCCACAACTATCACGCACTCACGGAAACACACCGAACACACCACAC
Organism: Rapana venosa; assembly: GCA_028751875.1. Taxonomy (NCBI): domain Eukaryota; kingdom Metazoa; phylum Mollusca; class Gastropoda; order Neogastropoda; family Muricidae; genus Rapana; species Rapana venosa. The sequence goes on along the minus strand of CM054146.1, from coordinate 66,709,929 downwards.
CCACACCACACTTCCACCACAAAAGAACCCCACACCACACACCACTGACACCCACCCACCACCTCACACCCACCACCCACCACCCCCCTCACTCCAACCCCACCCCACCACACCCCACTACCACCCCACCCCCTCCCACCCCACACCACCACACCAATCCACACCACGTCCACTCCACACACCACCCGTCTACCAACCTAATAACGCCCCACACCCACACCCCAGCTCAAGCCTGCCCTGCTCTGTACCCTATGTCACCTCACTGTGCAGACAAGAGACTCTCCGACGTGAACTGATGGTGCTTTTAGCTGCAAAAATGTCCGCCCCTACCCCTTCCCATCCCAACTCAATCGCCGCGAGCCCGAGTACACGCGAAACGAGCCTCAGTTCACCTCGCCTGCTACCCATTCTTTAACAGGTTTCCGGGTTTTTAAGCCGTTGCTTCGTTTGGACTACAGCTAATGTACTATCGCCCAGACTTAAACGATTGGAATGCAAAAACAAACTGGCCTAGCACAACCGTGCGGGTTGTTGACGTTTTGAACGGAAACTTGGTGACTTGAAGTGAAAACACATGTTAGAAGTATGACATCCGTTCTTGTCATGCTTTGCAGGTTTTAGGTCGTCGGAGTGTGCGTTGTGTATGTGTTGTAGTAGTAGAAAGTAGTATTAGATAGAAGTAGTAGTCGTAGTCGTCGTCGTCCGTCGTCCGTGTAGTGGTAGTAGTAGTAGTAGTAGTGTATTAGTAGTATAGTAGTAGTAGAGTAGTAGTAGTAGTAGTCGTGTCGTCGTCTTTGAATTCACTTCCATGCACCCATTTTGTGGTTTTGCTCGACAAAACAAACAAACGCCATTTATACAAATAACTGTCTAATTAACAAGTAAATTAACAGACATTAAAAGGGACTCTAACTGACCCCTGCCTACAAAGTTTGTGATTGAGAGTTTGTGCAATGTGTGGTTGTTGTTGTTGTTGCTGCTGCTGCTTTGCTGCTATTCTTGCTGCAGTCTTAACTTAAGACTGTATACATCCCCCCATAAAAGCTTGTCGCACTAAAGTGGAAAGTGTTATAGGCATGAGAATAGTAGGGAGAAGGTGGTTTAGGAAGATGGATTCCTATTTATTGGGGTCGTTGTGGTTTGAAAATAAAGAAGTCCTGGTCAAGCATACAACACATGCATCGATACGGAAAAGGCTTTACCCTTTTAGCTCTCATTTTGCTAAAGACAATCACACACACATCCCACACACGCTAGCAAGCATGAACACCACACACACCACCCCACACACACACACACACACACACACACCACACACACACCACACACACATACACACACACACACACACACACACACACACACACACACACACCCACACACACCACACACACAACAGCACCCAACGCACACATCACTACGCAGCAAACTTCCTTTTCTGCTGGTCTCATATCTGTTGGAAACCACACTGATTCATTTAGAAAGGGTTCAGGTCAAAAGATTTTTTCCCCAGTTTGCTGACGTAAGTTCGGTGCAGAGTCTACATGACAATGCTATTCTTTTGAAAATGCTTAATCTGACATTCACTGCCTACAAGCCCGTGGTAAATCTAAGCAGAACTAACTAGACTATCTTTCGGAATCGAAAAAATAAACCACACAAATAACACAAAATTCTAGTCGGACCAACATGCTTAATGAGGGGCAGGCGAGCAAAACGCAGATCTTACACGCAACTTCTCATTCAGTGTGACTTGTAGTCACACTGTGTTTCCTAGATTATGGGAGAGAGACAGAGGAGGGAGAGAGGAGAGAGAGAGCGAGAGAGACTGCGAGAGAGAGATTGAGGATGAGAGAGAGATCGAGAGGAGAGCGAGGAGAGAGAGAGATGAGAGAGAGGAGAGACGAGAGAAAGCAGAGAGGAGAGAGTTGAGAGGGAGAGAGATCAATAGAAGAGAGAGAGGAGAGAAGAGGACGGCGCCGAGAGAAGAGAGAGAGAGAGAGGACGAGAGAGAGACCGAAGATTGAGATGAAGAGAGACGAGAGAGAGAGAGAGAGATGAGATTTGAGATTGAGAGAGCGAGAGAGACAATGTGCAAATTCTGGGTTGACTCACCTCAACCTCCCAACGGGCGAGGGGAAAGTGCTCAGAACAGAAATCATTAAGTTCAGAAGCCCTATTCAGGATGTCTAAGGCATATTCGTATCTTATTCTCTTCTGTCTTTTCTTGTTCGGATGATGTTTACCAACGTCATGAACTTACATCGACTCTATTATTTGATTTCTGCACTGTGTCATATTTTTCTCTTTCTGTCTGCCTGTCTGTCTGGTTGTTGGCTGTTTGTCAGCCTACTGTCTGTCAGTCTGTGTTGTCTAAGTGTCAGTGTGCCTCTGCCTGTTTCGCTAGTTCGGTATATTTCTTATGTTTCTCTAGTTTTCTGTCACAGACTCTCTTAGTCTGTTCTGATGTCTGTCTCTGTCTCTGTCAGTCTCTCTCTGTCTCTCTCTGTCTCTCTGTCTATCTGTTATCTCTCTCTTTCTGTCTCTCTCTCTGTCTCCTCTGTCCTCTTGTCCTCTGTCTCTCTTGTTCTCTGTCCTCTCTCTCTCTGTCTCTGTCTCGTTCTGTCTGTCTGTCTGTCTGTCTTTCTGATTGTCTGTCTGTCTCTGTCTCTGCTGTCTCCGTCTCCTCTGTCTCTATGTTCTCTGTCCTCTCTGTCTCTCTCTCTCTGTGATATCTCCTCTGTGTCTCTCTCTGTCCTGTCTCTTTCTGTTGTTGTCTGGTCTTTCTGTCTGTCTGTCTCTGTCTTCTTCTACTCTCCTGTCTATCTGTTCTCACTTCTCTCTGTCTCTCTGCTGTTCTCTCTGTCTCCTCTGTCTATGTGTCTCTTTATGTCTGTCTCTGTCTCTGTCTCTCTCTGTCTATCTGTTCTCTCTCTTCTCTGTCTCTCTCTCTGTCTCTCTCTGTCTCTCTGTCTCTTCTCTTTCTGTCTGTCTGTTTGTTTGTATTTCGGTCAGTCTGTCTTTCTGTCTGTCTGTCTGTCTGTCTCGGTCTCTGTCTCTCTCGGTCTCCTTCTGTCTCTATGTCTTCTGTATCTCTGACACATCGGTCTCTGTCTGTCTGTCTGTTGTTGTCTGTCTGTCTGTCTGTCTCTTCTCTCTCTCTCTCTTTTTTGCCTGTCTGTCTTCCTGCATGTTTCTCTCTACTCTACCTCACAGTCTTGATGCATTTCATTTTAATCTGTATGACTGTCTGTCTCTCATTCTGGCTGTATGCCTTTGTTTTGTCTGTCTGTCGTCTGTCTGTCTGTCATTCCCTTTAGTATTTGCCTATGAGTTTGTCACTTTCTGTCACATACCTGTCTCTGTCTGTTTCCCTGTCTTCGTCAGTGTGTTCTCTCTCCCTCTTCCCTGTCTGTCTGTATGTCTGCCTGTCTTTCGTTTGTCTTCTGTGTCGATTGTCTGCATGTCATTCTCTATCTTATGTTTTTTCTGTTTTTCTTATCTGTCTCTGTCTGTGTCTGTCTGTCTGTCTGTCTGTGTGTTTGTCTGTCTGTATATCTGTCTGACATACATTTCCATTCTATGTCTCTGTCTCTGTCTGTCTCTCTTTCTGTATATGTATCTGCATCTCTCTCTCTCTCTCTCTCTCTCTCTCTCTACTCTCTCTCTCTCTCTCACTCTCTCTCTCTCTTCTCTCTCCTCTCTCTCTCTCTCTCTCCTCTCTCTCTCCCTCCCTCCTTCGGCATTCCAATACACCTGTCTATGTCTGTCTCTCTGTCTCTGTTCTTATAACCTCCCTCCTCATTCCTCGGTATCTGTCTCCGTCTGTCTGTCTCTGTATCTGTCGGTCTGTCTGCCTGTCGTCTTTGTCTCTTTCTGTTTGGTGGCTGGCTGGCTGGCTTAGCTGTGGCTGTCTGGCTGTCTGTATGTATGTCTGTCTGTCTGTATCCTCTCACCTCTCTCTCTCTCACTCTCTCTTCTTCACTCTCTCTCTCTCTCTCTCTCTCTCTCTCTCACTCTCTCTCTCTCTCTGTCGACTTTCGGCAGTATGTCATGGTCTTTTCTGGCTCAGTCCATTGACATGTCAGATACACGCTTTCCTCATTCTCTTCCTCTTCTGTGGCCCTTTCCCTTTCGCCCGGATGTGAATTTTGGCCAACGTCCCCCAGTCACCATAGCCCGCTTCTAGTCAGAACAATAAAGAACAGAAAGGTGGCAGGTCTTGGATAAATCGTTCACTTCGCCCAACCAGTCAACCGAGAGCATTTGGTTGATTCCAGCCAGTTCCTTTTTCTTCACATTCTGATTAAACCCAGACATATCAAAAAATTAAAGAATGATACTAAAAACCAAGACCGCGTGTTCAACTGATGCAGAAACATATTGCCCACGCATTAAAAGAGCTGTTTTAATTTCTAAAGAGTCGGACATAACAATATTGTCGGTAGGAATCGGATGACAAAAATTGAAAAAAAACACCGCATGGGCCCCCGGTGTTGTGTATCGACACCATCGATGAAGTCAGAATGCAGTACTAAACGTAGTGGAAAGCATGGTCACAAACGGGAATATCCGTACCATTGTTAAACCTCTGCGTTCTGACGTGAGCAAGGGTAAACTTGGGGCCATTACTTAAGCTGCTAAGATACTGTCTTAACATCTCAAAACCCTGATATGAAACTGCTGACGGCGCTTACATGTCTCCCTGTTATTTAAAGGTATTTACTTAATGTAGATAATATGAGCTTTCAAAAAAAATTGTTAGTTCAATTAGAGTGTAGAGCATGAGGCTATGGCGCGTGGCAGTCTAATGTTTTTTGTTGTTTCTCAGGTTTAATTGGGTTTTTTTTGGTTTTTGTTGTTTTTGTCGTTGTCGTTGTTGTTGTTGCTGTTCGTGTTGTTTTTGTTGTTGTTGTGTTCTTCTTCTATCTTCTTCTTCTTCTTCTTTTCTACATGCATTCTAATGATTATAACAAAATATCAGAAAGGCCACAATAATCATGGATTTCTTTTCTCTGGTGTCAAATTTTACCATGAGTGTAAAGGCGATGAGATAAAAATTGACGCCTTTAATTTTTATGACATAATCCCTGATCAACTTGAAGTGCAGACCTGACATTGCCATAATTCTCCATGTGTGTATGGCACATGCAGATGTCACTGCCTTTATTCCGAATACGTGTGTATACAATATGCAGAATATCAACTATGCATGTTAAAGATCCCCTAATTATTGTGAGCAAGAGCTCGTAAGAAAGGTGGATCGGTGGTCTAGAAGTAACGCGCCTATCTAGATAGCGAAAAAATCCGGGTCGAAAGTGTGCGGTGGTTCGAATCCCGTTTGGGCCCGATACTTTTCCCCCCATCCATTAGACCATGAGTGGTAGTCAGGGCACTAGTCTTTTGGATGAGATGATAAACCGAGGTTCCGTGTGTTACACAAAATTTTCAGCGCACGTAAAAGAAACACACGGCAACAAGAGTGTTGTATCTGGCAACATTCTTTTAAAAAGCCACTCTGACAGCGAAACAAATACAGTTGCAGACAAAAACAACAAAAAAGGATGTTGCTGCTCTTGTGGCGACACGCTCTCCCGGGGAAGAGCAGCTCGAATTTCACGCAGAGATACGTTTTGACTTAAAGTGGTATACAAAAACAATACAAACAATAAGGTTGGTTACAGTAACACGAACATAATCATAATTTATCCTTGAAGTCGGACTGCAGCTGCCTTTATGGTGGTTACAGACAGTCCCATATGCGCAATCCCAACATTGCAGAACCTGTGAGTTCTATCCCAGGAATGGAGAAAGAAAACCACCGACGTGTTCTGCCCACCTGCTGCCAGCATCATTGTGTCTTACACCTGTAGTCAGTATCCTACTGTTTTATTTATTCATTTTTGTTTTATTTATTCTTTTATAGCGAGAATACTGAAATAAGCACTCATGTGCTTTTTTCTTCTTCAATTCCCCGTGTGTATGCGGTTTTGTAAATTCTGTCATCTGATCCCACTGTCACACAATGGCCTACTCGTCCGAAAAGCGGAACAGGGTTTAACGTGTGCGCAAGATGTTCTTCGCACCTTTGCACACGGGGCCTCGATTTATAGTCTCATCCGAAGGACTTCTGGGGAAGAGAGAGAGAGAGAGAGAGAGAGAGAGAGAGAGAGAGAGAGAGAGAGAGAGAGAGAGAGAGAGAGAGAGAGAGAGAGAGAGAGAGAGAGAGAGAGAGAGAGAGAGAGAGAGAGAGAGAAGAGAGACGAGACAGACAGACAGACAGACAGACGGACGGACAGACAGACAGACAAAGTCAGAGACAGAGAGACAGAGAGACAGATAGACAGAGAGACAGAGACACAGAGAGAGCGAAAGTTCAGATTTTGTTCTATTTTTTCTGCTGCTTTTAAGCAGTTGTACTAGAGAAAGAAAACCAAAACAGAGAAAGCTGTAAACCACTCAGGCTTCCCCACACATAGCCATTTGCACTCTGGAGAAAATCAAAGATGGAAAAAAACAAAACAAAAAAACAGAAGCAGATAAAGAAACAACCACACAGACATACACGCACACTGAGAGTTCAAACAGCCAGTCTTTACCCTTGGTGAAGTGCAGAGCTAGCAGGACAGGGATGGATGAGAGGCAGAACCATGACCTCAGACAGTATGCCTTCCAATCATCAAATTGTAAGAGAACACACCATATTTGGAACGGAGCCTGGGCACTAAAAGCTTTCCTCAGGCTGATTTCACTGACTGTCCCCATAAACAACACAGCAATCATCAAACAGCTCTCTACACTGACCTCATAAAGTGTTCTGACACATGCTATAGCAAAGTATTTTAGACCGCTCAACTTCAATCCCTTTGTTTCTACGAGGTCAGCTTTTTTGTATATGCATTTGATGAATTACACTGGAGAAAAGGAGAGGCAAAGCAGAAAGAATCAAATGACCTAGGAATCCTCCTACCCACTGGTTTGCATTCTAGATGCAGAGATGAAAAAGAAAGAGAAGAAAATTGAAAAAAATGAAAGGCAAAGATGCATACAGACAGATAGACTGAGAGATAAAGAGTTCAAACAGCTTTTTCTTCACACTTGATGAATTGAAGAGCCAGCAGACAGAGACATATCATGAGAGGAAGGAGACAATTAGTCAGGACATCGCATACATACGGTGACTGGATGTAAAAAAAAGAACATAAGTGTTTATTCCATTATCCCCGATCTAAAAGAATAAAATAAAATATTGTTAAAAAAACCACTCCTAGTGCACGCACAATGACATGAGCAAAGCGTAGACACTAACAGCTTGCCTTAGGTTGATGTCACTGACTATCCACATGTCCCTATAAACGTCACGGCAGGCATCAAGCATTTCTTTACACTGATTTCCTAACGCGTTTTGACACACCCTATTACTGAGTGGCTAAGGCCGCTTAGCTTCAATGTCTTCGGGTCTATGAGGCCAGCTGTTTTTCGTTGCATTGAATCAGTTATGCAAGACAAAGACAGAAGCAAAACCAAAAAGAAACAAGAATCAAATAACCCAAAGAATCCTTCTGCGCACCTATTAGCACACAAAAATATGGGAAAAAAATAAAACAAGGACAGGAAAGACGACGATATACAGACACTGCAAGAGTTTCCACATCCTTTATTATTTTTATATTACAAAAGATGAAATGCAGAGCTAGCCGACAGTGACTGATGAGAGAAAAAATTCAGTCACTTTTCCTCATGTTCACCAGGCTTTAAATTCCTCCACGGACACACACACACACACACACACACACACACACACACACACACACCACACACACACACACACCACATACACGCACACACACATACATACACATACACACATACACATACACTCACACACATACACACACACACACACACACACACACACACACACACACACCACACACACACACACACACACACACACACACACACACACACACACACACACACACACACACATAGCCCGGACCCTTAAAGCTTGCCTTAGGCGGCTTTCACTGACTGTCCCCATAAACAACACACTGAACAGCAAACAGCTCTTTACACCGATCTCATACAGTTTTCTGGCGGATGATGTAGTGGAGTGGTTAAAACTGCCTGACTTCAATCACTTTGGTCCATGAAGTCGTAGGTTCAAATCTGGCGACGTCTGGTGAGTTAAGTGCTATAATTTTTACAATCTCACTGATCAACTTGAAGTGCAGACCTGACATTGCCATAATTCCCCATGCGTGTATGCACATGCAGATGTCACTGCCTTTATTCCGAATGTGTGTATACAATATGTAGAAGATCAACTATGCATGCTACAGATCCTGTAATTCTTGTGAGCTAGAGATCTCTTAGAGAGGTGGATTGGTGGTCTAGAGGTAAGGCGCCTGTCTAGAATGGGAATAGTCCGGGTCTGAAGTGTGCGGTGGCTCGAATCCAGTTTGGGTCCGATACTTTTCCCGCATCCATTAGACCATGAGTGGTGGACTGGGCGCTAGTCTTTTGGGTGAGACAATGAACCGAGGTTCCGTGTTTTACACAATTTTCAGCGCACTTAAAAGAACCCACGCAACAAGAGTGTTGTCCCTGGCAAAATTCTGAGAAAAAAGCCACTCTGGTAGGAAAACAAATACAGTTGCAGACAGCAAAAAAGGGTGGCGCTGCTCTTGTGGCGACACACTCTCCCCGGGGAGAGCAGCCCGAATTTCACGCAGAGCAATCTGGTGACTTAAAGTGGTATATATAAGATATATAAACAATAAAAACAATAAGGTTGGTTACAGTGACACGAACATAATCATAATTCATCCTTGAAGTCGGACTGCAGCTGCCTTCATGGTGGTCATAAACAGTCCCATATGCATAATACCATCATTGGGGAACCTGTGAGTTCTATCCAAGGAATGGAGAAAGAAAACCACCGACGTGATCTGCCCCATGCTGCCAGCATCATTGTGTCTTACAACTCTAGTCGGTATCCTACTGCTTTATTTATTTATTTAATTCATTCTTTTATATCGAGGATACTGGAATAAGCACTCATGTGCTTTTTTCTTCTTCCAGTCCCCGTGTGTATGCGGTTTTGTAAATTCTGTCATCTGATCCCACCAGCACACAATGGCCTACTCTTACGAAAAGCGGAACAGGATTTAACGTGTGCGCAAGATGTTCTGTGCGCGTTCGCACACGGGGCCTGGGTTTATAGTCTCATCCGAAGGGCTTTTGGGGAGAGTGGAGTCTGCACTGATGTTAACTCCAGGGGAAAACATCCCCTTGAACGGGAATCGAACCCGGGTTGTCAGATTGTGAGCGCAATGTTCTAACCACTAGGCCATCCCGTTCTCCCCCCCCCCCCCCATCCCAGAGAGGATGCTGGTTTTGGTGGCTGCATCAGCAGCAGGAACAGTAGCATTTGTGAGAGTAACTGAACTGTAGTTGTAGAAAAAGAAATCAGCAATGGAAGTAAACAATAGCAGCTTTCATAGCCCTTGTATGAGAAAAGCATGAACTCTGAACTCTGAACAGGTTTAAGATGTATATCGGCCTTAGCCCACGATGCATGGAGTGCGGGGGATGGAGGAAACAGAGAGAAGGAGAAGAGAGAGAGAGAGAGAGAGAGAGAGAGAGAGAGAGAGAGAGAGAGAGAGAGAGAGAGAGAGAGAGAGAGAGAGAGAGAGAGAGGAGAGAGAGAAGAGGAAGAAGAGAGAGAGAGAGAGAGAGAGAGAGAGAGAGAGAGAGAGAGAGAGAGAGAGTGAGAGAGGAGAGAGAGAGAGAGAGAGAGAGAGAGAGAGAGAGAGAGAGAAAGAGAGAGAAAGAGAGAGAGACAAACAGCCATACAGTCAGACAAACAGCCATAGACAGAGAGATGGACAGGCAGACAAAGATGATTGTTTTTTTGTTTTGGGTTTTTTTTGGGGGGGTGCTGCTTTTAATGAATTGTCTGGACGGAGATAGATAGAGAGAGAGAGAGAGAGAGGAGAAGAGAGAGAGAGAGAGAGAGATAGACAGAGAGAGATAGAGAGAGAGAGAGATAGACAGAGAGATATAGAGAGAGAAAGAGATAGAGAGAGAGAGATAGACAGAGAGAGATAGAGAGGGGGGTAAGAGAGATAAAAAACCACCATGGCATCCTCCCACACACCCACCCATTTGCATTCCAGCTGAACACATCAATAGATTTTAAGAAACAATAACAGACAAACAAAAGTAACAGACCTTCGTACATAAAAAACACACACAAGAGTTCAAACAGCTTTCCTTAGCACTCGCTGAATTTTGAAGAGCAAACAGACAAAAGACAGATGAGAGAAAAGAGAAAACCAGCCCGGATTCTTCCTACTCACCAAACTCAAAGTGCACGTACAACGACATGGAGAGAGCCTGGACCCTAAAAGCTTGCCTTGGGCTGATGACACCCACTGTCCCCATGAGCAACACAGCAGACATTAAACGAATCTATACAGTGTTATGGCAAGGTCGTTTGCTTCCATACTGTCATCATCACCGTGCATTACAGGTTGTAGTTATTAACCTATGGTCAGAGTGGTTATTGGAATAGAGGCAACAA
>CM054146.1:66684338-66691838 GCA_028751875.1 Rapana venosa | reverse complement strand
GCACCCCCCCCTCCCACCCACACACACACACACACAAAGTCAAAGTCCTTCGGATGAGAATATAAACCGAGGCCCCGTGTGCGAATGCACGCAGAACATCTTGCGTACACGTTAAATCCTGTTCCGCTTTTCGTAAGAGTAGGCCGTTGTGTGCCGTTGGGAACGGATGACAAAATTTACAAAACCGCATACACACGGGGACTGGATGTCAAAAAGCACGCAAGTGCTTATTCCATTATCCTCGCTATAAAAGAATAAATAAATGAATAGATAAATAAATAAAGGTTTACTCTCCGGAAGGGTGATAGGGTTTTGGCATTGATAGCAGGGTCAAAAATGAAATATAACCAGAGGGAAAAATCTTAGCTTTTATATAAATGTGTCTTGAGGGCGGATTTATAAGCGTCATAAGAAGGCTTTGGGCGAAGGGAGACAGGGAGGTCATTCCAGATCACTGGACCAGAAACAGAGAAAAAGCGAGGGCCAACAGTGGACTGGTTGATCTAGGTATTCTTAAGCACAAAATATCCACAGCAGATTAAAACAAGGTATTTGTATGTAATATATAAGAAAATGATAAACGGGGTTTCAAAATTGTTACCAGTAGAAAAACAACAATTTTAAAGACAATGCTTTTGATTAATTAATTACACTTGTTTCGAAAACGATTCTTTTTCTTGTCAAAAAAACGCGTTTGTGCCGTTACTTGTTTGTCTCTTTGCTACGTTTTTGCCTTAAAAATAGCATGTAGTGTTTTGTTTGATGGTGGAGTGCACTATAAATTATCAATTTGTGTCTCACCTCATGGGTTTGTTTGAAATGTGATTCTCTTTTTGCTAAACAACTGTATAAACCATTCGTAACATGTTTAAACACTTTTCATCGCGTGCAGTTATATTTTGATTCAGTGTTTGCAATGCTTTCAACCTGTTTGCTGTTTATTGTTGTTATCGGAATAAACAAATCCGTTCAAGTTGTATGTTGTTTGATTGGTGTAACATTTACTTCAAAAACTAGATTACACGTACACACACGGACACACACACACAAACAAACACACACACATACACACATACGCACACACACACCCCGCACACCTACGCTCTCTCACACTCACACACACACACAAGCGCGCAAGCGGACAGCGCTAGCATTGCACTATTCTTTTGAGACATAATCGAGCACACAAAAACCATCAGTAAAAACAAAGAAACACAAACATTCATGCACACAAATACACACACACATGTACACACACGCACGCACACATACACACAGAGGTACGCATGTGTACACACATAAACACGTACGTACATACGTACACACGTGCACACGTACCCACATACAAACACACACACACACACACACACACACACACACACACACACACACACACGCACACACACACGCACATTCTGATAAAAAACTGCTAAAAAAAAGTTTTGAAAGGCAGACAGGTTCATAGTGTTTGTCTTCTTTCACTCGCTCTGTGGTATTGATTTAACTGCTATATCTAATTCGTATCTTTTCAATCACATATCTTTCTTGTTTGTCTTCCTGCTGACAATTTATTTCCGTTTGTTATCCTCTTTTGTTTTTGTTTTTTTGTTGACTTTTGTTTGTTTGTTTTTCTTCTTTTGGCTAACTCGCATCCTTCGGATGAGACTATAAACCGAGGCCCCGTGTGCGAATGCATGCAAAACATCTTGCGCACGCGTTAAATCCTGTTCCGCTTTTCGAAAGAGTAGGCTATTGTGTGCCGGTGGAAACATATGACAAAATGTACAAAACCGCATGCACACGGAGACTGAATGTAAAAAAAAAGCACATGAGTGCTTATTCGATTATCCTCGATATAAAAGACTAAATAAATAAATAATACTAAAATAGTAAATGCGTCTTCTTTCTTTCTTTCTTTCTTTCTTTTTTCTTTCTCTCTTTTTCCCCCCTGCTTTTTCTTTCTGTTTTTCTTTCTTGCTTGCTTACTCTCTTTCTTCTTTTATTTCTTTCTTTCTCTCGTTCTCTCTTTCTGTTTTTTTTTTCTCTTTGTCTTTTCTGTCTTGTTCTTTCTTTCTTTCTGTCTTTCATTCTGTCTGTGTGCGCGCGCGCGCGCGCGTGTGTGTGTGTGTGGTGCTGTGCGTGCGTGCGTGTGTGGTTTGTGTGTGTGTGTGTGCGCGCGTGCGTGCGCGAGCGCGCGCGCGCGTGTGTGTGTGTGTGTGTGTCTTTCTTTCTTTCGTTTCCATAGTTTGCTTTTTCGCTGCATTTCCCTTCTTCCTTTATTTCATTCGCTTGCTTCCTTTCTGTCTTTCTTGCTTTGTTTCTGTCTGTTCATTCTTTCTTTATCTCTTTCTTTCTTGCCCTCTTTCTTTCTTTCTTTCTTTCTTTCTTTATTGCTCTCTTTCTTTCTTTCTTTCTTTCTTTCTTTCTTTCTTTCTTTCTTTCTTTCTTTCTTTCTTTCTTTCTTTCTTTACCCCCCCCCCTCTGTTGTTTGTTTTTCCTGTGTCTTTGTTCGTATGTCTGGTACTTTGTCCGCTTCGACTTCATCGAATGCTCAGACAGCAACTACTATTGTCTGTCATATGAACGAAATCGCTTCGCGCTGCCGTTAAGCAACTGACAAGTCAGGCCCAGCGCATCTGTCTACGGCATTGGAGAGCACGGTTATCTTTTTTTCTGAAAAAAAATATGCTTGATAATGGATGTTGAAGGCAGGAATTGGGAAGAACAGAATTGTGAGGAACTAATTGATGCGGTCAGAAACAACGAGAGGGATAGAAAAGAGGGATTCCCTAGCGCAGAAGCTACAAAGGGTTGGCATGCTCGTTATACTGAAAGATCCGCAGTATCCCTGATGGGAAGTTTCTGTCCCTCTACAGCTAGATTATCTTTTCATCCTTTTCAATTCTCTTTGGATAACTTCATTTTCTCTTGGCCATTTCTACTGGACTATTGTTTTACTGAGTATCAAGATAGTTATGTGAAGTTGATTACCTAGTTGTCTGTTTAGTTACGCAGTTATATATGTGTAATTACCTAGTTTATCATTTGGTCATTTTGTGTTTTGCTAAGTCGATAAGTTGCTTTGAGATCAATCCATCAGTCTACCTGTCTATCTATCTATCTATCTATCTATCTATCTATCTATCTATCTATCTATCTATCTATCTATCTATCTATCTATCTATCTATCTATCTATCTATCTATCTATCTATCTATCTATCGATCCATCCATCCATCCATCCATTCATCCATCCATCCATCTATCCATCCATCCATCCATCCATCCATCTATTCATCCATTCATCCATTTATCTTTCTATCTTTCTGCCTATCTATATATATATATATATATATATATATATATATATATTTATATATATATATATATATATATATATAAATGTCTGTCTGTCTATCTATCTATATTATATATATATATATATTTATATATATATATATATATATATATATATATATATATATATATATATATTTTATATATATATATATATATGTATATATATGGCTCTCTCTCACTCAATCCCCCACCCCCCCTCTCTCTCTCTCTCTCTCTCTCTCTCTCTCTTTGAAATTAGCCGTGGTTAAATTACCGTCCTTTGTAAATTGTCGGTATAGGAAAGACAAAGGTCAGTGATGACGTGAATGCCTATTGATCTCCCCTGTCCTCACTTTTTCTTAAAAAAAGAAAACACGAACGAAAACCAAAAGAAAAAAGGACATGTCAACAGATTGAATGTCGTCTCGTTTGACCACAGTGAACTGCTAAATCTGGTGCTCTTCTGGAAGACTTTCATATATGTCAGTATGTCTGGGACAAGGTTGCTTAATTGTCTGTCCGTCTGTCTGTCTGTCTGTCTGTCCGTCCGTCCGTTCGTCGGTCTGTCTGTATGTCTGATGCCATGCATGTTTGCCTGCTTGTCTTGATGTTTACTTGCCTGATTGCTCGGATGAATTCTTTTATTGTCTCTATTTTTTATGTCATTTTTTGTGTGTGGTCGTGTGTGTGTGTGTGTGTGTGTGTGTGTGTGTGTGTGTGTGTGTGTGTGTGTGTGTGTGTGTGTGTGTGTGTGTGTGTGTGTCTGTGTGTGTGCGTGTTTGTATTTGTGTTTGATAGGTATGATGTGCATGCACTGGTTTGCACGTACTAGATGATTAGTCCTTCAGATGAGACTGTAAACCAAGGTCCTGTATGAGAATGAACGCCGAACATCTTACACACACATAAGAACTTGTTCACCTTTTCTTAGAGTGAAATGTTAAATGCCGGTGGGAAGGAATAGTACATTGTTGTTGTTGTTGTTGTTGTTCTAACTTTTATATCGAGGATACTGGAATAAGCACTTATGTGCTTTTTTATACATCCAGTTCCGTGTTATGTGCTTTTTTATACACCATGTCCCGTGTGTATGCGGTTTTGTAAATTCTCGCATCTGTTCCCACCGGCACATAATGGCCTACTCTAAGGAAAAGCGGAACATGATTTAACGTGTGCGCAAGATGTTCTGCGTGCGTTGGCACATGGGGCATCCGTTTATAGTCTCATCCGAAGGACATTTGAGGAGAGTGGAGTCTGCACTGATGTTAACTCCAGGTGAAAATATCCCCCTTCCACGGGAATCGAACACGGGTCGTCAGATTGCCAGTGTAGAGTTCTAACCACTAGGCTATCCCGTCCCCCATAAAGCTATGAAGCAACATGCACACGGGACTGGGTGTAAAAAGTCATACATAGGTGTGTATTCCATTATTTTCAAAATAATGACTAAACAGATACAAACAGATAAGTGAGCTCTGAAAGTATAGTCAGTTGTACACATGTCGAATTCTTAGTGCGATGCGTGTGCTCTGATTAAGGGGTATCTAAACACAACTCCTGTATTATTTTCCTATTTATTTGTATATCAATCTAGTTAAAGAATTTTTTTAAATTTATGTATCGATTGTTTCATTTTTTCATCTATCTATTATTCATTTATCATGCATTGAGCAATTTGTTCATCAAGTATGTAAGTGTCTATTTCTTTGTCTATATGTACAGATACTTGTTTATATCTATTTTGTATGTATACTATTTCAAAATTATTTTCGTTCACATAATATTGGCTCTAGTGCTTGCGATAGATTCATACTAGTATACTCTTGTTTTGGGGGATGTTGTTGTTGTTGTGGCTGTTGGCGGTGTGGTGGGTGTGGTAGCAGTGACAGCCCCGAAGTATTTTGTGTTGGCATGCCAAAAGCTAACTTCGCAGATTTCTGTTTAGACAAAAACATAAACAAAATCTCAAAGCAACAAACAGTAAGAACACGTACACACACACACACCGGACACCCCCTCCCCCCACACACGCACGTACGCACACACACACACACACATCATACACACATAGGCAGACACACAGACGCACGCACGCACGCACACGCACACACACACACACAAATACACACACACGCATACGCATATATTTATAAGTCATATTAGTATTTCTTGTGTACTTATTTCTTGTTATCATTGCTTAGCCTTTTTTCTGATTACTGCCAACGATAGTTAGCAGCAGATAACTATTTCACACCACACAATCAATTGACATCAGTGTCCTCTCCCCTTCCCATCGTATAATATCACTTTGAGTGAGCAGACGTAAAATCGATGCAACAACATCAATATCAACAACAATATTAACAACAACAACACCAACAACACACACACAAAACATATATACACACACGAGCACGTGTGCATGCACACACACACACATACACATACACACACACACACGCTCACACACACACACCCAACACACACACACATGCACACACACTTACACACACACACACACAGACACACACACACTGACACGCACCCACCCAACACACACACACACACACACACTCACACACACACACACACACACACACACACACACACACACACACACACACACACACACACACACACACACACACACACACACACAAAACACCAACTCACCCACATACACGCTCACACACTCACATACCCCAAACGCACTCACATACACAACACGAACACACACACACACACACACACGCACACACTGTCACACACATACACAACATACACACCACACACACACACACACACACACACACACACACCCCAACACACACACACGCACATTCACACACACACACACTCACACTACACACACACACAAACCACCCTCACACCACAACACCCCCACACACACACACACCCAACTACCACACCCCTCCACACACACACGTACACACCCCCCCCCCCACACCCACAACACCCAACACAACACACACCCAACACAAACACACACACGCACCAACGTACCCCCCCCCCACCCCCAACCACACACCCCAACACCCACACCACACACACACACACACACACACACACACACACAACACACACACACAACACACACACACACACAAACACACACAACACACACACACACACAAAACAGAGTTGTGTCTGTACAAACACTAGACCAGACGAAGCCGCCTGCTGAGGAGACAGACAAGGAGAGGCCTACATCATAAATCGGGATTGTCCTCTCTAAGATCCCCCATCCTGTACAGTCCGCATCTGCTAGGGTCTCAGACGCTGTGTGTGTGTGTGTATGTGTGTGTGTGTGTGTGTGTGTGTGTGTGTGTGTGTGTGTGTGTGTGTGTGGTGCGTGGTGTGTGGTGTGTGTGTGTGTGTGCGTGTGTGTGTGAGTGTGTGTGTGTGAGTGTGTGTGTGTGAGTTGTGTGTGTTGTGTTGTGTGGGGTGTGTGTGTGTGTAGGTGTGTGTGTGTGGGGGGTGTGTGGGGTGGAAGTTTGTGTGTGTGTGTTGTGTGTGTGCGTGTGGTGTGTGTGTGGTGTGTGTGTGTGTGTGTGTGTGTGTATGTGTG
The DNA here is from genome assembly GCA_028751875.1 of Rapana venosa. Classification (NCBI taxonomy): domain Eukaryota; kingdom Metazoa; phylum Mollusca; class Gastropoda; order Neogastropoda; family Muricidae; genus Rapana; species Rapana venosa. Next base: position 66,684,911 of record CM054146.1, on the reverse strand, counting down.
TGCGCGCGGCGGTGAGTGTGTGTGTGGAGTGTGGTGTGTGTGAGAGTGTGTTTGTGTGTGTGTATGTGTGTGTGCGTGGGTTTTGAGTGTGTGTGCCAGTGTGTGTGTGTGTGTGTGTGTGTGTGTGTGTGTGATTTGTGTGTGTGTGAGTTTTGTGTGTATGTGTGTGTGCGTGTGTTTGTGTGTGTTGTTTTGTGTGTTCGTGTGTGTTTTGTTGTATGCGTGTGTTTGTGTATGTGTGTGTTTGTGTGTGCGTGCGTGTGTTTGTGTGTACGTTGTGTGTGTTTGTGTGTGGTGTATGTGTGTGTATGTGTGTGTGTTTGTGTGTGTATGTGTTTGTATGTGTTGTGTGTGTGTGCGTGTCTATTTTGTTGTGCGTGTGTGTGTATTGGTGTGTTTGTGTGTGTGTTGGGGTTTGTGTGGTTGTGTGTTGTTGAGTGTGTTATGTGTGTGTGTAGGTGTGTGTGTGTGTGTTTGCTTGTTTAGTGTGTGTGTGTGTGTGTTTGAAATTTTGTTAGGCTATGTTCTGTTTCTTAACGGAATAAAATATTAATCCAGCTGATATTTTCTCGC
>CM054146.1:66669900-66678838 GCA_028751875.1 Rapana venosa | reverse complement strand
AAGAAAAGTAAAAAAAATGAAGCACTGAAACAAGTTAAAAAAAATCAAAACCCAAAAAAGGGAAAGGAATAACTCGCGCAAATGAAACAAATCACTTCGGGGTGGCGTTAATGATATAATAAAATTTTTCCGCCGGTGTTTTTTTTTAAAACCCTTTTTTTGCAAAAACAAAATAAAAGAAAAAAAAAAAACCCTGATAAAAAAAAAAGGGACAATGACGACAATTCTAATTTTTTTGTTTACAAAAAAAAGGGAAGAATTTTTTAAACAAAAATTTAAAAAATTTTTTTTCTACTCCTTTACTTTCCCCTTTTTTTTAACGGGGAAAACCAAAGCACGAAAAAGTAAAACCCAACAAAAGAATGACGAGGAAACGAAAAACATAAAAGAAGGAACAATTGAAAGAAAAGAGAAAAGGAAAAAAAAAACCAAACTAAAACCGAAAAACCAGAAGGTACCCCAACTCGAAAGATTTTTTCCCACAAAAAGGCTTTGGGCCCAAAACCCAGAAGGTAAAAGAAAGAGGGGAAAAGGGGGGGCGGGAAAAACAAAAGGACACAAAAGAAAGAAAAAAAAATGAGAACATCAGACAAAACGGACAGAAAAAAAAATAACCCCCCCCCCCCCCCCCCCCCCCCCAAAAAAAAAAAAAAAGAAATATGGGAAAAACAATTGTTATAAATTAATGAAAACACGCACACTTAAATGAAACAAATGAAAAATATGAAATTAAAAAAATGTATAAATCATTGCCACAAAAGAACGGCAAAAGGAAGGGAAAAAGGGTAAGAAAGGCCCCACAACATAAACTACCATGAACTCGCCCAAAAGAAAACCAAAAAAAAAGAAATAAATGCAAAAGGGCTGTTAGCAGAAATGAAAAAATGAAAGAACCCCCCAAAGGGGGAAAAAAAAAGCACAACAGAGTAAAGGAAGGGCAGAAAAAACATGAACAGTTACAAAGAGAGGGGAAAGGGAAAAGTATAGAATGAAGCAAAAGCACAGATTTAAAAAAAAAAAGGAAAACCCCAAGGAAGGAAAGATAACTGGGCCCAAATGAAACAACCACTTCTGGGTGGGGGTTGATAGATTAATAAGTTTCCGTTCCTGTTCTTTATTATTTTTTTCTTTTAAAAAAAAACATACCCAACCAAAACAAAACGCAAAAAAGGGAAAATATCCCAAAAAAATGAAAAAATTTTTTAAATTTTTCCCCTTTTTTTTTAAAAAAAAGTTTCTTCAAAAAAAAAATTTGCCCCTAAAATTTCCTATTTTTTAAACCCCCTTTATTTTTGGGGGAAACGGGCAAAAAGCCCCCAAAAACCAAAAGAAACAACAAAAAGAATGACCAGGTAAGCACAAAAAAAGAAAAGAAACATTTGAAAGATAAAAAAAAAGAAACAAAAAAAACCCTTTTTCAGAAATAACGAAAGGAAAAAAGGGAAAAAAGAAGGAAAAGAGGGCAGCGAAAGACAAAAAATAAGAATGAAAAAAAAGCAAGTACAGAAAAAAAACCGGGCAAAGAAAAAAAAAGGAAAAAAAAGACATAAGATACTTTTTTTTTTTAAAAATAACAATTTTGAAAAAACACACACAGGGCCCGAATGAATAAATGGATGAATGGTCATAAATGTATGATTGTATGCCCCAGAAAAAGAAAATGCACAAAAAAAAAAAAACCCACAGCGAAAACTACAAGGTTTCCCGCTTTAAGAAAAACAAAACAAAAGAGATAAAAGATAACCTTAGCAGATTAAGAATAAAAGAAGAAACCCCAAGGGAAAAAAACAACTTTGGGTGAAAGGAAAACGCAAAAAAAAAAAAGAAAATGAAAAAAAAAGGGGGGGTTAAAAAAACCTTTTTTTTTATAGAAAAAAAAAAAGAAAGAGAAGAACAGCCCAATTTTTCCCCTTTTTTCCCCCAAAAAACCCCCCCCCAAAATACCCCCCCTTTTCCCCTTTCCCTTTTTTTTGGGGGGCGTTAAAAAAAGAGGTTCCCGCCCGGCAATTTTTTTTCAAAAAAATTTCCGGGAAACGAAACCCTTTTTCCCTTTTTAAATAGGCCCCTTTTTTCCCCCCCCCCCCCCCCTTCTTCCCCCAAAAACCCGGGCTTTTTAAAAAACAAAAAGTCTTTTTCCCAAATTCCCTCATATTTAACTTTTTTTTTTTTATGGATATAAAGAGAGGGGGAAAAGAAGAAAGGGAGAAAGGAAGAGGGGAGTGGGGGGGGGAAAAGAAGAAAAAAGAAAAAGGGGAAGGTTGTAAAAACCCCCCCCGGGGCCTTTTTCCCAAAAAACTCGATTTAAAAAGAAAACCAATTAATATTTTGATTAAATAATTAAAAATAAAAGAGAGAAGGAGGGGAGAAAGAAGGAAAAAAGGGGAAAAAGAAAGAAGAAGTTTAAGTAGAAAAAAAAAAGAAAAATTTTTTTTTTTTACACTTTTTGGGGAAAAATTTTTCCCCTTCAAAAGGATTTATGAAAGGAATTACTATTAATTTTGGGGTTTAAAATGGAAAACTAAAAAAAATTTTAACCAAAGTTTGGTGCCAAAGGGAATGGTTCCTTTTAAAGGGGGAAAGTAGTTTACTAAATTTTCCCAAAAAAACTTTTACTTTTAAAAAAATTCTTTTTTGGCCCCAAATTTTTTTTTTCCAAAAAAGTGGGGGAAAGGGTAAAAAATGGAAAAACTGGGGAAAAATTAAGGAAACCCAAAAAATAAACATAAAAATTTTTGTGGAATTTTTTTCCCTTTTTTGGGGAATTTGAGATAAAATTCCCAAATAAAAAGCTTTTTTTTCCCCTTTTTCAAAAAAAGGTCAAAAGGAAAGAAATTTAAAAAGTTAAAAACCTTCGGGGTCTCTGTTTTTTTCGGGGTTTTTCCCCTTTTGTTTTCTTTGGTTTTCCTGGGTTTTTCCCCTTTTAAAAGGTCCCAAATAAAAATTTTTAAACCTCTCTTCCCCCCAGCCCCCTTCTCCCCCACCCTTTTTTTCCGTCGTCCTTTTTCAGTTTTTCCCCGCCCCCCCTCCCACTTCCCCTCTCTCCTTTTCTCCTCCCTCTCTCTCTCTCCCCTCTCTCCTTTTGGGGGGGCCGATCACGAAAAGTGAAGGTGAAACATCCCAAAAATTTTCTCTAAATTTTTGTAAAATTATAACTATTTTTAAAGTGGCCTTAGTTTTTTCTTTTTTTTGTAAACATTAAAATAAAGGGGAGGGGAATATCGCTGCAGTTTTAAAAAGGGCTTCTGGGGGGACTTTTTGCGGCGTTTTCCCGCCTTTTTTCATATCGAAAGGGGCCAAAAATTTAAATCCGCCAGGGGGGACCCCCCAACCCTGACGCTAAAAACCCCGTGAGACGGTGTACTGTTGGGACAATCCCCACCTATCTTTTTCGGGGGAGGGGGGGGGGGGGGTTTTTTTGCTTCGGTGTGGGATGTGGAGACCAACCCTTTGGACCCCCCCCCCCCTAAATCTGCTGGCCAAGGCCCCAAGCTGGGGCAAACCAGCTTGACGAGGGGGGGCTGGGGGTCGAAAACCCCATACCCGGGAAAAAAAAGTGAAAGAAAACAAAACCCAAGGCCGATTGACCGCCAGCAAAACCTAAAACCAAAAACACTTAACAGGAGCCCCTCCAGGGGCTCCTAAAGAACATTCCCACATACGCCAAGTTGGAGAAAGGGGGAGAACAAAATTAAAGCATCAAGGGAGAGTATGAAAAACCGAGATACAATTTTGACAAACAGTTTTTATGTTTAAAAGAGGAAATTTTTGGGGTATCAACAAAGGGAAACAATTTTTGGACTGAAAATTTCTGAGTTAAAATTTTTCAAATACAGAACTAAGGACAAAGGGAAAAACTAGAAAAAAAAGCAAAACGATAAAAAACCCGGGCCCAAGAGGGAAACAATATCAAAAATTCTTTGGCCAGGAAAAAAAAAAAGAAAAAGGGAACCCTGGAGCTAAATTGTGAAATGTGGGAAAAAAATCTTCTTTGGGAAAAAAAATTGGGATGTACAGATGTTAAGTTTGATATTTGCATGGGAAAAATTTCTAAACACAACTCCCCATCATTGCCAGGTTTTTCCCTTTTTTTCAAGATAACTTAAATAAAAAAGGGTTTAAAAACTCGTTTGAAAGGTTAAAGGGTTTTTTTATAGACGACGTTTTTTCCCAAAAACTGTTAGAGATATTAGGCACAATCTGCCCCCATACTTGAAGAGGGGCTCCAAAAGGGAAAAAAAGGGTGAAAGGTCTTTGATTTTGATCATTAATGGGGAAAAGGAAATTAACCCCCTTAAAAGGTCCCTTTAAAAAGGGAAAGCTTTTTTGGGCCCGGGCCCCTACAAACAAACCCCGCCGGAGTCTTAATTCACAGGGTAGGAAAAATAAACGGAAAGACACCGGTTTTACCCGCCCCCAGTTAGAACCATGGAAAAAGGGGTTAGCCAAATGGGGGCATGATTTCAGTGACATACACATCGCCACACACAGGGCTAGACCCAAAAACAGGTCGGACTTTTGGGCCAAAGGGCAACACCAGCTGACCATAAATATTGTAGGCAGTCTTCTAATAAAGAGGGCCCCTTTTTTTTTAACTGCTGTTGAAAAACATAAATTTCCCGGGCTTGTCATTTCAATGTAAAAGGGAAAGTTGTTTTTGTCCCAGAGTGTGGATCAATTGGGAAATTGGGGGCAAAAACAGATAAAACAAATAAAACCTTTTTTTTTTTTTGTCTTGGAATGTAAATTTGGGTTGTTTCAAAACTGGCTAAGAGATTTTTTATCTTATGCGCGTAGCTTTGATTTTATATGTTTTGACAGAAACGTTCCTGGAAAATGCCACCGATGTTTTTTCCCGGCTAAAAGGCCTTTCTGTAAAATCAAACAAATTTAAAATTAGCCCCCTCAAGGGAGGCGATCAAGGGTTTTTGTTTTTTTTTTAAAAAGGGATGAGTTTTTCTGCCTTTATGAATTGTTTTGGGGTTTTCCCTATCCTAATAAAATTTTCTTTTTTTTTCTGTGACAAAAACCTGTTGTTACAACAAGAAATGTTTTGCTTGTCTGTTTTGTATACCCACCGAGGTTTGCCTTTTTTTAACATGTTTGACAATGATAATGGACTTTTCTATGTTGGGGAAAAATGTTTAAATAAATTGGGGTGGTTTACAACCGGATGAAGTAGATATAATACAAAAGTGGAACCTTAAACAGCAGAACCTCAAACTTTTCCCCTTTCAGCATTAAAAAAATGACTTTAAATTTTAAATGTCCAAAGTAAAAGGGGATTCTCTCACAGCAATCGTAAATTTTGAAGATTGTGGTTTTTCAAAAATTAAGTAAATTACTATTGAATAGTGCACTGCCTTAGTTTTTCAAATCCAAATGGCGTAAATTTAAGAGGACCAACAAGGACCTATAAAATACATCTCTGAGGAGGGTGTAGTGTTATTTATTATTTCTAAATGCAGAAAATTTGTTTTTCTCAGATTTTTTTACTCATGTCTTTGTTTGGGTTCCGGCTTCTTTTCGATCACCTTCCTTTTAATTTTTAATATTAAACCATTTTATAAAACAGGTGTGAAAACTGAGGAGCCCAACTGTTGGCAAAAAAATTTTTTGGGATGAAAACAAACCCATCAGTTTTTAAAGAAAATCTCCATGATGGAACATGTGGGGAATTTTTTAAATGCCTTTTTGAGATTTATGAGAACATTAATGTGCTTTAGTTTGTTTAATGGTTTTTATAAAAGCTAGTGCTGAATGTATGAAAAAACAGGGACATAAAAAGAAAAAGGGCCCCTCAAAAGAACTTGGTTTTAAAAATGAATGAAAAAGGGATAAATATAAAGGGCAGAAAACTTCTGGGAAAACTTTCCGAAAATAATTTAAAAAACGGGCCAAAAAAAGGGACTGTGCCCAAAAAGAAGGGAAAATAAATGCATGCTTGAACAAAAAGGGAAAAAGTAAAATAAAAAACCTTAAATTGCAGAAAATGATGTCACTAAACCTTCTCAAATCCAGTTCGGAAAAAATGTTAAAAAAGGCTCCCTTTGAAAAAGCCCTTCCCCAAAGAATAGTAAACAGGGTTTCCAAAAAGGTTTCAACAAATTTAAAAAAATGTTTGGGGAAAGGGTCATTTTTCCAAATCCATGAAATTTCAGATGTTGATGGTGGGTGGCACTGAGGAAGATTTTGATCGTCCCCCCCCCCCCCCCCCCCAATTAAAGAAGAAATATTAAGGGGGACTTAAAAACTAAAGATGAGAAAAACAGCCGGGCCCCGATCAATCATTTTGGATTGCTAAAATATGGAGGGTGAAAAATATTTTGCTTTTCCTTTTAAGACTTTTTCAACAAAATTTTTTATGATGGTCTTTTTCCAATAACTGGGCTGAATCTATAAAACTAACATTGGGATAAAAAGGGTTTATGTTTTAAACCCTAAAAACTACCGGGGAAATTTAAACTTATAGACAAATTATAAACATGTATTTCTATTATTAAAATGGTTTTCAGGAATGGGTTTTTGAAAAATAAATTACAGGTGAGCCCAAGCGGTTTTAAGAGAGGATACCCACAAAAGATCATATGTTTTACTCGGGTTGCTTTTTACAGAAACCGTTTTGCTCATAACCCTAAGCTCTATGTAGCATTTAAGACTTTGGAAAAAACCATTTTATTCTGTTAACAGAACTTGTTTTTGGGCCCATTCTCCTAAAAAAAGGTGTGAAGGGTAAAATTTTTACGATGTTTTTAGGGGCCCTGTATCAGAATGTCAAAGCAGAATAAAAATGTGGGAAATTAAGTGACTGACATAAAATACTGTAAACCCGGTGTTAAAAAAGAGTAAGTATGTATTTCCCCCTATTGTTTTCTGTTGTTATCAATGAGATTAAACCAGAGTGTCCCTCAATAATGGAAAAAAGGGGCCAAATTTTCCCCCAAAATTTTCAGATTTTTTTTTCTTTTGCTTTCGAGAAGTTTTTCCTGCAGTCTGAAACATTTAGGGGTTTCAAAAGCAGTTAAACAGCTTAAACCTTTCTTTCAACATCCCCTTGATCTTTTTAAAAGGGTTAAACTGAGTAAAAATAAAATCGTTGTATTCGAAAAGGTGGGAAAATTTTGCTGCTCCCTGAAAAATGGTTGTACAATGGGAAAAAAAAAAAGCCCCCGGAAAATTTATATAAATATTTGGAAACTGTTTTTCCCACAAGCTTAGTTTTTACAACGCATTAAAGATCTAGCAAGTCGAGGGAAACCCCAAACTTTTTTATTTGTTTTTTAAAAAACACGAAAAATTTTAATAAAAACCCCTTTTGATTTGTTCATTAAGATATTTGGGTGCAAAAAATAAAAACCCACTGTGTTTAATTTGCAGAAAAATTTTGGGGGTTGGTGCAGCTGTTTAAAAAATTTTGAAAACAATTTCACCTCTTTGCCTTTTAAAACATTTTAAAGGGTTAATAGAAAGTTTCACCTAAAGATCTTGTTTTTTTGTGAAACTAATAGATAGACCCCTTTCCTTGTTTTAAAGCTGCCGTAAGATGCTTGATATTGGGTTAAAAATTTCCCCATATAAAAGAAAAGCAAGGGTTTTCCTTTTTAAATCCCAAAAAGATGCTTTTATTTTAAAATGTAAAAAAGGGAAAAGGGAACTGGGGAACACAAAAAACTTTCCTGTTTTTTTGAACCGGGGTTTTTTTTTGGGTTTGGGGGGTCAAACCCAAGGGGTGGGAAATTGTTAAAAGCGTTTATTAACGCTTTTTAGGCAAAGATTGGGTTGACTGCCCCAGGGCAGCAAAAAAGTGACCATATACAAAAAAATGGAAAAAATTTCAAATGTACAGACAATTTTTTAAGGGTTTGCCAAAATGCCAAAACCTTATCTAAAAAAAATTTTAAAGGGTATAAAAATTTTTTAAAAAAATTATGTCAAAATTTAGACTTGGTGTATCAAAATAACGTTCATAAATTCAAAACAGAAACATTATTGACGACCTCAAGGGGGTGCTACCCATTATTTAAACAAGCACCGGAAGGGGTGAGGGACAATTTTTTTTTGTTGTGCTGCCCCGTATTTTAAAAATGTTTGGCAGAAAAACATCCCTGTTAAATAAGTAAACAACCTAATTCATTGAGACTCTGTTTACTCCCGGGATCAAGTCCAAACCGAGGGTTTTGGGGCACCCACCCTTATTTTAGTTGTTAAAAAAGCCTTTTAAATAAAGAGGGTAAGTTAAACCTAAGTGATATTTTTTTAGCTGCCCCTTTTTTTATACAGTAAAATTTGTCTGTGTGGTTTGTTTTTTTTTTGGGGGGTTTTGTATTTAAAACCCCAAAAAACTAAGGGAGTTTTGGCAACCCCCTTCATGAATGGGGCCCAATTTGGGCCTTTTTTTGAATAAATCAAAACGAGTTCGAATTCCCAATTCGGGTTTGGGGTTTTCCTCTTCTCCTCTCTCTGGGCCCCTCTCTCTCCTCTCCTGTCCCCCTCTCTCTCCTCGCACTCTCTCTCCCTCCTCTTCTTCTTTTTTCCCCCCCCCCCCTCTCTCCGTGCACAGCAAAACGCAAAAAATGCCTCAAAATTTCCCTTTAAAGACGCGCCCCTCCAAAAAACCCGGCACACAAATATCCTATAGAAAAAGAACAAATCACAACAAAATCAAGACTGAAGGTCAATGTCAAAAGGGAAAACAGAAAGGTCCGCAAAGAAAGAGGGGAAAAATAAATAGCTCTGACATTATAAAAAATTTGAGAGCAAACTTTGGGTTTTCTTTTTACTATCTTCTTTTTTCCCCGTCCCCCTCTGCATAAAGTCTGATGGCTGGGTTGGCGCGGGGTTTAGCGGGACTGGGGGCAGCATCACTAAAAAATGAAACATAACAAAGTTTTTGGTGCACAAAATGATAAATTTTGATTCTTGAAAATTTTTCAAGTTAAAG
>CM054146.1:66657400-66659900 GCA_028751875.1 Rapana venosa | reverse complement strand
TTTTCGTTCGTGTTTTCTTTTCAAAGAAAAGTGAGGACAGGGGAGATCAATAGACATTCACGTCATCACTGACCTTTGTCTTTCCCATACCGACAATTTACAAAGGACGGTAATTTAACCACGGCTAATTTCAAAGAGAGAGAGAGAGAGAAAGAGAGAGAGAGAGAGAGTGAGAGAGAGAGAGAGAGAGCAATAGATAGATAGATAGATGGATAGATAGACAGATAATATATATATATATGTATATGCATATAGAGAGAGAGATATATATATATATATATATATATATGTATATATATATATATGTATATGCATATAGATAGATAGATAGATAGATAGATAGATAGATAGACAGACAGGCAGATAGATAGATAGATAGATAGATGGATGGATGGATAGATAGATAGATATATAGATAGATAGATAGATATATAGATAGATAGATAGATAGATAGATATATAGATAGATAGATAGATAGATAGATAGATAGATACACAAACATATATACAGGTAGACTGATGGATTGATCTCAAAGCAACTTATCTACTTATCTAAACACAAAATGACCAAACGTTAAACTAGGTAACTGCAGATATTTAACTGCGTAACTACGTAGGTAATCAACTCTACATAAATGTCTTGATACTCAGTAAAAAACAAAAGTCCAGTAGAAATGATAAAAAACAATGAAGTTATCCAAAGAGAATTGAAAAGGATGAAGAGATGATCTAACTGTAGAGGCAAAGAAACTTCCCATCAGGGATGCTGGGAACCTGTCAGTATAATATCAACCCTACCATCTGTAAAGTTGTGCGCTCGGAACTCCCTCTTTTCTATCCCTCTCTTTGTTTCTGACCTCATCATTTAGTTCCTGTCAACGCTTTCCTGTCTAAGTTCTGCCTTCTTCGGGATCGCTTAGTGGTTAGAACATTGCGCTCGCAATATGACGACCCGGGTTCTATTCCCATTCAAGGGGATATTTTCCCCTGGAGTTAACATCAGTGCAGACTCCACTCTCCCCAAAAGTCCTTGGATGAGACTATAAACCGAGGCCCCGTGTGCGAACGCACGCAGAATATCTTGCGCACAAGTTAAATCATGTTCCGCTGTTCGTAAGAGTAGGCCATTGTGTGCCGGTGGGAACAGATGACATAATTAACAAAACCGCATACACACGGGAACTGGATATAAAAAAAACACCTAAGGGCCTATTCCATTATCCTCGATATAAAAGAATAAAAAAAAAATATATTAAGCTTTTTTTTTTTCTCTAGAAAGACTCAGAAGATAACGGTTCTCTCCCATGCCGAGGACGGATACGCTAGGCCTGACTTGCCAGTAGCTAAACGGCAGCGTGAAGCGTTTTCGTTCATATGACAGACAATAGTAGTTGCTGTCTGAGCGTTCGATGAAGTCGAAACGGACAAAGTACCAGACATACGAACAAAGACACAGGGGAAAAAACAGACCACAAGAAAGAAAGAAAGAAAGAAGAAAAGAAAGAAAGAAAGAAGGAAAAAAGAAAGAAAGAGAGAAAGAAAGAAAGAAGGAAAGTGAAATAAATAAATAAAGAAGGGAAATGCAACGACAAAGCAAAATATGGAAAAGAAAGAAGAAAGACAGACATACACACAGGCAGACTCACAGACAGACAGAATGAAGGACAGACAGAAAGTCAGAAAGAAAGAACAAGGCAGAAAGAGAGAAAAGACAGAAAGAAAAAAAAACGAGAGAAGAAAGAAAGAAAAGAAGAAAAAAGAGTTAGCAAGAAAGAAAGAAAAAAAGAAAGAAAAAAGAAAAAAAAAAGAGAAAAAAAAAAGAAAGGAAAAAAGGGGAAAAGGAAGAAAGAAAGAATGGAGATACACAGGCAGCGAGTTTAGCCAACAGAAGAAAAACAAACAAACAGAAGAAAGCAAAACACAAAAACAACAGAGGATAGAAACCGAAATAAATTGTCAGGAGGAAGAGAAACAAGAAAGATATGTGATTGAAAAGATACGAATTAGATATAGCAGTTCATTCAATACCACAGAGCGAGTGAAAGAGGACAAATAGTATGAACATGTCTGCCTTCCAAAACTTGTTTTTAGTAGTTGTATCACAATGTGTGAGTGTGTGTGTGTACGTGTGTGTGTGTGTGTGTGTGTGTGTGTGTGTGTGTGTTTGTATGTGTGTACGTGTGTGCGCATGTACGTACGTGTGTACGCGTGTGTTTTGTATGTGTATTTGTGTGCATATGTGCTTGTGTTTCTTTGTTTTTACTGATTGTGTTTGTGTGCTTGATTATGACTCAAAAGAATAGTGCAATGCTAGCGCTGTCCGCAGCAACATCAAAGGCTTCACTGTTGTCATTATTGGCACCGCTACCACAACGACAACAGTAACAAGAGCAATAGCAACACTGCAACAAATTTATCAACAATGTGCGTGTGCGTGTGTGTGTGTGTGTGTGTGTGTGTGTGTGTGTGTGTGTGTGTGATCTAGTTTTGAAGTAAATGT
>CM054146.1:66629900-66652400 GCA_028751875.1 Rapana venosa | reverse complement strand
TATGTGTGTGTGTGGTTTTGTATGTTGTGGTGTTTGTTTGTGTGTTTTTTGTAATGAAGGTTTTATGACAGGTCGATAAGAAACTGATATGTTTCCGAAATATTGTCACTATTTTTTTTTCCTTTTTTTTGTTTAGCCCTTCTGTTCCAAAACTTATTAAATACAAAAAAAAGTTAACTCCAAGTGTGTCTGTCTGTCTGTTGTCTTTTTGTCTGGTCTGTCTGCGTCCGTCGGGTTGTCCTTCCTTCATTTTTAAATTGCGTATTTTTTTTGTCTCTTTCTCTGTGCTTTCCCTGTCTTTTTGTTTTGTTTTTGTCTGTAGTTCGTCTCTCGTTTGTCGTATCACCCTACTCTGTTCTTATGTTTTTGTGTCTTTGTCTCTCTTTTGTGTTTGGGGTTGTTTCTGCGTGTTGTGTGTGTTGTGTGTGTTTTGTGGTGTGGGTGTGTGTTGTTGTGTTGTGTGTGTTGTGTGTTGTGTGTGTGTGTGTTGTGTGTTTTTTTGTGTGTGTGTTGTTTTTGGTTGTTGTCCCCCTCTCCTCTCTCTTCCCCCCCCTCTTCTCTCTTCTCTCTTCTCTCTTCTCTCTCTCTCTTCTCTCTCTTTTCCCCCCCCCCTCTCCTCTCCCCCTCTTTTTCTTCCCCTTTCCCCTCTTCTCTTTCTTTTCTTTCTGACCATACAATGATATCTGATGAAGTTGTTTGAATAATCCACGTATTGACAATGGGGTAATAAATTGCAATAAGGACAATGTAGTGATGAACGCAAAGCACTTTAACAAAATAGAAAAAAAGCTCTTTGATGTCTGCTCTGTTGTTTATGGAAACCTCGGTAAAATCCCCAAAGGGGAAGTTTTTTTCGGTCCGGCTTTGTGTGGCGTGTGTGTGTGTGTGTGTGGTGTGTGTGTGTGTTTGTGTGTGTGTGGTGTGGTGTGTGTGTGTGTTTTTGTGTGTGTGTGTGTGTGTGTGTGGGTGTCCGGGGTGTGTGTTGCGTGTGTTTGAAGGTATTGCATGTTAAATTTTAGTGGGATTAATGGTTGAATGGAGGTTTTCCTGATGCTGTATTATTTCCATTTTAAAAAATGCTGCATTTGCTGCTGCGGGTATGTTGCTACTATTTTTCTACGATGATGGGTTAGTGGGAACAATTTTTTAATCCCGGTAATTTTTGACTAGGGAAGCAAAGTACTTTTAACAGAAAAATATGAAAAAAAAGCGTGTGGGTTTGTTTTTTCGGTTAGGGGACACTCGGTGCTAGCCTAAGCAAGTTTTAAAGGTCCGGTAGGATGTGAATATCAAAATGTCTTTATTGAGGGTTAAATAGTACTTTTTTTTTAAAATTGTTTTTCACCCTGCGCTCAAAAAATAAAAAAAATCCAGAAAATTGGAATTACAGGCAATCAAAATATGTGTTCACACGTGTTGGAAAAACAAAAATTTTTGGGGAATTTTTTTTTAAAATAAAAAAAATTTTTTAAAAAAAAACCATGATAAGAAAATCAAGCAGTTATAAAATAAGTCAAGTAATACAGCAATAAAAAAAGAAAAAAAAAACAACAAAAAAAAAAACACAACAAAAAAAAAAAAAAAAAAAAAAAAAAAATCAAAACCTAACAAAAAAAAAGGATCCAAGAAAAGATAAAAAAAAACTAAGAGTATAAGTAATGACCAGGTTTTGTAATAGGTGAGTAGGAGGTTTTTTGACTGACTGTTTTCGTTTTCTCTTTTGTCTCTGTCTTTAGGGCCCCCCCTTTAACAAATAAAAAAAAAGATTTTTTTTTTGAGGTCTCTAAGTGTCAGCTGTCTGTCATTTTTTGCTTTTATGTCTGCCCTTTTTTATATATAAAAGCTACGTACATTTTTGTAACCCATCTCGAACTGTCTCTTTGATCTTGTATGTTTTGTTTTTAGTTTTGTTTTTCTGCCTTCCCCTTTTGTTCTCTTTTTTGGTCTTTGTGTTTGTTGTCTGTGTGTTTATCTGTCAGTCTGCTGTATGTCTCTCCGTCTTTCTGTCATTCTTGTTGTCTCCCTGTCTGTCTGTCTGTATCCCTCTTGTCTGTTTGTATGTCTGTCCACACGGCACACAATGCTAAACTCTCTCTCTCACTCTCTGCCCATTCAAAAAACAATGTTTTAAAAATGCTGCTTTTTTTTTTTTTTTGGTGTGTTGATGTTGTAGTATAAAGCTATAATCACAAAGGGAATTGCTGTCCAACTATATGTGCTCTGCTGTGCTGTGCTGTGTGCTGTGTCTGTGCTTGCTGCGGCTGTGCTGTGATGATGTGATGTGATGTTGAGCCACTATTAAAAAACCCACTTTGACCTGGTTAATAACTACAACCTGTAATGGAGGGAAGGTTGTCAGTATGGAGCAAACAGTTTTAATCATGTTGATTGTTTAATGTCTGTGTGTTGCTTTTGGGGGAAGTTTTTTTTGGGTTCACCCCCAATTTTTGGGTCCAATTCCCCCAAGTGTTGTTTTTTTGACTTTGGGGTTTTGGGTGGTAGGGGGTTCCCGGGGCTTTTTTTCTTTTTTTAAAATGTCTTTTTTTTTGTCTAAAAATTCGGTGCTAAGGAAAGCGGTTTTGGGTTTGTGGTGTTTGGTGTATTTTTTTTGAGTTTTATTTTTTTTTTTTTTTTTTTTAAATTTTGATTTTTTTACAAAGAATTTTTAATATTTATATTTATTTCTCCTCTCTCTCTCTCCCTCTCCCCCCCCCCCCCCCTCTCTCTCCTCTCTCCCGGGAAAATATTTAAAAGCCCAAAAAAACCCCCAAAAAATCATTTTTGTCGTTTTCTGTCTGTCTTGTTGGCTGCTGTTGGCTGTCTTCGTTCTCTCTCTCTTTTCTCTCTCTCCCCTTCTCCTCTCTCTCTCTCTCTTTTCCCTCTCTCTCTCCCCTCTCTCTCTCTCCGTCTTATCTCTCGGTTCTCTTTTCTTCTTTATCTCTCTCTTCCTCTCTCTCTGAAGTCACGCTTTTTAACCCACTCCACTACGAGTCCCAAAGGGAAAACTGTTGAGGTCGGTGTAAAGGCTGTTTGTGTTTCGTGTGTTGTTTTTGGGGACAGTCAGTGAAAGCGCCAAAGGCAACTTTTGGGGCCCGGGTGTTGTGTGTGTGTGGGGGTGGTGTGTGTGTGTGTGTGTTGTGTCCCGTGCACGCGCGCGGGGGTGGGGTGTGTATGTGTTTGTGCGTTGGTGTGTGTGTGTGTGTGTTTTGTGTGCTTTGTTGTTGTGTGTCACCATACGATTTTTTTGCCTGGAAAAATAAAGGAAAAAGTGTTTTTTTTCTCATCAGTCACTGTCTGATAGCTCTATAATCATTTTGTTGTAATAAAGGCTCTGTAAACTTTTGTAGTGTCTGTTATCGCATTTTTTCTGTTTTTTGTTCATTGCTTATTTTTTTGTGCAAATGATGCACGAAGGCCCTTGGTGAATTATTCTTGTTTTGGTTGCTTTGCGCTTCTGTCTTTGCTTGCATAATTTATTAACGAAATGAAAGACAGTGGCCCCATAAGACCCAAAGGTATTGAAGCTGAGCGGTTTTAACACTCGCAGCAGGGTTTGTCAAAACACGTCAGGAAATAGTGTAAACAAAGGTTGAGTCGTCGTGCATTAATGGGAATGTGACAGTCAGGACATGAAACAAAGGAAGCTTTTAGGGTTAGGTTTTTTCTCATGTCATTGATTAAATCAAATTTGGAAAACTGGAATGTGAATCCACGGAATCATTTTCGGCCAGTTTTTTTCATTTCTCTACATGTCTTCTTTCCCCAAAAAAAAAATTTTTCGTCATAGTCAACCATCATTTTAGGTATGACTTTAAAATTCTTAGCAGTGACACTCCTATAATCTGCCCCCCTCTCCGTTTAGTATGTCATATTGCTTAAGATATCCAAAATTTGGACGATGCAGAACGTTCAGCTAAATGCAGATAAAACCGAAGCCTGCTTTAGGGAAAACACAAATCTTTCCATTAAAACAGCTTAAATTGAAATCGGCAATGCGTCTGCCCCTTTATTTTGCTGTGAAATATCTAGGGGTCTTTTTAAAGACAACACATTCCCCCATGTAAAAAAATCCCCCCCAACCTGCCAGTTGTACTGTCAATTGTGGCTCAGGCAGTTTGAAAGTATTGTTCATGTGAGCACCCAAAAGTCCGTCTCTATACTTTTACGTCGGGACTTTTGCAATTCCCCTTTGGGGTCTGCCGCATCTCTATCCCTCCTTAACGTTCAAGACTCTGCAGCTCGCTAGTCCTCGAAAGAAAAAATTGAGAAAATTCCCTCTCTTGGATCGTCATGGTTCCCTGGCCTCGAGAGTAAACTATTGACCAGTCCCTCTGTTAAAAATGTCCCCAAAAAACGCACCCTTCTACATATGGTTTGTTTTAAACCCTGTACACTCCTTCTCTTTTCCCTCCGCTTGTTGCAGATCCCTTTGTGCTTAAGAAACCTAGTTTAAACCAGTCCACCGTTGGCTGTCCCCCTTTTTCTTTTTTCGGTCATTGTTTGGGAATGACCCCCCTTTTCCCCTTCCAAAAAAGCCTTTTATTGCTGTTTTAAAAAATTCACCCTCAAAAACATTTATTTCAAAGAAGATTCTCCCTTCTTGTTCCATTCCATCTTTGCCCATGCCCCAATGCCCAAACCTCTCCCCTGCCGGAGAATAAACCTTTATGTGTGTGTGTTGTGTGTGTGTGTGTGTGTGTGTGTGTGTGGTGTGTGTGTTTTTGTGTGTGTTTGTGTGTGTGTGGTGTGTGTGTGTGTGTGGTGTGTGTGGTGTACGTGTGTGCGTGGTGTGTGCGAGCGAGTGTGTTTGCATTTGGAATTTAAAAAAAACCCTTTTAATTGAAAACTGATGCATGTGAATGATTTTAAAAAATTGAAAGCGTTTTTGATTTGTTTTGTTGCAAGATATAGCGCTATAAAAATTCCAAGTTTTTTTCTTTCTTCTTCTTCTTTTTTTCTTCTTCTTCTTTTTTCTCTTTTCAAATTTTTTTATTTTATTATTTTATTATTATTATTATTATTATTTTTTTTATTATTTTTATTTTTATTATTTTATTATTATTTTTTTGTTGTTGTTTTTGTTGTTTTTGTGGTGCCTGCACTTAGAGTTTGGTGAGTATGATATGTCCTGATTTTTTTCCCCCCCTTTTTTCTCTCATATGTTCTGAGCGGCTCTTCAATTCATAAAGTGTGAAGAAAAAGTTTTGAACTCTTTTATCTCTCGTCACCGTCTTTTCATCTTTCCCTGTCATTGTTTTCCATTTCCTTGTGTCTCTTTTTCATCTCTGCATCTAGAATGTGCATCGGAGGGTAGGAGGATTTCCTAGGTCATTTGATCCTTTCTGTTTTGCCTCTCCCTTTTCTCCAGTGTAATTCATCAAATGTAATTACAAAAAAAGCTGACCTCGTAGACACAAAGGAATTGAAGTTGAGCGGTGTAAACTTTTCGGTTATGGCGTGTGTCAGAACACTTAATGAGGTCAGTGTCAGGCTGTTTGATGTTTTCTGTGTTTTTTGGGAATGTCATTGAAATCAGCTTGAGAAAGTTTTTTGTCCCCAAGGCTCTTTTCCAAAATATGGTTTTTGTCCCTTTCATTTTGATGGTGGAAGGCATACTGGTCTGGGGTCGGTTTCCCCTCCCCCTTTGTTTCCCTGGTTTCTTGAAATTCACCAAGGGTAAAATGGTTTTTTTGAGTCTCCCGAGTGATTTTTTTTGTCTGTCTGTTTTGTGTGTTTCTTTATCTGCTTCTTTTTTTTTGTTTTTGTTTTTTTCATCTTTGATTTTCTCCAGAGGAAAATGGGTGTGGTGGGGAAGCCCGGTGGTTTGCTGTTTTCTCTTTTTTTTTTCTTTCTTATACAACTGATTAAAGCAGAGAAAAAATAAAAAAAATGTGAACTCTTGCTCTTTTTTCTTCACAACTCTCTCTTTCTTCTCTCTCTCTTCTTTTCTCTCTCTTTTTCCTCTCTCTCTCTCTCTTCTTCTCTTCTCTCTTTTCTTCTTCTCTCTCTCTCCTTCTTTCTCTGCGTTGTCTGTCTTGACTCGTCTCTTTCTCTTTTATTTGTCTTTTTGCCTTTCTGTCTGTCTGCCCGCTCTCTCTCTATCTCTCTACCTTTCTCGACTATGACAATGTTAAATGACAAAAACTATAAGTTTGTGTTTGCATTTTTTTTTTCCCTGGTTGTCTGTAGGTTTTAAGGAAGCTTCTCGCTTGTGCTACGTTGCATTTTCAAAGAGTACTTAATACACCATTTTCTGACTAGGGTATGAATGAAGTTTGAAACCATGATTGTGGCGTATGGAAGCTTTGTACACACTGAAAAGGTACATTATGTTTGAGTTGGCTGTGTTTTTTCTGGGGACAGTCAGTGCACAGTCTTGAGACATTTTTGGTATCAGGGTTGTCATGCAATGTCATGCACTTTGGTTTGGTGAGTATGAGGTAACTGGCAAAATGAACCCCCCCCTTTTCTTTCCCTTTTCCCTCTTTCTCTCTCTCTTCTTTTCCTCTCTCTCTTTCTTTCTCTTCTCTCTCTCTCTCTCTCTCTCTCCCCTCTCTCTGTTCCTCCCCCCCACGCACTCCTGATCGGGGGCCTAAGGCCGATAACTCCTAAAAGTTCAGGTTCAGGTTTACTTTTTCATACAAGGACTATAAAAGTGCTTTGTTTTCTCTGTGTTGTTTTTCTATAATAAGTTCAGACTCTCACAAATGCTACTTTTCCCTGTGAGTTAGACACCCCAAAACAGCACCCCTTCTGGGGGGGGGACGGGATGCTATGGTTAGAACTTGCGCTCGCAATTGACGCCCTGGCTCGTTTCCCCTTTTTGGGGGGTTTTTTCCCCCTGGATTTTAAACTCTGTGCGACTCCTCTCCCCTAAAAGCCTTGGGTTTTGAGACTAAAAAACCGGGGCCCCGTGTGCAAACGCACGCAGAAATTTGCGATAGTTAAACCCTGTTCCGTTTTTTAAAGGTAGCCTTGTGTGCTGGTTGGTCAGTGACAGAAATTACAAAACGATAACCGGGGAGGGAAGAAAAAAAAAGCACTTTAGTGCTTATTCCAGTATCCTCGATTAAAAGAAAAAATTTAAAATAAATAAATAAATAAAAAAAACAGTAGGATGATGACTGAGTCGTAAAGCACGTGATGCGGGCAGCTTGGGGGCAAAAACACCTCAGTGGTTTTTTTTTCCCTATTTTTGGATAGAACTCACAGGTTCTCCAATGATGGGTTGTGAAAATGGGAGTTTATGCCCGCCATGAAGGCAGCTGCGTCCGACTTCAGGATGTTTTAATTTGTTTTTGTTAATTAACCCCCCTTATTGGTTTTTTGTTTATTTTTGAACCACAAAGGGGCACAATTTCTTGCTGAAATTGGGTCCTTTTCCCCAGGGCTTACAAGGGAAAATTTTTAGGCGCAATGAAAAATTTGTTTTTTCCATGGTTTTTTTAAAAGAATTTTGCGGGGACAACTCTCTTGTTTCCGTGGGTTGTTTACGTGGCTGCAAATTTTCTGTAACACATGGGACATCGTTTACGTCTCACCCGAAAGTGGCCGGGAAACCACTATGGTTAAGGACTGGGGAAAGGTTTTCGGGCCAAAGGTTCGAACCACCGCACAATCGCCCGGATTTTTTAGGCGGTGCGTTCCCACTAGCCCCGATCCCCCTTTTTTCTTAGGTTTGGGCTCACAAGAATTAGGGGTTTTTTAAAACATGCATAGTTGATTTTCTGCTATTGTATAACTATTCGAAAAAGGCGTTACTCGCATGTGCCATAAAACATGGGGAATTATGGCAATGTCAGGTTGACTTAAATTTTGTCGGGGAGATTGTAAAATCATAACACTCAACTCCCCAAAACGTCGCCGATTTGCCCTAGACTTCTGGACCAAAGGGATTGAAGTCGGGCTTTTTAAACCATTTCCTACAGCATGTGCCAAAAAACTTTTAAAAGATGGGTTTGTAAAGAGCTGTGTGATTTTTCAGTGTGTTGTTTATGGGGCAGTAGGGGGAAAAGCCCCCTAGGAAAGCTTTTAGGGCCCGGGTGTGTGTGTGGTGTGTGGTGTGTGTGTGTGTGTGTGTGTGTGGTGTGTGTGTTTGTGTGTTGTGTTGTGTATGTGTGTGTTTTTTGGTGTGTGCGTGGATTATATATATTTATTTTTTATATATAATATATTTTTATATATTATATATATTTATATATATTATTTTAATATATTTATATATTTATTATTATGTGTGTGTGTGTGTGTGTGTGTGTGTTGTGTGTTTTGTGCGTGTTGTGTGTGCGACTTTGCGTTAAACTGATGAATATGAGAAACTGATGATTTTCCTTTTTTTTTTTCTCATTCACTGTCCGTTCTCTGCAATTATCTTTTGTAAAAAAAAAAGCTCTTAAAATTTTTGTAGTGTGTCTTCTTCTTCCCTGTCTTTTTTTCATATGCTTTTTTTTTGGGTGCAAATAGTGCAGAAGGATCCTGGGTGATTTAATTCTGTTTTTTTTTTTTTTTTGCTTCTGTCTTTGTCTTACATAATTCATTAACTGAAAGAAAAAAGGGGCCTCAGAGACCGAAGTATTTAAGAAAAGCGGTTTAGCCCCCAGAATGGGTCTGTAAGTTCGTTGGAAATCAGGTAAAGAAATGTTTGATGCTGTCTGACGGTTTTGGGACTGGGGATAGCATGACAATAAACCCTAGCAAGTTTTTAGTGTCTACATTTTTCCCCTGTCTTTATGCATGCACTTAGAGGTTTTTTAAAAATTTAAAAAATTCTTTTATATTGAGAAAATTTGGAATAAAGTATGGTTTTTTTTGCATGTCCCCTTTGTGTATGCGGTTTTTTGCCCTTTTACTTTTTTCCCCTTTTTCATGAAAATGTCTGTTGTGGTCTTAATTTCAGGTGGGAAGAAAAGCTGTTTTTGAATTTTGGTCTCTCTGTCTATTGTCAGTATGTTTTTTCCTTCCATTGTTTTCCTTTCTTTTTTTTCATTCTGCTCTAAAAGAAAAACCAGTGGGTAAGAGGTTCCTAGGTTATTCGATTCTTTTGTTCGCCTCTCCCTTTCTCAGTGAAATTCATCAAATGCAATTAAAAAAAGTGACCTCGAGAAAAAAAAGGGAATTGAAGTTGAGCGGTTAAATATTTGTTTTAGCATGTGTCAGAACACTTTATGAGGTGTGTAGAGAGCTGTTTGAGTTTTCTGTGTTGTTTTGGGAAGTCAGTGAAATCAGCCCGGGAAAGCTTTTAGTGCCCAGGCTCTGTTCCAAATATGGTGTGTGCACTTACAATTTTATGAGTGGAAGGCATACTGTTTGAGGTATGGGTTTGTCTACCTGTCCTGTCCTGCTGCTCTGACTTCACCAAGGGTAAAAACTGGCTGTTTTAGTCTCCGAGTGATTTTTTGTCTGTCTGTGTGTGTTTTTCTTTATTGCTTCTGTTTTTTTTTTTTGTTTTTTTCATCTTGATTTTCCAGAGTGAAAATGGGGTGTTTTGGAAGCCCGAGTGGTTTTGTGCTTTTTTGTTTTTGGTTTTTTTTTCTAGTACAAGATTAAAAGCAGCAGAAAAAATGAAAAAAAATGTGAACCTTTCTTTTCTTTCTCTTCATAACTCTCTTTCTCTCTATCTCTCTCTTCTCTCTCTCTTTCTTCTCTCTTCTCTCTTCTCTCTCTCTCTCTCCTTCTCTCTCTTGTTGTTGTTTTGACTCTGTCTCTTTCTCTGATTTGTCTGTTTGGCCCGTCTGTCTGTTGTCTCCTCCTCTTACTTCTACCTTTCCTGACTATGAAATGTTAATGACAATAATAACGTTTGTGATTGATTTACTTTTTTTTGCCTGGGGTCTGTAGGACTATAGGCAAGCTTCCATGCTTTTTGCTATGTTGCTATTTCAAAACAGATTTTCTATAACTACCCCTTATCTCTGCAATAGGGTACTGAATGAAGTTTTGAAAAACATGATATTGGGGAGTATGGAAGCGTGTACACACTGAAAAAAGTAATATTGTTTGAGTTGGGCTGTGTTGTTTCTGGGGGGCATCAGGACTCGTCCCTGAACATTTTTGGGGTAGGGGGTTTTCATGCTAGTGCTGCACTTGAGTTTGGTGGTTGGGTAAAAATGGCTAACTGAACCCCCCCCCCCCCCCTCTCTCTTCTCTCTCTCTCTCTCCCCTCTTCTCTTTTCTCTCTCTCTTCTCTCTCGTTCCCCCTCCCCCCTCCTGTATCGCGGGGCCCAAGGCCGTTTCACATCTAAACCCGTTCAGAGTTCAGAGTTTATACTTCTCTAACAGGGCTTGAAAGGTGCTTTGTTTACTTTAAAGTGATTGTTTTTTTCAACTAAGTCAGTTTTCTCCACAAATGTACGTTCTGCTGCTGATGCAGACACTAAAACAAAAACATCCTCTTGGGATGGGGGAGAGATTTGCCCAGTGGTGAACATTGCGCTCGCAATCTGACGACCTGGTCGTTCTCGTTCAAAGGGGGTATTTTTTTCCCCGCGTTAAAATTTTGCAGACTCCACTCTCCTAAAAGCCTTCGGATGGATATAAACCGAGGCCCCGTGTGCAAACGCACGCAAAAATCTTGCGCACCGTTTCCCCGTTCCGCTTTTCGTTTAAAATAGCCATTGTTGCTGGTTTGGGTCAGTGACAGTACTTTCAAAAGATACACACGGGGACGGAAAAAGAAAAAACATGAGTGCTTATTCCGTTCCTCGATATAAAAGAATGATTAAATAAATAAATAAAAAAATAAGCGTAGGATCCGACGAGTTGTAAAAACAGTGATGCTGGCAGCTGTGAGCAGAAACGTCGTGGTTTTTTTTCTCCCTTCCGGGGTAGAAAACACAGGTTCTGCAATGATGGTTTATGCATACGGGGCTTTTATGACCCCCATGAAGGGAGCTGCGTTGACTTCAGGATGAATTATGATTATGTTCGTGTTTGTACCCACCTTATTTTTTTTTTGTTTATATTTTTTTATACCCTTAAAATCAGAGATTTCTCTGCTGAATTTTGGGCTGCTATACCCCGGGGGAGACCCCGTCGCCCAAGAGCGCACCCCCTTTTTGTTGTTGTCCCCAACTGTGTTTTTTTCCTATCAGTTGGCTTTTTTCTAAGATATTTGCCAGGGACAACTCTCTGTTGCCCGGGGGGATTTTACGTGCGCTGAAAATTTTGTGTATTAACAGGGCCCCGGGTTTATGTCTTCCGAAAGATAGGCCCAGCCACCATCATGGTCTAAAGGTGGGGGAAAGGTTTCGGGCCCCAAATGGACTGGAAAAACCGGGACACATCCGACCCGGATTTTTTAGGGGGGTGGTTACATAGACCACCCATCCACCCCTCTTACGTGCTCTTGCTCCCAAAAGGGTTCAGGACTTTAACAGCTAGTTGATCATCTACATATTTTATACACTTCGGAATAAAGCAGTGGCTTGCTGTGCATTCACCATGGGGAATTATGGCAATGTAGGTCTGCACCCAAGTTTTCGGAGTTGTAAAAAAAATAACACTTAACCACCGGGGCTCGCCGTTTGAACCTACGACTTCATGGACAAAGGGATTAAGTACACAGTTTTAACCACTCAAATAAGCATCTCCCCGAAAACTGTATGAGATCGGTTTTTTAAAGTGTTTGTGTTCAGTGTGTTGTTTTTGGGGCAGTCAGTGAAAGCCGCCAAAGGAAGCTTTTAGGGTCCGGTCCTTTTTTGTGTGTGTGTGTGTGTGTGTGTGTGTGTAAAGGCGGTGTGTGTGTATGTGTGTGTGTGTTTGCGTGTGTTTTCGTGGTTTTTATTAATTTTGTGTATTATATATTTATTATAATATAATTTTTATTTAATATTATATATTTTATATTTAAATATATATAAATTTTTAAAATTATATTATACCACACAAAGTGAAAGATAACAACCAGCATAATAAATGTTCCCCAAATATTTCGGCTTTCGCCCTTTCCAGGGGGGGGTTTTTTGACTGATGGGAAAGACGTCAAACCATTTTACTCATTGTGAAATTTTTTGTATGCATTTTAAAAATTTAACACCATACTGGACCTTTTTAGGAAAAATAGGAGGGGAGAGAGAGAGAGAGGATAGAGGGGGAGAGGAAGGAGAGAAGGGAAGAAGGAAGGAGGGAGAGAGGAGGAGGAGAGAGAGGGAGATAAGGGGGGGGGGGATTTTTCTGGGAAAAATTTTGGTCATAGTTATGTTTACCACCCCACACAACCCCAAACACCCAACACACCAAAACACCCCAAACCCCAACACACACATACACACACCCCAAACCCCAAACACTTTGGGACCCACGATAAAACAGATGCAACATAACCGCATTGAATAACACAAAACACTACCATCCCTTTTAGGGACTATAAGCGAAGTCCCGTGGGGAGCACCGCGAACATCCCCCCACATGTCAAAAAACCCCTTCCTCTTTCGGAAGGTGGGAATTGGCGCCGTTTAAATGAATTAAAAAGGAGTGCCCATTCCCATCCCCGAAGAAAGAATAACTAAATATAATTTAAAAAAAAACACATGCGCCCGCGCTCACCTAACCATACACACCAACACCACACACACACCACACACACAACCACACCCCACACACACCACACACACACAAAAGTCAAGTTAGGATTTTGGGGGGGTTGTTCAAAGCAAGTTGCCAGCAAGTGGTCAGGGTGGAAGCTTTAACGTCAGTGGTTTGGGGCCTTCGGGGCGTCAGTCTGAACTTGTGTTCCCGAAAAATTTGGCGGGTTGGCCTCGTGGGTTGCCCGTTTACCTGTTCAATCACTGGCACTTAGTTGCTGAGAGAGTGTCCCCCCTGGTTGAAGTGTTGGGTCCTCTAGGCCGGTGTTTTGGTGATTCACTGGGTGAGGTACGCCTTGTTTTCAGGGCGTTTTTGGGTTTTGCCAACGTATGGGTCCACAGAGGTTGCAGTGAGCAGATAAACGATTTTTTGCTGAAAGAGAAGGGTCTTGAGGTGAATCTCTACCAGTAGTGAAAAATGGTTTAAAAGATGCTTTAGTAGGTGGTCCCCGCAGGGGGCACATTTTTTTTGGTGCGCAGAAACATCCCCGTACCGGTATTTGTTTGAGGAGGAGGCGATGGCATGAGTTGTTCCTAGACTCCTGCCCTTTTCTCCCCCCCCCCAGGGCTTGGGAAACTGCCTTCTTATTTGGCACTGCAGTGCGGGTAGGCAAATTTTCCCGTAACCATTTTCGGTGGGGGGTTCCGGGGATTTGGGTGATGACTCAGGAACCTGTGTTTATGGTTTTTTTTTGGTGTGTGAGGGTAGTTGGCGTGGAGTGGCTTTTGCCGGATTTAGCGGCCTGATGTGGTGTCAGGGTTTAAATTTAAATGGAATTCCCCTTTTTTTTAAAATTTGTTTTAAACCCCAAGGGGTATCGCAACTGTCCAAGGGTGTTTCAACAAGCGGGGTGGGACTTTTTAAGGGAATGTTCGGGAATTTTTGTTTAAAGGGGGGGGATGATTTATTTAGGGAAGTGGTGGGCATTTTTGTTTTTCTTGGAAGGGCTTTTGGGGGGGTGATTTTGAAAAATCACTGAAATGTTTTAGTTGTTTCCGTTCCCCAAAAAACCACAAAAAAAAAACCCGATGTCGTCAATAAAACGTCTCCCCAGTTCTTCTTTACTGCTAAGGGGTTTTTCCCCGTAGTGACTTTTCCAGGGAAAGAAAAAAAAAAAAAAAAAGGTTTTTGGGGCCCTGGTTGCCCCCTGGGCCTGTTTTCGGCTAGACTTGGCCCTTTAAAAGTGAAGTGTTGTTGGTTAAAAAAGTGCTGTACAATCTCCCGTACGGTACGACAGGGGGCACACTATCCTTTGGATGGGAGTTCATGAAGAAGCGGATAGCGTCTTCCCTTCCCGATGAGGAAAGGTGCCCCTACAGGTTGACAACATCAATTGTTACAAGCATGACATTTCTTTGAGGGTCCCGTCTTGTGTTTCCGTCCAATATTTTTTTTAGGAATCTGTGAAACCTTACGTGCTGGGGAGAGAGACTAATGGGTTGAGCCAGGGTCATAGTTTGGACAGCGTTTCGGTAGGGCCTTTTTCCCCAGACAGATGGGCGTCCCGGGGGTCTACAAACGATTTGTGGACTTTGGGAAAGTGATAAAACACATGGGGGTTTCGTTTTCCCGGGTAAATCGCCATTATGGGTTTTTCAATGTATTCCTTTTCTTGTAGTTTGTCCCCAATGTTGTTGGTGGCGTGGGGATTTGCGGTTTTGGGTCTTTCCTCACTTGTTTGTAGTGTTCGGGTTATTAGTATCCCCTGGCCCCCCTGATTAGCTGTTTAAGTCTTTAACAAAACGGCCCCCCTTTGTCGCCCTGGAGTTTCCCTATTTTCTCTCCCGCACCCGATCTTTGTTCGTGGAGAGCTCTTCTTTCTTTTGGTGGAGAGGTTTTTCTTTTTCTTTTCTGTTTTTGACAAAGTTGTTGGGTGGGGTTTGGATGGTATTGCATATGCATCCAGGGACAAATCTTTCCACTTTGGGGGGAGGAAAAGTTTTTTGTAGAACCGAGGAGGGGGGGGGACAGTTTTTCTTTTCATTCCTGAGGTCGAAAAACATTTCCTTTGGGGGCAGTCCTGCCCTTCTGCCACGTTTCCTGTAGTGCAGTTATGAGGGAAAGCGGGGTGGCAGAATTGGGGCCAAAGACGGACTTTTTCCCCGGGCTTCAACAGTGGGTGAGGATAAATTTTTGACTTCTTTTTCCTGCCCGGGTTTTTCTCCTGTTAATTGTCAGTTGGGTTGTGGGTTTTTTTCCCTTTTTAAATCTGCGGCTCTTTTTTTGTTTAGCCTTTTACTTTGTTCAGGTTGGGGCAGTGTTTTCTACAAATTGCTCGTTTTTTTTTTCTTTCTGGCAGCCCGATGCCCTGCGTGGTTTGGAAAAATTTTAGTTGAATTTCCGCCAGCTTATTCTTGTAACTGGGTTGGTAACATCATAAAGAGTTTGTGAATGGGTTTTTTTTGCCTCTGCTAGAGAGTCGTAAGTGGTTTACAAAATTTGGTATCTCAAAATAGTGACAGCAAGGTTGTCTTTACTTTTATGGGAAAAAGATTTGGTAGGGCACGTTCAAACTTGGTATCATTCCTTGGGTAGAACACGTGATCCAGACACGAGGAAATAAATTTACTGTGGGTGTACCTGCGCCTTTCGTGCTTTCTTCGTTTCTCAATGCGTTGTTGAGATCAGGAGCCATAAAGGTGGTCGCCCAGGAGGGGCAAGGGAAGAGATCAGTTTGTTTTAGAAAAACCAGTAGGGTCCCTTGAGGAGAGGGTTGATAAAGTGGGACGTTGTTTAAGACGTGCGTGTTCACTTTCATCCCCAAGTGAAAACATAAAAAACCAGCTAATAATGTTCCCCAATATTTCGCTTTTGCCCTTTCCCCAGGGGGGGGTTTTTTTGACGTGTGGAATGACGTCAATCTCATTTTACATCATTGTGAAATTTTTGTTTGACATTTTAAAAAGAACACCATAGAGACCAGTTTGGGGGAGGTGAGAGAGGAGAAGAGGAGAGAAAGAGAGGAGAGAGAGAGAGGGGTAGATAAGGGGGGGGGGGGGGGGGATTTTACCTGGGGGCAAATTTTGGTCATATAGTCAGTTTATACACACACAAAAACCACACCCCAACACCACACACACCACACACACACACACCAACAACACACACTACAACAAACAACACATTGCGCACCCAGATACACACACGCATGCACACATAACACGCATATGCACTACACACACACTACACATACAATCTTTTTAGGGACTATAAGCGAAATTTTCCCCTGTGGGAGCCCGCAAACATCCGGCCCAATGTCAAAACCCTTCCATCTTTTTGGGAAAAGTAGGCAAATTTTGCGCCCGTGCAAATGAATTAAAGGAGTGCCTTTCCTCATCCCCGAAACAAAGGAAAAATAATGTAAATTAAAAAATAAAAAACTGCGCCCGCGTCACCCAAAAACCCAAAACACACACACCCACAACCCCAACACAACCCAAAACCCCACCAAAACACCACACACCAAAAGTCAAGTTAGTATTTTGGGGGGATTGTTCAAAAAAGTTGCAGCAAGGGTCGGATGGCAAGCTCAATGTCCGTGTTTTTGGGCCTTCAGGGGGGTCAGTCTGCAACTTGTGTCTCCCGAAAGTTCTCGGGGGGAGTCGGCCTCGTGGGTCTGCCCCCTTTACCTTTATCATGGCACTTCACGTTGTGAGAGGTGTCCCGCGGTTTAAGGTTGGGGCACTCTAGGCCGGGTTTCTGGTGTGTACTGGGTGAAGGGACCCTTGTTTTTTTTAGGGCGTTTTTGGTTTCCGCCAACGTACTGGAGCCCCCAAAAGGTTGCAGCTGAGCGATAAACGAATTTTTGGCTACAAAAGAGGCGTCTTGGGTGGGGAATCTTCCCCTATGAAAATGGGGAAGAGACTGCCCTTTTAGTAGGTGGTCCTGCGGTGGCACTTTTTTGGTGCAGCAGAAACCCACGACTACCAGGTTTTTTTTTTGTTTGGAGGCAGGAAAATGGCTTTAGCATGTTCCCTAGACTCCCGCATTAAAAGCCCGATGAATGAGACAAGTGACTATTTTCCTTTTTTTTTCTCTTTATTTACTTCTGTTCTCTGCAATTTATCTTTTTAATAAAAACGTCTTTAAACTTTTGTAGTGTCTGTTTATCTTCTTTCCCCGTCCTTTTTTTTATGCTTATTTTTGTGCAATATGTGCGCACAGAAAAGGGTTCCCCGGGTGTTTAATTTTTTTTTTTTTTTTTTGTTTGTTTTGTTTACATAATTTTAAAAATGCAAGAAAAAAAAGTGGGCCCCAGAGCCCGAAGAAAATTAAATAAGGCCCTTTTAGCCCCAGCAAAAGGGTCTGTAAACTGTGTTTGGAAAAACAGTTTTAAAGAAAATGTTTTTTATGCCTGCCGTGAGTTTATGGGCATGGGTAGTCAGGCTCAACCTAAAGGGAAGCTTTTTTTGTATCTAGTTTTCCCCTGTCATTTTGCAGCACTTAGGCTTTTATTTTTTAATTTATTTTTTTAAATTTTTTATTGGGATATGGAAAAAACACTTGTGTGCTTTTTTGCATCCGTCCCTTGTGTAGGGTGTCCCTTCTAATTTTCTCCTTTCTTCAGAAATGTTGTCTGCTGGCTCTTCAATTCATCAGGTGTGAAAAAAAGTGTTTACATTTGATCTCTTGTCTATCTGTCAGTATGATCTTTGTGTCTTGTTTTTATTTCCCTTTTTTCGTTTTTATTTCTTCATTAGAATGCAAATCGTGGTATGAGGTTCCCTGGTTATTTGATTTTTCTGTTTTGCCTGTTCATTTTCCCGTGTAATTTTTAAATGCAATCAAAAAAAGCTGACCCGGTAGAACCAGGGGTTTAAGTTGAGCGGGTTAAAAAACTTTGCTATAACGTGTGTCAGAACACTTTAAGAGGTCAGTGTCAAGAGATGTTTGATGTTTGCTGTTTTCTTTATGGGGACAGTCAGTGACATCAGCTTAAGGAAAGCTGTTATTGTCCAGGCTCTGTTCCAAATATGGTGTGTGACTTCAATTTGATGTGAGGACGGATACTGTCTGAGGTTCTTTTGTCTCATCCCTCCCTGTCCCGCTAGCCTCACTTCACCCAAAGGGAAAGACTGTCTATCTTTGTGGGTTTGTTTTTTTATTGCTTCTGTTTTTTTTTTTTTCCATCTTTGATTTTCTCCCCGAGTGCAAAAGGCTGTGTGGGGGATCTTTAGTGATTTGTGTTTTTTTGTTTTTGGTTTTCTTTCTTTGTACAATGATTAAAAGCAGCAAAAAAAAAAGAACAAATTGAACTTCGCCCCCCCCTCTCCATCACTGACTTGTCTTGTCTTGTCCTGTCTTTGTCTGTCTGTCTGTTTTCTGTCTGTTCTCTGTCTCTCTCCTCTCTCTCTCTCTTTTCCTCTCTCTCTCCTTTTTTCTCTCTCTCTCTCTCTTCTCTCTCTCTTCTCTCTCTCTCTCTCTCCTCTTCTCTTTCTTTCCTGTCTATGATATGCCCGTGATAAGGCGAGAATGTAGGATTTAGACAAGTTTTCCCTCGTTGCGTACCGTTGCGCTTCCAAAAAAGGACTCTAATGCTCATTAACTTGCAAAAGGATAACGGTAAATTTGAAAACATGTAATGTTGACGTACTAAAAAGTGTCACCCTTTAAAGGTACTATCCCTTGATGTTTGCGGTTTTGTTTTTGGGGAAGTAGTGCATCAGTTTTGGCAAGTTTTAAGGCAGGGGTCTGTTTAAGTTTTTGTGATGCACTTTTAGTTTGGTGGTAGAGGTAACTCGTAAATGTCCTCTCTCTCTCTCTTTCTTCTTTCTTCTCTCTTCTTTTCTCTTCTCTCTCTTTCCCCTCTCTCTCTCTCTCTCTCTCTCTCTCTCCTCTCTTTCCCCTCTCTCCTTCTTTTGTCCCCTCTCGCTCTTTGATTCTAAGTGCAAGGAAATTTGCTTGATTTCTTTGTGTGTCTAAGTATTGTTTTATGTGTCTGTTTCTTTGGTTGCTTTTTGGGTTTTTTTTCCCCTTTTTTTTTTACTAGATTTCAAAAAGGTGTGCAGGAGGGGGGTTCCCCTAAGGGTTTGCTTCTTTCTATTGTTTGGGTTTTTTTCCCCTTGCAAGTTGATTGAGCGTTAAAACAAACTAACTAAAAAAAAACAACCCAAAACCCAAGAAAAAATCTCTCTCTCTCCTCCTCCTCTGTTCCCTTTTGTCTGTCTGTCTGTCTGTCTTCTTTTTGCTGTTCTCTCTCCTCTCTCTCTTCTCTCTCTCTTTCTTTTCCATTATCTTCTATCTATCTATCTATCTCATTTTCTCTGCCATCTTGGTGCCCGGTGATTTAAATGGAAAAAGTAAGTGTACATAGATCCTCAGGAACCCCCCAGTTGCTGACAGGGTAGATGTGTAGGTGCATAGGGGTGCACTTTTCTCGATTCAATTCTGTATTTGTGTTCGTGAATCTTGTTTTTTTCATTGAGCGCCCCCCCCTCCCCCGCGGCCTTTTTTGTATTTTGGTTACGGAGATGTACAATTATTTTTTTTAGAGTTCAAAATTTTCCTCTGCCTGACAAGGTTACAGCTTGATTTTTACTATGTACAGTTTCATGCTCTCATCTTTCTCCCCTTACAGGAAAACTGACATCACTATTGGTTGTTTCTGTTGCTGTGAAGCAAAGGTTCCCAAAACCGCACCCTCGACAATAGATGGTAACTCGTATGTGCACAAATGATGTGACATGAAAGGAGCAGCGTCTTAAGAGGTCGTGTCAAGAGTGTTTTTGTCCCCTGGTCATTGTGACAGCAGGATATCAGCGGATGGGAAATTGTTTCTAGGGATGGCTTCTTCATGTCATGTTAAAGCCCTTAGCTTTAGGTATTGATTGATTGATTGATTTGATTTAAAAAAATAATTAACTTTTTGATTCTTTATGTACAAAAGTATTTATGTATGTATTTATTTATTTAACTTTTATATCAAAAAATAGGGCTAAAAATTATGTGCTTTTTTAAATCTGTCCCCCGTGTGTATGATTTTTTTAAATTTGTCATCTGTTCTCA
The DNA here is from genome assembly GCA_028751875.1 of Rapana venosa. Classification (NCBI taxonomy): domain Eukaryota; kingdom Metazoa; phylum Mollusca; class Gastropoda; order Neogastropoda; family Muricidae; genus Rapana; species Rapana venosa. Next base: position 66,632,813 of record CM054146.1, on the reverse strand, counting down.
TGGACACAATATTCTCTTTCGAAAAGCGCCACGGGTTTAATGTGTGCGCAAGATGTTTGCATGCTTTTGCCGGGGATCGGTTTTTTGTCCTCCGAAGACTTTTTGGGGAGAGTTAAAAGAATTTACAAAACGCATACACACGGGGACAGGAAGAAGACAAAAGCACATGAATGCTTATTCCAGTATCCCCGATATAAAAGAATAAATAAAATAATAAAACAATTAAAACAATAGGATGATGACTAGAGTTGTAAAACACAGTGATGCTGGCAGCATGTGAGCAGAACACGTCAGTGGTTTTTCTTTCTCCATTCCTTTGATAGAACTTACAGGTTCTGCAATGATGGGGTTGTGCATTAGGACTGTTTATGACCACCATGAAGGCAGCTGCAATCCGACTTCAAGGATGAATTATGATCATGTTCGTGTTACTGTAACCCACCTTATTGTTTGTATTGTTTATATTTTTGATACCACTTAAAGTCACGAGATTTCTCTGCGTGAATTTCGGGTCTGCTCTACCCCGGGGAGACCGCGTCGCCACAAGAGCAGCACCACCCTTTTTGTTGTTGTCCGCAACTGTGTTTGTTGCCCTATCAGTGTGGCTTTTTTCTAAGAATTTTCCCTGGGACAACTCTCTTGTTGCCGTGGGTGATTTTACGTGCGCTGAAAATTTTGTGTATTACACAGGACCTCGGTTTATCGTCTCATCCGAAGACTAGCGCCCAGACCACCACTCATGGTCTAATGGATGGGGAAAGGTTTCGGGCCCAAACTGGACTGGAACTACCGCACACATCCGACCCGGACTTTTTAGGCAGGTGCGGTTACCACTAGACCACCAATCCATCTCTCTCACGAGCTTTTGCTCACAAGAGTTACAGGATCTTTAACATGCATAGTTGATCATCTACATATTGTATCACACATTCGTAATAAAGGCAGTGGCATCTGCATGTGCATTCACACATGGGGAATTATGGCAATGTCAGGTCTGCACTTCAAAGTTGATCAGGGAGAGTGTAAAAATCATAACACTTAACTCACCAGACATCGCCAGATTTGAACCTACGACTTCATGGACCAAAGGGATTGAAGTTACGCAGTTTTAACCACTGGATACAGAATCTGCCAGAAAACTGTATGAGATGGGTGTAAAGAGCTGTGTGATGTTCAGTGTGTTGTTTATGGGGACAGTCAGTGAAAGCCGCCTAAGGCAAGCTTTTAGGGTCCGGGCTCTGTGTGTGTCTGTGTGTGTGTGTGTGTATGTGTGTGTGTGTGTGTGTGTATAAGTGCATGTGTGTGTGTAAGTGCGTGCGTGTGGTGTGTGTGTGTGTGTGTGTTGTGTGTGTGTATGTGTGCGTGTTTGCTTGTGTGCGTGAGTATATATATATATATATATAATATTATATATTTATATATATATATATATATATATATATATATATGTGTGTGTGTGTGTGTGTGTGTGTGTGTGTGTGTGTGTGTGTGTGTGTGTGTATGTGTGTGTGTTTGTGTGTGTGCGGGGTATATATATATATATATATTTATATATATTATATATATATATATATATATTATATAATATATTTTATATATGTGGTGTGTGTGTGGTGTGTGTTTTGTATGTGTGTATGTGTGTGTTTGCGTGTGTGCGTGAGTATATATTGTATATATATATATATATATATATATATTATATATTTTATATATATATTATGTGTGTGTGGGGGGGGGGGGGGGGTCACCTTGCGAGAATTAAAAGCCTGATGAATATGAGGCAACGGGGACTTATTTTCCTTTTTTTCTTCTCATCATTCACTCTCCGCTTCTCTGCAAGTCATCTTTTGTAATAAAAACAGCTCTTTAAAGTTTTGTTGTGGCTGTTTTATCTTCTTCCCTGTCTTTTTTCTCATATGCTTATTTTTGTGCAAAAAATGTGCACAGAAGGATTCCCTGGGTGATTTTTAAATTCTTGTTCTTTTTTTTTGCTTCTGTCTTTGTCTTACATAATTCATTTGGTGTTACTGGTACAGCCCTTACTGGTTTAGTTCATACCTTACTGACCGATTCCAGACAGTCACAGTAAACAAGATTCAGTCAGTCCTGCAAGATTGGAGTGTGGAGTTCCACAGGGATCTGTTCTGGGCCCTGTTCTTTTCACCCTCTACACTGCTCCACATGTCACATATAATTAACCGCATCAGTTTCAACCATCATTTTTATGCAGATGACTCTCAGATTCTAAGCAGTGACACTCCTGAAAATCTGCCTTTTTCTTTACAAATAGGGGCCCACTGCTTTCAAGATATCCAAATTGGATGATACAGAACAAATTACAGCTAAATGCAGATAAAACAGAAACCATGCTTGTAGGGACCAAACACAAACTCTCTTCCATCACAAAAGCTTCAATACAACTTGGCAATGCATCAGTCCCTTTATCCACTGCTGTGAAGTATCTAGGGGTCATTATTGACAACACACTCTCTATGCAAAAAATTCATCACTCAGACCTGCCAGTCCTGCTACTACCAATTACGGCGTATTAGTGCAATTTGAAAGTACCTGCCCAAACAGATGCAACATCCAAACTTGTTGCGTCTCTCATTCTTTCCACGTCGGGGACTATTGCAGTTCTCTTTTGGCTGGTCTGCCAGCATCATCAATCCAATCCCTTCAACGTATACAAAACTCTGCAGCTCGACTAATCCTCAGAAAGAAAAAATCTGAGCATATTACCCCTCTCTTGCAATCTCTCCACTGGTGCCTGTGCCACAGAGAGTAAACTATAAGATCAGTATCCTCTGTTACAAATGTCTCCACAAAACAGCACCTTCCTACCTCTGTGAATGTCTTCACTTGTACACTCCTCGTTCTCTCCGCTCTGCTGCAGATACCTTGTCCTTACGA
>CM054146.1:66619900-66624900 GCA_028751875.1 Rapana venosa | reverse complement strand
ATCTGTTCCCGATGGTTTTCAAAGGATAAGCTTCCCTTCTGTGTGTGAGCTTTAGAAAATGTGTTTGCTGGATTTGTCTCTAATGTTTTATTCACAGCACAAAAAACATAAATAGACGATGCACCATCACATATGAACCCCGGGCATAATGACCACACAGCGATTTTTCATTATAGGTCAGGAAAAAACTTGTTTGCAATCCACATTAAGTATGATTGCAGCAATACAGATTGCCAAAGGAAATGGTATCCACTCAAGCCCTGATAAATCAGGGTATGTTCTGATAAAAAACATCAAAGTCAGGGGCCCCATAACCAGTGGTCTCATGGAGCGAAATGTCAGGGGCCACAGCTTCTCTAGAAGCCAGATTTGATGAGGGCGAACTCCTCTCCCTCGCTGCTTCCTTCCCCTGACCCTAAAGAGGGCAGAAAACCATTTATTCTGGTGAATGGGGAACTACTGAACCCAAGGCCCCGAAAAACGTCTCCAACGTTGGGAAACCCACCGATGTGCTTACAAGTGCGTACCACGGGCATTCCAGTCCCCATTCTGGCAAGCCTCTGCTTCTGAAGTGGTGTCGGGAAGCGCCCCCATGAAGCAGCAGTTAGCGTGTGGCTTGCTGGTGAAAGGTAAAAGGGGGGAGTCCCAAAAGATCATCAGATTTGTTTTGCAGACGTGGGTCGGGCCCGCCCAGAGTGAGTTCCCTTGGTTCTGGTGATCTCGCATGATCCCATGACGTGCTAGGCCCTTGGGTAAGTTTAAGCTTTGGGTTTTTGGAGGGTCCTGGAAAAGGGGTCTTAGATGGACGTTGTGTGGTCACTCCCTTGAGGGGCCCTAACTCGTCGGGCTACACGTTTTTCCCCTCTTTTTTTTGCCATTTGGAACCTAAGTAGCTGTACCTGTGTGTGTTGCTCCAAAAGGCACCAGGGAACCCCACCAAAGGGACTTTAGCAAAAATGCGGGGCGGTCTGGCTCGGGGCCTCACGGTGCCTTTTACATTGAAAAGCTCCCTGTGGACTTCTGTTGTGAAATGAAAAAAGATAAATACAGGCATTGCTGGGGGATACATCAAATGAGCGTGGGGAAGAGCAAATAAAGCTTCGGAAAACACGAAGCCCAAAAAAGCACCGTAGAAAAAAAAACTTGTTTACAAACACTTTACTCAAAAATTGCTATGTAACAAACTCCTGCACTATCACACCTGTCAATGATAACATAAAATAAAAGAAAAACAAATTTAGAGGAAAGAAGTATGGAATGGGAGGACGGGACACAAGACAAAATTGATAAATCAAAGAAACAAAGAAAAAAACAAAACCTTGAGGGAGGTAAAGGGGTTTTGCAAGCACATCAATCTTTAAAATGCTTTTAATAAACAAGTATCACACCTTTTAAACCCCGTTTTTCTTTTTTTGCTTTTTTTTGGGTTTTTGTGTGTATATTTTTTTCCCCTTTGATACTTTTTTCAAAGCCTATAGCCGAGGGGTTTAAGACGACTTCACTCCAGGGACCGTTGTCTTGGCTCTGAACCGACAAGTCCTGGTAAATTTAAAGGGGCGGGGATTTTTATAATCTCCAGGGCAAGTTCAAGTGCAGACCTGCCACTTTCCCCTTTTGTATACAAAAGCAGAAGCTTTTAACATAAAATTACATACCCCTTAAAAAACATCAGGGTTTTGTGAGCTACGGTAAAACGTAATACCCGCTATATCCCGGAAGTCGGAAGCGGCAAACTTTATTTGGTGGGTGGGGAAAAAAAGGCTGCATACCGAAAGTTTACCATGGTGAACACCCAGGCTTAGCGAGGAACAGCAAACCAAAACAGTTGAAAACCCGCAGCTCTGTGGGATCAGCCAGCCGAGCAACATTTTTCTGATACAAAAAGGGCCCTTTAAAGGCCCCACAGAGCAAGCGACCTTAAAAAATGGTCACTTTGCGGGGGGCATTGAATTCTTCAGTCGATTTGGGGGGGTGGGGTGGGGGGGGGGGGGGTGCTTGACATTGAAGCAAAGGCCACCCCAATTTACCTCAATCTTCGGTCTGCACAGTAAGGTGACGTAGGTCAGAAGGGAGCTTTTTGTCCTCTATGGTTTTTTGGGGTGTAAAAATAATGTTGTGTTGGGTTTTGTATTTTAGTGTTTGTTTTTCCGTATTTTATGCATGCGTTGTTTTGTTTGTTTTTATTGTATTGGTTGTATTATTGTATTGTTTTGAATTGAGTTGTATTTTTATTGCATTTTTTAAAGCATGCATTCATTGTTTCATATTGTATTGTGTTGTATTTGTGGGTTGGGGTTGCATGCATTTTATGATTTCATTGTGTGTACTGTTTGCTTTCATTTCATTTTGTTGTGTTGTTGTTGGTTTGTATGTTTGTCTTGTTTGTTTTGTATTACGTTGTAAAAGGTGTAGTGTTGTGTGTGTTTTTTTTTGTGTAGTGCAGGCAGTTTAGTTAGGTAGGCAGGGTGTTGTGTAGTTTAGTGTAATGTATGTGGGTGCAGTGCAGGCATGTTTGTAGTTGTGTATCGCCTTGTCTGTTTGTGTTTCGTTGTTTCTATAATGGTCCACTTTCCTTAAGACAACAACGTTTCTAAGTTGTTTTCATTTAATACTGTTCTCTTTGAGAATAAAATCTGCCCAAATTTGCTTTTTAAAGAAAGCAAATTGTTTTTAAAAATTTTTTTGCATACATTTCTTTTGCTTTTGTCATGACATATTTTTTGATCATTAATAATATGAATATTCGACTATTCATTTCCTCATTTTCAATGTGCCTAAAATCCAAAAGCACAAAAAAGAGATCGTCATTGCAAGTTTTAAAAAGGACATTTGACTGCAGGTCAAGTCACTTTTTCAGTTTATGCGTGCACAAGGGACGGGTGTAAAATGCACTGAAGTTTTTTTCCATGGGTTTTCGTAATACAAAAACAAAAACGCTCGTTAAACAGGATTTAAAAAAAAACATAGAACTAAGAGGGGGTTTTGCCTAAAAACACTACATTACAATGCAATCAATACAACCAATTTAAAAAGAAAAAATCACTGCCCAGGAAAAGAAGTACAGACTCTCCCTCTTTAAATCAAAAACCCCGCTTGCTGGTCTGGTGCTAGTCTTTTGGATAGAACGGTAAAACAAAGAGCTATTTTAAACACAATAGCGCATGAAAAAAAACACAAAAAAAGCAAAAAGAAAAACAAGACATTGCAAATCAATACAATTTTAGTGCAAGTCATTTTGTAGATACAATATAACAATGCAATACGTACAAAACAGTGCAAAGAAATACAATAAAAATCATAAATATAGAAAAAAGCATACAAAACAACATACGACGTACAAAAAACACAAATACAACACAATGCATAACGTTTTCATACAATCAAAAGTCCAACCAGTTCAATGGAATCAAGACAATGCAAAATTCAAGGTACGACTAAAAAAAAAAAAGAAAACATTATGCACTTCATAGGGATAAAAACAAAGTAAATGTAAAAACAAGATATAAACCCGCGACAAACTAAAAATTGATAGAGTAAACAAAAAACCACACACCACACAAAAAACAAACAAAAAAAACCCCCACAACAGGGTAGGTATTGTATCCCGGGGGAAAAAAAAAGGGAATTTTTCAAACCCCAACACACGGGAACTGGATGTAAAAAAGCACATGGGTTTCTTATTTTTATTATATCGTATAAAAAAAAACCAAATATAAATAATTTTAAAAGACTCACCACACACACACACACACACACACACACACCCCACACACACAACACACACCACACCACACTAAAGATCTAAAAAGAGGGTCATCTGAACCAAAACTGGAGAAATAATACGAAAAGCAGTAAAACGGAGGAGGGGTTTCCCTGTACCACTGTAAATTCCTCTGTCTTGGCCCGAGGGAGGGGCGAGGGGACAACAGGACAACTGCACTTGACAAAGCCATCAAAGGGTCGGGGAAGCCCTCCTAAGGGGTCAATGGAAAAGATGGGGAAAGTACAAGAGACAGAGGGGAGAGGGGGGGGGGTTGAGGGAGAGAGAGAGAGGAGGGGAGAGAGAGGGGAGAGAGGGGGAGGGGGGAGAGAGAGAGAGAGAGAGAGAGAGAAGAGAGAGAGGAAATTCAAACTCGAATATTTTAATGAGGGTAAATGGATAAGCCAGAGGTTTCTTTACACCAGGCCCTTTTGGGGGAAAAATGAAAAAAGCTCATAAATCAATTAATTAAAAACAAGTAAAGAGGAAAAGGGGGCTTTTGAGTTTCGCTTTTACCAATTTTTTTGCCATTGCCCAATGTGGCCCATTGAAGGGGGGTTTTAAAAGACTTTTTTTTGTAAATACAAAAAAATACAAAAAAAAATCAATGATGCTTTTACGTATTGAAAAAAAAAACAAAAAGAATGCTCTTATAAAGGATACGACTTAAGCTTGACTAAATCAGTTTAAATAAACTAAATAATAACAAAGGGGAAAAAAACAGGGAACAAAAGCAACCTAAAAAAAAAAAAAATTAAATTTAAAATGCTTTATTAACCATCCAATGAAATTTATGTAGTTTTCAATAAATTATTGTGGAATTAAGCGTAATTAAAATGTTTTTTTGGTGTGTAAAAAAATGCTGGAGTTTTCTAATATAAAAGTTTCTTTAGTTTGTCACAAATGCTAAAAATTGGAACTTTCTGAATTGTGTAATTTCAGTGCTTTAGCAATAACCCTTTGCAACCGTTTTTTTTAAACACAATATCTCATCAGCATGAATAAAAAAAATATCGAGAGGAGAGGACGTTTGACGTTGCGACGTTTGACCCAATTTATTGTCATTTCCCCCTGTTGCCTATTTAAAAATGGGGTTTCACGCGATTTGTTTGTAAATACAATCAAATACAAGAAAAATTCACCTGCATTTAACGTAATGGAAAAAAGAAACAAACCCAAAGATCTTTATAAAATTTGGGTACATTTAAGCTCTTGCGTAAAATCAGTTTCAGAATAAACC
>CM054146.1:66593382-66619400 GCA_028751875.1 Rapana venosa | reverse complement strand
ATACACACAACAGACACCACACCACACACACACACACAACACACGCACACAACACACAGACGTGTGCGCGTGAACACACATACGCGCACGCATGCTCGCGCGCGCGCGCACAAACACACACACACACACATACACCATCCGTCTAACACGCATGTTCATACATGTAGACCTAACCGTGTCTATAACTGCATTCGTCCTTGCAATCAACAACTGGACCAGTTTTGGGCATTTTTCAAGTTCGATTTTCGTTGTAATAGTGGTGATGATAGTTGTACTACTGCTACTACCACTACTACTACTACTACTACTACTACTACTACTACTACTACTACTACTACTACTACTACTACTACTACTACTACTACTACTACCACTGCTGCTGCTGCTGCTTCTACTACCTCTCTTCCTCCTCCTTCTGCTCCTCCTCCTCCTCCTTCTCCTCCTACTACTACTACTGCTGCTGCTGTTGCTGCTGCTTCTACTACCTCTACTCCTCCTCCTCCTCCTCCTCTCCTCTCCTTCTCTCTCCTCCTCCTCCTCCTCCTCCTCCTCCTCCTACCTCCTCCTCCTACCTACTACTACTCATACTATACTACTACTATACTTGCGACTACTCCGACTACGACTACTACTTCGACTACTCCGACGACGACTACTACTACATACTACTACTACTTCCTACTTCTACTTCTACTACTACTACTACTACTACTACTACTACTACTACTACTACTACTACTACTGCTACTACTACTACTTTTACTACTATTACTGCTCTACTTATTCTACTAACAGCAGTAGTGACATGCTGCCATGCTGTAGCATGCTATGTCAAAACAGTCTTCAGTCATCCCTCTGTGGGCATGCCGGGAGTTCTTTAACTATGAATAGCATCCCCACGTTCTGGAAATGTTGTGCAATACATTTCCACTTTTCTAACTCTCTCTTTGTTTCATGTCTTTCTCCTTGCCCCTCTATCATCTCTCTTGTTTATGTTCAGCCTTCCGATTCCACTCTTCTGCCTCTTTCAAGAAATTCTTTCAAATAACATTCTGTCGACATTTTGACCTGTGTTCTTTCATTCTGACGACCAGGTAGTGATACGTAAACACTAGGATTGGCACAGGATGTTCACTGTTACTTGCCCGTGTGGTACTGTGAATGTATACTGTTGTACTCTTAAATGACTGTTATCTTTTACGCTTTTTTTGGCGGGGGGTGGGGGGGGGGTGTGGGGGGTGGTGGTTGTAATCTGAGAATGATAAATTAAGTTCAATGGCCAGTCTAGTCAGCACAGTCTGGCTTCTTAGCCTTACATAATGAAATGATTTAGCTTTTGTGTCATGTTTTTCAGATGGACGCTGTTATGTATTTATGTTGTTGTTTTTTATTTAATTTTTATTTGGAAGATAATGGAATAAGCACGTAAGTGCTTTTTTTACATCCAGTCCCCGTGTGTATGCAGTTTTGTAAATTATGTCATCTGTTCCCACCGGCACACAAGGGCCTACTCTTTCGAAAAGCGGAACATGATTTAACGTGTGCGCAAGATGTTCTGCGTGCGTTCGCACACTGGGCCTCGGTTTATAGTCCCATCCAAAGGACTTTTGTGGGGGGGAGAGTGGAGTCTGCACTGATGTTAACTCCAGGGGAAAATATCCATTTGAACGGGAATCGAACCCGGGTCGTCAGATTGCGAGCGCCATATTCTAATCCCTATGCTATACCGTCCCTCCCGTTAGATGCTTAGAGGTATTAGAAGGTATTGGTTTTGAACTTGAAGCAAAAGCTACTTGAGCCACTTAAACTGAATGAGGTCAAAGCCATGATATAGCTTTGTGGTCGGTAGGGCTGTCAACAATATTATGGGATGGAACGGAATGGTCTTCAGTCATTAAAACCTTTGGCACAGCAACCGGTACTCTTGTTCAAAGGCAAACACAAGAAACAGACCCATGTGTGTAAACTTCTCTTCCACTGCTGGACTTTCCATCTCACAGTGATTCCCAAGTGGGAAGATGCTAGTCAGAGTTTCTAGTGTTGGTAACCCCCATGGTGTCAAACCAAGTTATATGCAACAACAACAACAACAGCAATAGAAAGAATAACAACAATAATAATAGCAATAACATCCTCAACAACAATAACAACTACAGCAACAAAATCAGTAACACTACAACAACATCACCAACAACAACATCAGCATAACTCCAGTCCAATGTTATGTAAACTTCATTTCAATCCAAAGCTAAATGTGTTGTCTCCATTCTGTTTGATCCACACTAGTGGTCTGTGTAGTGTTTCATAGATTAGTTTGTATTCAAGGGAAACAACTGTCACGTGGTCATTATTATTCATCTTTATGAGTTACATACCTTTTTACTGTTACTATGGTATTCGATCATCAAGTTAACGAACGATCATTAAACTTTGGTCGCTCTATCATAACTGAGTTTGTTTACATCTATCGATGTAGCGAATGAATCGGATCACAAACACTACAAACATCACATTGGCGACGAGGATGGTGAAGGAATTGGCTACAAACGGTCATTTCTTCAAGCTGAATCAAGATTGAAATTATCGTATGTACTGACTCAGTTAGTCTATGATTAGTTAAAACGAACTTTTCATGGCTACTGCAAACCCCCACGTATCCTCCTTTCGACTGTTCTTCAGAAGCAAGAGCTATCCGATGGCAGAAATGGAACCCCCCCCGGGGGAACTCCAAAAAACCCCCAAAAGGGACCCCCGGGGTAAGAGCGGCGAATTTTTAAAAGGGGGTAACCCCCCCGGTTTTCAAAAAGAAATAGGGGAAACAACAAAACATGGCCATTAAAAGAATAAAAACATATATAGCTTTTTACTTCAAAAAAATTTTTTACCTTTAAAGAACAAATTCCCAATTTAAACCTTTCAAAAAACCTACCCAAACAAAAAAAGAAACCGCCATGTTTGTAAACTTTCTTTCCAGTTTGGTTTCCCTTCCCAAAATTTTCCCCGTGGAAACTAGCGGTTTTTGGTTTTGGTTGGGTTCAAAAGTTATTTAAAAAAACAACCACGGCCTATTATTCATCCTAAAACAAAAACCTACGAAAAAAAATGAAAATTTAAAAAACCACCCCAAAACAACATCAAAAAACCCTTTGGGTCTTCTTTTCAACAAAAAAATTTGTTTTCCTTCTTTTTTGTACAAGGGTCGGACCCAAAATTTTTTTACAAAAACAAGCAGGGATTAATTATTTTGGTACAACCTTTTTATGCTGGATCAAAGGGAAAAATCTAAATTTTGGCCCCTTATAAAAAGGTTTTTTTAAAAATTATGGCAATGCACCCACTACCCCTTCGACGGGTTAAGAAGGCAAAAAGCTTCCCAGCAAATTTTAAGATTGAAAATTTTTATTTTTGTAGCATAAAAAATTAAAAGTTTTTCATGGCAAAAGCCTCCCACTATCCTTTTGGCCCTTGTTTTGGACTTTCAGGGAAAAGGGTATCAAGGGGGAAAAAATATTTTTGTGTTTTTTTAAAAATGATCAAAAAAATCTTCCCCAACTTTGGGTGATCCAAAATGAAGTATTTTTTTCCCTGATAAAAGGGTATTAGTGGGAAATATTTACAAAACCAAACACCTTTGCTTCAATTCAAAAAATTAAATTCCGGGTTTTTCCGCTTGGAAAGAAAAGGTAGTGAAAAAAAAAAAAAAAAAAAAAAAAAAGAAAAAAAAAAAAAAATAAAAGGGACGCAATCCTCCCATGACCTAAAAGACTTGCTTACTAGCCCGCCCCTGGCTACATCAAAGCAAGCTAAAACAAGGGGACATAGCAAAGTACATCATTTTTCTTTCCCCAAATCACATCATCATCATCGTCATCATGACCAAGTCATCAACCTTTCTACTGTGTAACTGTGGGGTGAAGGGCCCATCGAGGGGGAAAAGGACTTGTCCAGCAACAATAAACGCTGAACAAATGTTCAAAGTTGCATCACTTTGCATCGGGTTTGCCTCAGGGGTGGTGCAATAGCAAAATCTTCACAAAAGCACCAAGGGAAAAAAAAGAAATCTAAAAATACACATCCCCGGGGTAAACGACATGAAGGAGCGAAAAAAGAAACCAACATTTTAAAAATTGATTCTACCGACCCGATGCTAGAATTGCTTTCCAACACGTGCTCCTGGAACTCCCACTTTTTAAAGTCTCCATCAATGAACCCTTCTTCCGGGCAGTTTGGGGCTTTAAAACCTGCTTTGAACAAATTTGAAAAACCAAAACCAAAACCCTATGTACAGCCTTTAGAAAGCGAGGGGCAGATAGGGCAGAAGAATCCATTCCAGTATTTGGTGCATTCGATGGGGTTTTTTAAATAAGAAAAAAATTGTACGATACTCCAATTGTGGTCCCAGGCCTAAAGCCCAAATTCTGTCTTGGAAAAACTAAACCCTTAAAATTTAAGCACTTTTAACCATTCAAGTCAGTGCATGAAACTGAAAGGGGAATACTCTGATCTATTCTCGGGTTGGGGGTTGCCTAAAATAAAAACCAGTCCATCCCCCACATTGCCCAGATTTTAAACCCCCATTGCCCACCAATCGATTTTCCCCCTTTCCCATGTGCGCAAGGACATAGAAGAAAAATTGAAGAAAGATGAAGGCCTTGGCACATTGAAAACGAGTGGCCCCAAACCCATGGGGTCCCAGTGGTCGTTTTCCAAACCCAAACCTGGCAAAGTATGTTTGTTGGATACAGCTGAAAATCGTGCTTTTCGCTGAACCCATCAACCCAACACTTTGATGAACTGAAGACATACTTTCAGGGGCTCAAGTATCAGCAAATTGATCTGAACCAAGGATACAACAGCAAATTTGGGACGGAAAAACCTCGCTATAAAAACGCATTTGTTTTCTTCTGGGCTCTACCGATACCGTCTTTTTTCTTCGGAGTGACCAGAAACGAGATTCTTCCAAAAAAATCAAGAAGACCTAGGTGGGGGATCGTCAACACAGTGATATACCTGTGCTTTGGTCAAAGGCGAAACATGACAAAAACCTCAAAAATTATTCGAAGACTCCGGTCAAAAAAAACTGACGTCCAAGGTGAAAGTGGTTTTTAAACAAAAACATCATTTGAATTTTTTTGCTTATCTTCGGAGAAGAGGGCATCAACCCAGTCAAACAAACTAAAGAACCCCTTGACCTTCCAACCCTAAAAACGCAACAGAAGTCCGAAGTTCTTGGATGATGAATTTTTGTGGTTCCATCAAATTCCCAACTACGCTTCCCTGACATATGATCGCGGCAGCAAAAAAGAAAAGCACTCCTTGGTCTTGGCATCAAAACATGATGCAGCATGCCCAAGCAAAAACTGCTCTTAAAGCAACAACTCTTGCATACTTTGATCCAAGGAACCCCCACCAACATTACACTGCGCAAGTCCAGTGGGTATATCTGAGTGCTCCTCAAAAAGCCGAATCTTTCAATATGCAAGCCGGCTCTTCACCCACAGACAAAGTATTCTAAAACTGAGCGAGACACTCGCTTGTGTGGTATGTGAATTTACCCATTTTCATTTTTTTGGGCCCCTTTCACGGTCCAATGACCAAACCCTTGGGCCAATGTTCAATAATCCCAAAGCTCAACTATCAGCCCGTCTTGACGTTGGATCGGGGATGCAACCATAGAAAAAACATCGCTATCGACCTGGTGCTGAAATCCTGAGGAAAGCCGTGAATATTGTCCAAAACCCGGGCTCAAGGTGTTGTCAAACCAAATTTCATGTTTCGTGAAAAAGTTTTGGTTCAAAGGCAGCAACCCCTTGTTTAACAACAGCGGAACTGTAAAGACTTTCCAAATGGCAACACCAAAACAACCCGGAAAACCCCTCCCCGTGTCTGAACTACCCAATGCACCTGGCCGAGCTGTCCTGTGACTTTGGACATCTTCCCAATGGGAAAAAAAATATCCGGGTTTCACTGTGATACCCAGGTACCCCCTAGTGGGTGTGGGACTCACTCAGCAAAAACACCGTTATTCCAACCTGGACAAAATTTTTTTCTGAGGGATTTATGAAATCCGAAAACGACAATGGACCCCCTTCAATTCTCAAAGTTTGCTCAAAAACTGTGACCAATGGGGATCAAAAACGCAAAATCACCCCCCTGGGCCCCGTGCCAAAAGCAGAAAAACCGAAAGCTTTATGCGCACCATCAAAAAAATCACAATCCTCCCTTTTTTTCCAACTTAAGCAGGAAAGTACAAATTTTTCAAAAACCGTGCTACTCTCACAGCACCCTGGGTGTTTCTCCGCCACTGCCTTGTTTTTGGTCGTCACTGAGGACGAAACTGCCCCTCCACACAGCGCATGGGTGCTGACCCCAACATGCGCAGCAGAGACACTCAAAAAAAAACCCAAAACGAAACCTACGCTGACGTAAGGCAAAACATAACCCCCCTCCAAACCCTGGGTGTGTGTACTCCTGGAAAAACCCAGCCCCCCAACGCGACCACCTTACCGCCAGCCCCCCTTTTTGGCTTTGCAAGAAAGGATCAAAGGTTACAGCCAGAGAGGACAAACAGACTTCACCGAAACAGCAGTTTTTTACAAAAAGTTCCACAACAGCCCTTACACTGACACCGAGATGATCCCACTTCGAGTGGATAAGATGAACTGAAAAACACTGATCCCCCGACAACCCCCTGCCACACCCACCCCCCAATCATCAAAAAACATCATACATCTGCGACTGAACCCAGAAATCCAATCGCCAAAAACAATACCCAAGAAATTTTTGATTTTGCATGGACAAGTTGTTATCAAAAGAAGTGAAATATAATTTATTAGAATTTCAATGACACTTATTATGTTAGTTTTTTCACTCGTTACTGTTAGAATCAAAGTCCTTTGAAATGTTTTTTCTTTTCAAATTGATTTTATCTCCGGTTCAACACTCGGTATTTTAAAAAAAAAAAAATATTTCATTGGGTTTTTCCCGTATCAATTTATAAATTTTGTGCACCAAACTTTATTTAACAAGTATCAAAAATTTACATTTAAATTTGTACCCCCTTGGGAGGGAAGGGGGAAAAAGATACAAAAATAGCTGATGAAATTTAAAAAATTAACAATTTTTGAATATCACACTCAATTCAAATGTTTTACATCCATCAAAGTTATTGGGAAAAAATTTATTATTCCCTTCAATTTTTCAAAAACCATTTTTTATCCGAGGGAAAGGGGGTGATGTAGTGTTTATAGATAGTTGTATTTAAGGGAAAAAACTGTCACGTGGTCATTATTATTATCTTTATGGTTACATACCTTTTTTGTTACTATGGTATTCGACAAAGTTAACGAACGTCATTAAAATTTGGGGCGCTCATCATAACTATTTGTTTACATCTATCGATTTTGCCCAATAAAGGTCACAAAAAACTACAACATACGTCTGGCTGCTACTCTTTTTGTTGTGTTGGGCTGAAGGGAGAATGTGTGTCTGTGTCACATTTTTGCAGTCAAAAATTTATAACCCGCCATACCCGTATTTCAAATAGAAAAAGAAAAATGGCCACGGCCATTTATGCTGCAAAATGTGTGCAAAAAAAAAATTCCCCCTTCTGGAGTGGCAACTACAAAGATGGTCACAAAAATGAGTAGATTGGTTTTTTTTTTTCCGTTGAGAATGTAGATGAAACTTTTGTGCTAAAGATCACAGCAGGGGCATTTAAAACAAAAAAAATGAAAAACCCAACCCCCCCCCCCAAACCCCCCCCCCCCCAAAAAAAAAAAAATTATATTAAGTCGTATGAAAAATAAAAAAAACTTTCTTTTTATTTTTACGTGATATTCGCGATGACAATCATTCCCTTAAAAGGAAAGGTGTCCCCTTACCTATAAGGTAGTAGGGGGGGTGAGGGGATCAGAAATCTCACTTCTCTAAGGCCACATATTTTGGGGGGTGCCCATATCCCTCCATGTGCTTTACCTTCCATAACCCTAAAAAGGGGAAAATACCCTTTACAGCTGGATGAACTGGGGGACTGTACTGAAGCCAAGGCGAGGAAACGGTGGTAACCAGGCTCGATGCTGTTTAACCTTGGCCGGGGAAAATGAGTGCTCTGACCAATGAGCTATCCCCTACCTTCAACTCCCATTAACAATATATAAAAAAAACATAGAGGGCATCACCCAAACAATACAAAAGAAAAACTCTTGTTGCCACTATCAGAATTTTGAATCAGTGATAATATCTCTCTTTTGACACAAAGCTGTACAACCCTTTTCCTTCCCAACCTTTGCATGCATAATTCAAATCGATTGTGCAGTGTGGCGAAGCTTATCCCTGCACTATCCATTGTTATAGTTCTTTACGCGTTTTGCACGGCTTAACGCCTCAAACATCAAACTTTTCTACCAAATCAAAAATTCCCTTGAGAATCTAGTCCAGCTGAACGTATGGATCTTTGGGGATCGGATAAAGGGAGTCTGACAAGGAAGGATTAGTTCTGCTAGCTGCTGGTTTATTTTCTGGCTGTTTTGTTTTGTTTTATGTTAGGATGTAATAGTAATAGAGTCAGCAATGGACATGTTGCACATATCTTGGAGACTGCCATAAAACAGACATCAGAAACAAGTCATAGTACTGGCATAGGTTTTGCACGTAGTTTGAGTGTATCACATTCATGTCCAGTGTCCACTGATCCAACATCATAGAACAGTAGGAACTAATGAATGCCCCTACATTAGGTCAATCTGGTTTCAGCACTGAGTGCAGGGAAGAAGCTGTTGTGGCAAAGATCCTGTCAAATATTTTAAAGGAACACACACTCACACACACACACACACACACACACACACACACACACACACACACACACACATATATATATATATATATATCGAAATAATAATCTTCTTGTATTGATCTTTTTATGGGTGATATCTAGATAAATTCTCATTAAATAAAACAAAACAAAGATGGCATCATTTTTACAAATGCAAAATAAGACTACTGTTGTCGTTATCAGATTTTGAATCAATGATAATGTCTCTCTTTTGACACAAGGCAATGTACCCTTTTCTCGTTCTTGAGCTTTGCATGCATAATACAAATCGATTGTGCATTGTGACACAGCTTATCTTACACTATTCCTTGTCATATTCCCTTTCCTGCAAATATTTTGAGGCAATCACAATTTCCCTGGAGAATCTAGTCCAGCGGAATGTATGGATCTTTAGGTATCAGATATAGGGAGTCTGACAAGGAAAGATTAGTTCTGCTAGCTAATGGTTCATTGTTTCTGGCTGTCTTTTGTGGTTTTATGTTAATATCTATTAGCAATAGAGTGAGCAAGGAAAACTGCGATAAAAAAACCTCACACATGAGAGAAACAAGCCACAAAAATAACCTAGTAATGTCATAAATTTGGCAAAGGAAGGTATTGTTTCAGTGTACAGTTTTCTTGTTTAGTGTCCACTTTAGGACTGCTGATAGTATAGCTAGTCTGCAAGGCTGCTTTGATTGCACTGACTGGGATATGTTTTATGATGTGTGTTCAGATCTGAATGAGCTCACTGACGTTATTTGTTCTTATATTTCATTTTGTGTTAGTTGAGTCATTCCAACTAAGGAGATAACCATTTACCCCAATAACAAGCCTTGGGTTACAAAGGATCTGAAACGTTTTTTAAAAACAAAAAAAAAGTAGTTTTTTAAAACCAGGCACA
The DNA here is from genome assembly GCA_028751875.1 of Rapana venosa. Taxonomy (NCBI): domain Eukaryota; kingdom Metazoa; phylum Mollusca; class Gastropoda; order Neogastropoda; family Muricidae; genus Rapana; species Rapana venosa. The sequence goes on along the minus strand of CM054146.1, from coordinate 66,609,681 downwards.
GAAAAACAAAAGAAGGAGAAAAAAAAAGTCAAAGCTGCGTTGCAGGGCCAGATATATATAAAAATAAGAAGAAGAAAATTTTTGGGGGGAACAATTTTCTGCTGAGGGAGGGTATCAAAAATATTCTGATAAATATGGTGGTGTCCAAATGGGAAAAAAATCAGTTTGCAGGGAGTATGGATAACAACTTCCCAAACCTCTAAACGCTTTTTTACTCGCTTTGAAAGCGATTTCTCAGATAAATTTAAAAGATCTGAAGCAACCCCTATTTTCTGAAAAGCGCTTTGTGTGAAGAAATTATTTTAACACTTAAAGGGAAAAAAAATTTTTAAAAAATCCCCCGGCCCAGGGGTATTTGGAAAAACCCCTGAAATTCTGCGCACGAGCTTCCCGGCCCCTTAAACACGTTCCAGGCCCAGGGATTTTGTAAAATTCCGGTTATTTGGAAAAATTTCCCAAATGAAACCCTTTTCCCAAAAGAAACCAATCCTTTTGGGTAAAAAATTTTGCCCTGAGCTCTCACATTCTTATGAAAACGCTAGAAAAAAATTCAAAAACTCCATCTTTGCTACAGGAAGGGGGTTTGCCCCAATTTGTGGTTTTTGAGGGGTGGCGAAGATGCCAAACATTCTTTTTGAAAAGTTTATAGCCACTTAAAACACCTGACTCTCATGCCAGAATTTGTTCGTGTTTTGCGTTTTCAATAAAATGCAGCCCACTTTGGGTTAAAAAAATAATTTCAAAATTTGACGTAGACAATCAACTTTTTCTTTGGGCTGATTAAATTTTAACCAAAAAACCACAGCGTGTTTTGGCCAACAAAATTCTTCTTCGGTTAATTTCCTACACGGGTTTCTTGCAGGGTTGCGCTCTCACCATTTGTCATTAAACACAATGATTGCAGAAGCAACTATGGAAATTCCTTCTGGAAAGTTCGAAACGATAGGCTCTGTTATCCCTCTTATCTGATCAGTCTTGCCCCCGGTCCAGCCCTCCCCGGGTTCGTACACGGTTGACGGGGCCCTATTGGAGCAAATTTTCTAAAACTAAAGCCCTGTATCGACTTAGAAGTTTCGGGCATATCCTAAAATTTTATTATCCTAATCAAAAATTTTGAAAAACGTCTTAAACTATAAGTTTTGGGAACGGTTTTTGCCACAATTAAAACGGGGCGTTAACACTGACACCATTGCAAAAAGGGAAAAAACCTGTATTTTCTGTGAAACTGAACTCTTTTTTTGTAACAAAAAGATCCTTTCCTTTTTTTAAAGTTTTACATAGAGATGTTCAAAGTTTTGCTTTCATTTGTTGGTACAAAACCTTAGTTTAAAAACAAAATGGCCTCAGAGAAAATTTTAAGAATTTCTAAAAATAATTGGGAAAAAAACAAAGAGATCTCAGTCGTTCTGCAATCAGCAGCTTGTTCGCAAAGCCCCACCATTTTGGGTGATCCCTTCCATCTTTGTTTCCAAAAATTTTAAATTTTCCCCCGGAACGCCGTTTTCAGGGTTCCCCCTCAAAAAACAACAGAAAAAAAATTCTTTTTTGCCCGAAAAACATTCGAATTTGAATTCCAAAAATTTGATACCTTTTTTTAATTTCTCTGAATTTTTGCCTGATTGTCATTGTACGAGTTAGTCAAAAAAATTGTGTGTGTGTGTGGGGGGGTGGTGGGTTGTAAATAAGTCTTTTTTATCAACGGTCTTAAAAAATGAATTCATATATGGTATGGTGTGGGGGTGGCGGGCGTGTTTTGCACACCCCGACGGCGTTTTGTACGTGTGCGTATATGCGGGTAAAAAAAAGTTTTTTGTTTTAGTCAAGGGTTTAAAATTTGTTTACAATTGATGTTGGCGTGCGTGCGGGGGTTTGGGTGTATGCGCTGCGCGCGGTGTTTGGGGTTGTGTGTGTTCGTGACATTTTATTTGAAAACCCTATGAAATATAGCTTTTTGTCTTTGAATAAATTTTAGGTATCAATTTTGCCTGTCAGTATTGTAATTGCCCCTTATGGGGTGATTTAAAGTGTTTTTGACTTGACTTGACGCTTGATTGACACGATGAAAAAATCACAGAACAGTAGGCACATACAAAAAAAGCTTTTTTTGTAAATGCAACAGCAATACCCCCTTTTGGGCCCAAATTTTCAGCTTCAACTGCTTCAAAATATCCCAAATTTGCTTTTGTCAAACGTTGTCCTCCAATGCAAAGCTTAATGTTTTGCTACTGTTTTTTTTTTAAAATTTTAAAATGGGTGTGACCTTTTTTTTGGGATTAAATGATAATTGGAAACTGTGTGTAAGTAAGTAGGGCTTCAAAAGTTTAAGCTTTCCATTTTAAAAGGGTACCGACGTCCTAAAAAAGGAGACTGAAAAGGCGAGATAAAAAGAGGAGGGGGAAAAGATAAGAGAGAGAGAGAGAGAGAGAGGGGGAAGAGAAAAGGGGAGAGAGAGAGGAGAGAGGGGAAAAAGGGGAAAAGAAATGGGAGAAAAGAGGAGAGAGGGGAGAGAGAGAGAGAGAGAAGAGAGAGAGAGAGAGAGAGAGAGAGAGAGGGGAGGAAAGGGGGAAGAGAGGAGAGGAATTATCTAAAGGTGTGGTGTGGGTGTGGGGGACGCCCTGCATGCACGCGCTGTTTGTTAATAAATTAATAAAAATGAAATGTATTCTTTCATGACCAAAAAAAAGAAAAACAGAAATTGTTTAAAAAATGAAAATAATAAATAACTACAATAACTACAATAAATGCCCTATAGGACTTAACAAACCATTAGCAATGTCAATTGTTAACTTAACATTGTTAAAAAAAATTGGTTTTAACTTCTCACATTCAAGTATGATATGAGTATTTGAAATGTATTCACCACATAAGCATTTAACACCCTTGCTGAATTTTGTTGCGAATGCATTTAATATTATCCTGAAAAATAATGCCTTGAGCTGTCTTTCTTTTACAGCGTTTGTATGAATCTCTAAGTCTTCAATGTATTTAACTACACTATCCACACTCAGAGGTGAATTTGGAAGCCGATTGTTTTGCTGATGCTTTTCTATAAGGATGCTTCTTGTAACAACCGATAACCCTCTGCAATGGATAGAGGGACATGCAGTACTATAGACCCGTTTTCATTGCGTGCACCTTTCTTTGCAGCCCTGTCAGCCCACTTATTATAAAATGATCCTATATGTTAAGGAATCCATCAAAAGGAAACATTATATCCTCTTAAACACAACAGATTTATAAAGTATTTGACGTCAAGTATAAGTTTAGCTAATTGCTTATAAGTTATAGACTTTAAGGCATATAATACTGATTTTGAATCCACACAAAGTAATATATGAAAGAAAGAGTATGGATGATCTAAAATGCAATTCAAAGCCATAATAATAGCGATCAGTTCAGCTGTAAAAGCAGATCGATTTTTACCAACATGATAGGACTTTTCTATTTTTAGTGCCGGTATGACGAATACTGAACCTGCTTAATGGTTCTCTAAAAGTGAGCCATCTGTATACATTTTAAGACAATGACAGTAATTATTATGTATATGTGAATGAACATTAACTGCCATCATATTTGGATTTTCATTCTTTTTCATGTTGATATAATCAACATCAAAGTGAGCTTGCTTCATTTCCCAAACAGGACAAACTGGAATTGTCCTTTGTTTGTCTACATCATATTTTAAAATGCCAGAACGCTTATAAAGATCTGATGTGTGGGTACTTAAGTCATCAAAGAGCTTATGTTTCGGGCTCTTTTGGGAAAAAAAGTATCCTGTGTGTCACATCTTTTCATTGTCGATTAGAATAATACAGGTTACAAAGATAATTGGCATGGTCAAGTTATGCTCTAAAGGATGTCCAATAAAACAAATCCCACTTAAGCAGAAGAGAATTAAATAATATCACTGCATTGTGCCCAAGTGGTTTTATCACGAAGAGTTTAGAATAAACTGTTGTGCTAAAGATGTCATCAACGATTTAAAAAAATATATATATATTATTTCTATCAAAGAAAACTCATCTGTTGTTGTTTTTTCTCTGCATGGTATCTGTCCATGGGAATCAACTCCTATGAACACAAACAAATCAAAGAAGACATCATCCATACCAATGCAAAATAAAATGCTGTTCTTGTGGTTATCAGATTGTGAAACAGTGATGATAGCTATCTTTCTGTTCTATCTAAAACTAAAGACCTGCCTATCGACTTCAGAAGATCAGGCCATACTCCTAAGAATATTATTATCCATAATCAAGAAGTTGAAAACGTCTTGAACTATAAGTATCTGGCAACTGTTTTTGACCACAAGTTCAACTGGGACGTTAACACTGACGCTATTGTCAAAAAGGGACAACAACGTCTGTATTTTCTGAGGAAACTGAACTCATTTTTTGTAGACAAAAAGATTCTTTCCTTGTTTTACAAGTCTTACATAGAGAGTGTTCTAAGTTTTGCTTTCATTTGTTGGTACAATAACCTTAGTGTTAAAAACAAGAATGGCCTGCAGAGAATTGTAAGAATCTGCTCAAAAATAATTGGAAAAGAACAAAGAGATCTCATGTCGTTCTGCAATCAGCAGCTTGTAGCAAAGCCACAGCCATTTTGGCTGAACCTTCCCATGCTTTGTTTCCAGAATTTCAAATGTTGCCTTCGGAACGCCGTTTTCAGTGTACAATCAGCAAAACTAACAGAAAAAGAAATTCTTTTGTGCCAGTAAGCATTCGAATTCTGAATTCACAATGATGTTGACTACCTAGTTTTTACATTTCTCTGAATTACTTGCCTGATTGTCATTGTTACGAGTGTAGTCAATACATAATTATGTGTGTGTGTGTGTGGGTGGGTGCGTGGGTGTGTGAAATAAGTCTATCTTCTAGTCAACGGTCTTAAAACATTGAATTCATATATTGGTGTATGGTGTGGGTGTGCGTGTGCGTGTTCGCACACACACGTACGTGCGTGTGTACGTGCTGGGTATATGCGTGCGTAAAAATTAAGTTGTTATGTCTTCTAGTCAATGGGTTTAAAATTGTGTTCACAATTGATGTGTGTGCGTGCGTGCGGGTGTTTGCGTGTGTGTGCGCATGCGCGCGTGTGTGTTGGTGTGTGCGTGTGTGTTTGTGACATTTTATTTGAAAACCAATATGAAATATAGCTTTTGTGTCTTTGATATATTTGATGTGTATCAATCTGCCTGTCAGTATTGTAATTGCCCTCCATGGGATGATTAAAGTGTTTTTAACTTGACTTGACTTGACTTGATCTTACCTCTGTGAATGTATCCACTTATATAATCCTTCTTGTTCCCTCCGCTCTGTTGCAGATACCTTGTCCTTACCAATACCTAGATTTGACCAATTCACAGTTGGCCGATGCTTTCCTCTATCTTTGATCCATCAATCTGGATTAGCTTCCCTCTCTCCCTTTGCCAAAAGCCTTCTTATGGCACTTTTAAATCCAGTCTGAAGACACTCTCATTTCAAACCTAAGACTTTCCTCTCCTGCTTCATATCATATCTTTTCCCTGCCTTCAACAGCCGAAATTCTATCGCCCTGCCGGGGTGTGTGACCTGTGTGTGTGTGTGTGTGTGTGTGTGTGTGTGTGCCTGGGTGCTGCTCATTTGGACTTGTTGGAACTATTAATTGTCACTGGTTGTATGACTGGTAAGAATGAATTGAGTGTAAGCGCTTATATTTATCTCTGCAAGATATCATCATAGTCATTAACCATTACACCCAGTGGTGTGTAGGGCAGCAACAAAGCGCTTCCACTCCTGTCTATCCTGGGCCAACCTAGTCACTGATCCCAAAGAGTGCTGCATGGCCTTCATCTCACTTTCTACAGTCCTCATCCACGTTGCTTTTGGTCTTCCTTTCTTTCTCCTTCCTTCTGGGTGTCCAGTGCAATGCTGTTCTTGTGATTGACTGTGGGTCTCTTCGGAGGATGTGCCCAATCCATTTCCACCGTTGTCTGGTGATGATGGTTCCCATGTCTTCTTGCCTGCATCTCCGTAGTAGGTCTTCATTGGAGATCTTCTCTGGCCAAAAGATCCGGATAATTCTTTGGAGGCATATGATATATTATGATTGCTGAGTGTGTCTCTTTGCTGTGTCACATTTCTTCTTAATGATATTTACACCACAAATGAAATAACAGACTTAGCGCGGACTGTTTTTATATTATTTTTCAGGTATTTCTTGATTTTGAGTAACTAATGACTAAATATTTAATTCTATAGGCTAAATATTGTTTCTACTATTCCCATTTTTCCTTGATGTAGATAAACTACCAGACACATGGGCTGTAAGAATGAAATATCGACATCATTTCATGTGGCTATGGCAGACCTGCAGGGAATGGTTGAAGGAGCAAGGAGGCAGGGACGACCACGCAAAAGCTGGATATCCAACATCAAGGAGTGGACCGGCCTCACTGTACCAAACCTCCTGAAAGCAGCCCAGGACAGAACCATTTGGCGGTCCACTTGCAGCGTCCGTGCGGGTACCCCAACGGTCGTCCCGACCAAGGGATGAAAGAAAGAAGAAGAAATGGCAGACCTCCTTCCTGATCATGGTTTCTCTTGCACAAGTCTTCTATGACGTCATAACTCAGTCTATACACAGAGACAGCCATACCCAGTGATGTACTATTTCCAGTCAGCGCAATACCCACAAGCAAACTTGGTTCCTAGTTTCCACCGAAACTACAGCAAAAGTTAGCTTGTTAGTAATGCCGTTTTCCCCTCACAGTCCACTGCTTCCTACACTTCAAGTACATACAGCCTATCATAAGTTCTGTGATATATCTTTGCTTGCTGACTCTCAATCTTCCACTGCCGGTTACACACACACAGATCCTTGGCCTATTCAGGACAAGAGGAGTTTCGTGTTGTCTATGTCATAAATCTTTCAAGTGCCTTCACATTCTTGTCAGATGGTTTGTTTTAAATAGTTTATTATGTTATCAGAAACGTGTTTTTTCATCAGAAACGTTAGATTGAATCCACAGACAAACACACATACATACACATATGCACGCACGCACACACACGCATGCATGCATGCATGCTCACACTCATACACATCCCTCTCTCTCTCTCTCCATTTCTTTCTCTAAGCTGTTGTCTCTTAGATTGTTCATTGATGTTTATCTATGTCATATAATGTTGAACACAATACTAGAAACAAAGCAAGAAATAGACAAACGCAAACGCAATTTTATTTATTTCACGAGGGTAATAGATTAAGTAACAAGACTTTTTTTCATCCAGCCCTCAAAATGAAAAGAAAAGAAAAAGCTGCAAGAAAAGCAAAAGCACAATTATGATACCTATGAAAGTACACACACATTGATATCAACAAATACACGAGAGAGAGAGAGAGAGAGAGAGAGAGAGAGAGAGAGAGAGAGAGAGAGAGAGAGAGAGAGAGAGAGAGATAGAGACAGAGACAGAGACAGACAGACGGACAGACAGACAGACAGACAGGCAGGCAGGCAGACAGACAGATAGACAGACAGACAGAAAGACAGAACAGAGGAACAGATAGACAGTCTGAGATAGAGACAGAGATAGCGAGACAGAGAGAGGAACAAGAAGTATGGAAAGCGGAAATAAATGTTGCATTAATACATCTTGGGAAGGAGATATGTTGTATCACATTGTTTCATCAAAAGATCTTGATACATTGTTTTAAATTTTTTCAGATAAGTTTCATTTTTTAGTTGGTAGGGAAGCCTATTCCACAGCCAGCCCCCAGAATATGCTAGACTTGATTTGAATAGTGTTATCTTAGGTAGAGGTAGATTAATCAAATGAGAGTGTCTAAAATCATTTACTGTGAAGATGCTTTGTAATAAAGATGGGGCATTTCCATGCAAGATCTTATGCATCAAAACTCATTTATTGAAAAGAAGCTTGTACTTAAGGGGAAGAATATTAATATCTGAATGGTCAGCAACTGTTAAAGATGATTATTTTAGGGCGCGTTGATGCACCCTCACTATTAATTTAAGTAAATTATTGCTGGCCATATCCCACAGTGTAGATGCATAATCTATTGCTGTTTGAATATACGAATAAAAGAATATTTTTCTGGCATGCAGAGTTAGGAAGTTTTTTATCTTACGGAGTTGGTATATTTTTGAGGCAATGTTTTTTGACAGGTTTTGGATGTGGGCAGACCATAATAGGTTGTTGTCAATAGTTATTCCTAAAATTTTGTGCTTTGAGACTTCTTCAATTTTTTCATTGCCAATGTAGAGAAATGGTAGATTGCTATTAAGGTTCTATCGTTTTTGTCTTGTGGAAATGAGCATAAATTTAGTTTTCTTTGGATGAAGGGCCATATGGTTCAAGTGAGACAGACTAGCCATGTGTACACGTCATCAAACATAATATAGAGACATAGATGTTATACTACTTTTTGGTGCCTTCAAGATAATTCAAAACAGGTTCATGTTTAACAAAAACACCCAAACATATGCTAAGCATCAACAAAAAAGAAACAAAGACACAGGAAACAGAAATAGCCCAGAAATGAACAACATATCAAACAAACAAAACCCCAAGTGATGAAGACTAAAAAAAACTAATCAACAATGGCTGAATAGTTACAAGGAACAAAATATATGTCATGCAAATCAGCATGAGCCTATCCTTAACCAGAATACTCTAATTTCCATTCCCCCCATCTCCCGAACTCAGGCAGACAGTGCAAAGCCACACCCTGTCCTCCCAGTCCTCACAGACTGTCACACATGGTGGAGTGGAGCGTGGTGGAGTGATGTCTGACAAGTCCCAGAACTGAGCATGCCCCATCAGTTTGCCAGCATCAGTCCTCATGTGTCTGCTTCTCTCCCTCCCACCTCTGCCCTCCTTTCTTTGTGATGTCAGAGTGATGGGGACGTCTGCTGTCTCCTCCCTGTAAATGGTCTGTCTGTCTCATCACCATGTGTCTCATGTTATATTTGAGTGGTTAATGCCACCAGTGAAAATAACTGGCTTGTCACCAAACAACTTTGGTGCTGTGGCTAGCACTGTCAAAGTCAAAGTCAAACTTTTTTTTTCAGATGGTACATTGAATAAGCAGTGCATTTGCTTTTTTTCATCAAGCCATCTATCTAAAGAAAGAAAAAAAAAGCGAGCAAAAAAAAGATAATGTATATGCAGACATAGAGTATTAAAAAAAAACCTAATCTATGGTAAACCATACAAATCAAACAAAAAAACCAATAACATATGCATATGTGGAATTAAAATAAAACAAAAAACCCAGAAAAATATGAGACCATACAATTCAAATGATTCAAAAATCCTGAAAAAAAATACCCGTCATAACACAAACAAACAAGCAACAATAAAAAACTAAACCAAAACAAACAAAGAAGACAAAACAGAATAAAAATATAAAAAACCACACCAACTGCTTCCCTCCCCCCCCCCCTCACACACACATGTACACACAAACCTTCAACCATACAAACAACTGAATAAAACAACAACAAAAGGATGAATCAACAAGGACAACCACAACAAGGAAATAAACAATCAAACAAACACAAATATACATACACAACAACAACAGCGACTATAACTAACATAGGACAAGAATAACAGCCAAGACAAATGAGGAACAATATAGAACTAACAAAAGACGAGAAAAAGAGTCCAAAATATCCCCTCCCCCTCCCCAAGAAAACCACCCTAAACCCAAAACAAACAAAAAGGCAAAATAAACCAGAACCCCACCCCCACCACTACCAACAATAACAACAACAACCAAAATTAATGGATATAAACAGAGAAAACTGATGTATCATTTAAACACTTGCATACACATACACATACACATCCTCACCCATATCCCCTTTACCACATAATATACTCATATATAAGAAAAACAAGAATAACCAACAGCTATTGGATTCAGAGCAAAGAAGTATAACAAGACATCCATTTCCTCCCTTTCCCCGGGTCATATACACACATGTACATGTGCTTTTTGGTTTGAGGCAGAGCAACGTTAATCCTTCGATCAAAGAATAAATTCAGGCAATGTAAATCCACCCAGCAGTACTAACGTCAGCAATAACAATTTAGCTCATCTAGTACAATGAACCAGAAAACTAACAGTGACAAAACTAAATATATCAGCATATTTATGTGTAATACAAAAGAACATAAAAAGGCCAAAACAGCAAGAAAGTAAAAAACCAAAACCGAACCAATTACACAACACACACGCACTCACACACTTGTACACACACACTTGTACACACACACACACACACACACACACACACATCAGATTCAAAGCGTGCTGGGATTGATATCATATCAACCCATATATAGATCAATGTTTACACATGTACTCTATATGAATATGAAAACTTGGGTCATATCTGATTTTAATGACAAGAATAACGTCAGTGACACTTAAATCACTCTCTTAAGTTACAAGTCGTGTTCTGTACTTTTACTTATAAAATATCTTTTTAGATGTGTTTTATACTGATTTTTGCTTTTAATACATTTCAAATTTTGGGGGAGTTTATTCCATAGGTCACTGCCTGAATACAAGAGGCTCGATTTATATAGGTTATTTCTGGGTCTTGGAAATGTTAGCAAATGGTTGTGTCTATGTTGGTTAACTTTGAAAGCTTTGGTAATCTTGGGAGGTGCATTTTGATTAACAACTTTTTGCATAAACACAGCTTTATTGAATGAAAGTCGGTTTCGAAATGTCAGGACATTTATTTGCTTATAATCCTCAATTGTCAGGGTGCTTCTTTTTAACAATACCAGTTTTACTGCTCTTTTATATAAGCGATGAATGAATTTCAAGTTCGTTCCACTGCAGGTATCCCAAATAGTTGACGCATAGTCAATGATTGGTAGAATGTGACCGCAAAAAAATAGTTTTCGAGAATGATTATTTAGAAAGTGTTTTATTTGATTGGTTGTGTAGTGAGGACTGGACAAAATAATTAACAGAATAGTTTGTGTTTTTAATTGTATTTGTAATACAATTGGTGATGTGTGTGATTTAGTAGTAGAAGTAGTAGAATAAATTTGTGGACCCAACTTGCTTGGTCTGAAGAATTACATTGAATGAATGTTGTTGTTCATCACATTCACAGTGTTTCAGTGTGATTGCTGAGTGAGTTGAGGTAATCATTTTCATTTCTACTTACTGTCTCCCTTTTATAGTTCTTTTCTATTTTTCTTCTATCCTCTTTCTATCCCCCCTTTATCACTCCCAGCCCACCAGTAGGCGAGCCCTAATCCTCTTTAGGGATACTAAAGACAATAGGATAAGTTTAGGATCCCATTTCTGGTGCCGGATTGGATGGTGCCGGGAATCGGGGTGGCTACCTAAAGAATTCCTGATTAGGACTCTCTACACTGTGTGTGTGTGTGGTGTGTGTGTGTGTGAGTGTGTGTTAGTGTGTGTGTGGTGTGTGTGTTAGTGTGTGTTTGTGTGAGTGTGTGTGTGTGTGTTTGTGTGTGTGTGAGTGTGTGTGTGTGTGTGTGTGTGTGAGTGTGTGTGTGTGTGTGTGTGTGTGTGTGTGTGTTTGTGTGTGGAAGCATCAGAGGCATGAGTGAAAATTGATATTATCAAGCAATACATTCATTCTCAGTATCTTACGTGGTACTTCATCTTTGTCTTTCCCTTGCTAAGAAATTAACCTTTTGGGGGCATCATTTCAATCTACAAAAAGGTATGGAAATCAATTTCAGATTATATTTTACAGCCAGAGTCACAGCAGACGAAACCAAACTAAACCACATCAAACAGGCACAAAGCGCTTGTTTCTCCCTGCTGTTAGCCGTTAGAAAGCAGGCTCCTGCTGCTTATGGGAAATATTTTCTCCAGGACAATGTTTACTGGATCAACAGACTGTTCTTCCTGTGAGATTGTTCTGTATTGATGTCACAGCCATGTGAGCTGCCAGTGGTTTATTTTCAGTGCACTTTGCTGTAGTCAGTCATTAATGGGGTAATCTGTTTGATCTTTGTGGAATATGGGATTATTTTTATATTGATCTATCCTTCTCTGTGTTGTTGTTGTTGGTGTTCTTATCGTTGTTGCTGCTGTTGTTGTTCTATTGTTGTTGCTATTATTGTTGCTGCTGTTTTTGCTGTAATTGTTATTATTAGTAGTAGCATATTATTATTATTATCATCATTCTTCTTCTTCTCCTCCTCCTCCTCCTCCTCCTCCTTCTCATTATCATCATCATCATCATCATCATCATCCTCGTCGTCGTCGTCGTCGTCATCATCAATATCACCATTATTTTCTTTCTCATTATTATTATTATTATTATTATTATTATTAGTAGTAGTAGTAGTAGTAGTAGTAGTAGTAGTAGTAGTAGTAGTAGTAGTAGTAGTAGTAGTAGTAGTAGTAGTAGTAGTGATGTTGTTGCTGTTGTTCTTCTTCTTTTTCTTCCTCCTTCTCCTTTTCCTCGTCGTCCTCCGCATCATCATCATCACCATCATGATCATCATCATCTTCTGTTTGCATACTTAGCACGCTTGACAACTAAACATTTGTTTTCTTGACTTTCTTGCCTTTTTCTCCACCTTCTGTTAGGTGCAACAACGTTTTTTTCACACAAATAGAAAACAAAACACCACTATTCTTTTCGATGGCGGGAGCAGGGTGCAGTAAAACAAGGATAGTTGAATTACAAGCATGAAACAAGATGATTATAAAATAAAGTCATGTGGATTAGTTAATGTTTGTTTTAACTCAGCTACAAGGTATTTTCTTCTCAATCACTTAGAGCTTTCATTAGAAACAATATTAGGTGCACACAATATATCCTCACGCTTGTGATTTCCTAATCTTTTTTTTATATAAAATCTGAATTTGCTGCTATCAATGTACAACAAAAGTCTAAAACGTCACACATTACCATTCTCCAATTTAAGAAACATGTTTAGACTGATATGAACTAGAGGGATGGATTTTAAACATTATTTTAGAATGAAATTGTTCATCTCCTTTGGAATATTTGCTTCCTAATTGCAAGTCTTCTATGAAGTCATAATTCCTTATTTACATAAACACTAGCAATCCACAAGGATGTACTGTCTCCAGACTGTACAATGATCACTGGCAAATACTGTTCCTGGCTTTTGACAAAAATGTGGTCAAAGTTGCCTCCTCAGTATGCCGCTTTCCCTTTCACAGTCTGTCATTTTCCTTTGTTCAAGAATATAAAGCAGCTCATACCTTGTGTGGCAGATCTTTGCTTGTTTACCCCACGTCCTCTAATGCATGATACACATACTGAGATCCTTGATGAGCTCAGAACAAGAGTCATCTCAAGTGGCCTTTGTTATAATTGTGCAAATGGCTACACTCTCTCATTACATGCTTTCTTGTGAACAATTTTGTTTTCAAATTAGGCCCGAATAGGTCAGTACTGTCATACATGTGTGCACTCACATGCACAGACACTGATCAACCATAGCATAGATACAAACAGGTTTTCGGTTGCTAGAGTACTACAGAAGCGGACAGTGTTAGGGAAAAGCTATGGTCAAGAACGCACAGCTAGAAAGAGGAAGAAGGCAGCAAAAAGCATTAACATGCAAAGGAAGAAGCAAACCAAACGTAATCCAACAACGAAAACTGAATATTTAATGCTACACAGCAAACACGATAGCAACACTATCGAATCTCACCAAATATATTTTCTTACACAACAGCATGAGTCACCCCCTAACCAAAAACATTGAAATGTCCATTTCCCCCATCTCCTGAACTCAGGCAGACAGTGCAAAGCCAGACCCTGTCCTCCCAGTCCTCACAGACTGTCACACATGGTGGAGTGGAGCGTGGTGGAGTGATGGCTGACAAGTCCCAGAACTGAGCATGCCCCATCAGTTTGCCAGCACCAGTCCTCATTTGTCTGCTTCTCTCCCTCCCACCTCTGTCCTCCTTTCTTTGTGAGGTCAGTGTGATGGGGATGTCTGCTGTCACCTCCCTGTGATTGTGGTGTCTGTCTCATTACCACGTGTCTCATTTCCCTGTAAAGTTGTTTACGCTACAAGTGAATGAGAGAAAGGCACCTAACCATCTTGGAACATCGGTTAACGTGGTTTAGGAGGCATTGTATGTGATCTTATTCAGTGTATATGTCTGCACTGATGCAAGGGTTCGAGTCACCCATACCGATGAGACCTCAACTCAGGCCTCGTGTGTGAATTGACACAGAAAACATTATGCACACATTAAACACATTCAACCTACTGGAAGAGTAGGCTATTTGTGTTGGTCAGAATAGATGACAAATTTGACCAAAGAACGTTTACATGGGGAATGGATATAAATGATAAAACGCGAATGCTTATTTTATTACCCCAGAAGTTAAAGGCTAAACAAATAGATACAATAACGAAACCTTATGGATAATTATGTTATATGTCTAATTCGAATAATAAGCTATACTTTCTGTAATGGAGGTGAGTGTATTGAGAGGTGCTTGACCTGATCACCATCACATAATTATACCTAAAGCCTTTTGGCTTACAGCCATGTTTGAAAGAAAGGGTGTAGCATCCCTGCTACAAACTGAAGGCACAGGGATGTCCTCACCAACCATGATTATCTTCACTGACACTGACTTGCTACAGAAAACTAAACAGATCAAATAGCTGTCAGAGTGCTGTCACGGGTCAACCTCACTCTGATGCTTGAGTAGTGTGCTATATTCTGCTTCAGGCAAACTTGAGTAGTGTGTTATGCTCTGTTTTAGCAAACATCTACAAATGGAGATTTCCTCACCTGCAGTGCATACTTTACTCTTGACAAGATATGCCACGGTATGTATTAACTTATTTAACCAACCACAACTAGAAATTACATTTTCTTGTCTGCTTGCAAGAGATAGTTACAGTTATTAAAATTTGACAACGCTGTGATTACTGATATAGGGTCAGTGATTCAAGATGTCGCAGAGTATCAGCACAGCAAATGTGAGGAGAAAAATATTCCACAATCATATTTGTAAAACATTTTAAGATCAAAAGCATTGGTCATATATTAAGATCTTCCCATTACAGATTATACATGCGTAGTCTAATAATCAAAAATAATAGACTTTCTATATTTAATTTTAGCGTCCAACAAGCATTGTTGTTCTATGTGTTTGAGCCCCCACCCCCTCTCTCTCTATCAGACATAGAGAGACACAGAGAGATGGCATAGAGAAAGAGACAGAGACCAAGTAAGCAATAGAGGACGTGGCAGGCAGAATAGAAGCAGAGGCCAAAACCTGAAGAGAGACAGACAAACAGGCGAACAAGCAGAAAGACAGAGCCAGATATACAGACAGGGAGATGTGTCAACAGATAGACGGACAATTCTACAGACACAACCCTGTCTGCCCAAAGAACAAGCATAACACTAAACCACGACACCCTCTTCAGTTGAAACCACAAAAGACACAGGCTTTAAGATGCCTACACCCAGACTGAAAAGAAAAAGCTTGTCGTGCTGTCCATCACCCCTGGCAGCTAGATGACTGCTCCGACTCCTTCCTGAGCAAGTCCCCAGACTGCAGAGAGGCAGTGCAGGGACACACAGGGCAGTGTGGGTTTCTGGCCAGACCTGTCATCCTGCATGTAAATTCCAGACAGAAAACAGTACCTCTGATGTGTGTGTTTGGAGGAACGTGGAAGCTGAAATCACAGGGGAAAGAAATGAGGAAGACAAGAGAGCGTTAAAGCAGATAGCCTAAGTATTAGAGAGGAGGACAACAAGCAGGCAAGAGGGATGGAGAAGAGGGGAGAGAGAGAGAGAGGGAGAGAGGAAAGAAGGAGAGAGGGGAGGAGAGGGGGGAGAGAGAAGAAGAGAGAGAGTAGTGAGAGAGAGGAGAGAGAGAGAGGGAGAGAGAAAGAGAGAGAGAGAGATGAACAGGTACAAAATATGCATATGTAGAGAAGCAGAGAGACAAATAAAAAGACGCATCTCCACCATAACAAACCTAGTCAAAAAAACAACCCTCTTCAATTTTCTGTCTACCATAATTTACATGCAAACCCTGATTTCTTTTTAACAAGCCTGTGAAAAGCGAAGCCTTGTAGACCTGTTTATTATCCACTGACAGTTAGAGTGCATGTCTGGCTTTCCCTGATCACACCCACACACCCTAAGCGGAAAGTGCAGAGCTACAACATGTAAAATCCTGGCTAGACCAGTTGTGTGGGGGTTTTGTTTTTATTTTCTCAGCCAAAGCCCTGGGGTCTCAATGGCGGTTCTACTGGGAGGCAGGGAAAA
>CM054146.1:66566906-66592882 GCA_028751875.1 Rapana venosa | reverse complement strand
TTGGAACTTAACATAGTTATGTATCTCTACGGTCTGTCTGCCTCCCATGTGGAGAATATCGCCATTGATGCACCTCAGGGCTTTGGCCGAGAAAATAAAAACAAAACCCCACACAACTGGTCTAGCCAGGGTCTTACAACGTTGTAGCTCTGCACTTTCCTCTTAGGGTGTGTGGGTGTGATCAGGGAAAGCCAGACATGCACTGTAACTGTCAGTGGATAATAAACAGGTCTACAAGGCTTCGCTTTTCACAGGCTTGTTAAAAAGAAATTAGGTTTTGTATGTAAATTGTGGTAGACAGAAAATTGAAGAGGGTTGTGTTTTTGACAAAGTTTGTTATGGTAGAGATGCTTTTTTTATTTGTCTTTCTGCTTCTCTATATCTGCATATATTGTGCCTGCTTTTCTCTCTCTCTCTCTCTCTCTCTCTCTCTCTCTCTCTCTCTCTCCTTTCTCTCTCTCTCTCTTCTCTCTCTTTCTTTCTCTCTCTCTCTTCCTTTCTCTCTTCTCTTTCTCTCTCTCTCTCTCTCTATCTCTTCTCTCTTCTCTCTCTCTCTCTCTCTCTCTCTCTCTCTCTATCTTGCCTGCTTGTTGTCCTCCTCTCTAATACTTAAGCTACCTGCTATAACTTTCCCTTGTCTTCCCCATTCCTTTCCCCCGTGATTTCAGTTTCCACGTTCCTCCAGACACACACATTAGAGGTACTGTTTTCTGTCTGGAATTTGCATGCAGGATACCAGGTCTGGCCAGAAACCTACAATGCCCTGTGTGTCCCTGCACTGCCTCTCTGCAGTCTGGGGACTTGCTCAGGAAGGAGTCGGAGCAGTCATCTAGCTGCCAGGGGTGATGGACAGCACGACAAGCTTTTGCTTTTCACAGTCTGGGTGTAGGCAGCTTACAGCCTGTGTCTTGTGTGGTTTTAACTGAAGGGGGTGTCCTGGTTTATTGTTATGCTTGTTCTTTGGGCAGACAGGGTTGTGTCTGTAGAATTATCCGTCTATCTGTTGGCACATCTCCCTGTCTGTATATCTGACTCTGTCTTTTTGCTTGTTCGCCTGTTTATCTGTCTCTCTTCAGGTTTTGGTCTCTGCTTCTATTCTGCCTGTCACGTCCTCCATTGCCTACTTATCATCTTTCTCTTTCGCTCTGCCATCTCTCCCTGTCTCTCTATGTCTGAGAGAGAGAGAGAGAGAGAGAGAGAGAGGGGGGGGGGGTCAAACACATAAAACACCATTGCTTGTTGGGTGCTAAACTTTAATATAGAACTATATTTTTATCATTAGACCATGCATGTACGATCTGTAACTGGGAATATCTTATTTTTTAACTAATGCTTTTGATCTTAAAATGTTCTACAAGTCTGATTGTGGAATATCGTTTTTCTCACAGTTACTGTGCTGATATCATCTGGCATCTCGAATCACGGACCCAATATCAGTAAGCACAACATCGTCAGATGTTAATAACTGTAACTATCTCTTGCAAACAGACAATAATATGTAATTTCTAGCTGTGGCTTGGTTAAATAAGTTAATACATACCGTGTCATGTATTGTCAAGATTAAAGTATACACCGCAGGTGAAGACATTTCCATTTGTAGATGTTTACTAAAACACAACACAACACACTACTAAATTTTGTCTGAAGCAGAATATAGCACACTACTCAAGCATCAGAGAGAGGTTGACCAGTGACAGCTCTCTGACAGCTCTTTGATCTGGCTAGTTTTCTGTATCAAGTCAGTGTCGGTGAAGATAATCATGGTTGGTGAGGACATTGCTGTGTCTTCAGTTTGTAGCAGGAATGCTCCATCCTTCCTTTGAAACATGACTGTAAGCCAACAGGCTTTAGGTATTATTATGTGATGGTGATCAGGCCAAGCACCTCTCAATATACTCACCTCCATTATAAAAAGCATAGCTTACTATTCAAATTAGACCCATAACCTAATTATCTATAAGGTTTCATCATTTTATCCATTTGTTTAGCCTTTTATTTCTGGGGTTATAAAATAGGCACTCGCGTTTTATCATTTATATCCTGTCCCCATGTAAACACTCTTTGGTCAAATTTGTCATGTATTCTGACGACCACAAACTGCCTACTCTTCCAACAGGTTGAATGTGTTTAATATGTGCACGATGTTTTCTGTGTGAATTTACACATGACGCCTGAGTTGGAGTCTCATCGGTTAGGGTGACTAGAACCCTTGCATCAGGGCAGACATATACACTGAATAAGATCGAACACCATGCCTCCTGAACTGCGTTAATCATTGTGCCAAGGTGGTTTGGTGGCCTCTACTCATTCACTTGTAGCTTAAACAATATTACAGGGAAATGAGACACGTGATAATGAAACAGACACCACAATCACAGGGAGGAGACAGCAGACATCTCTATCACTCTGACCTCACAAAGTAAGGAGGACAGAGATGGGAGGGAGAGAAGCAGACAAATGAGGACTGATGCTGGCAAACTGATGGGGCATGCTCAGTTGTGGGACTTGTCAGACATCACTCCACCACGCTCCACTCCACCATGTGTGACAGTCTGTGATGACTGGGAGGACAGGGTCTGGCTTTGGACTGTCTGCCTGAGTTCAGATGTGTTGAATGGACATGTTAACACTCTGAGTGAAGATAGACACATACTCTCGCATGAAACAATAAGTAGTTAGTGAGATTCTTTAGTGGTGCTTGCTATATTTTTGATCTGTAACATTAAATCATAATATTATTGTGTTGTTGGATTTTGTTTGGTTTGCTTTTTATTCGTCATGATAATGTGCTTTTTGTTTTCTTTTGTGTATCTTTTAAACTGTGTCTTCTTAACTATAGCTTTTCCCTAACATTGTTACCTCCTGTAGGATTATGACCACAAGCAAAGGTGTTGGTATCTGTGCCAATTTTGACAAATGCTTACTATCCCTCTTTATTTGTGATTTATTGTGTGCTTGTGTTAGTTTTACTGTGGTTTGTGTGTGTGTGTGTGTGTGTGTGTGTGTGTGTGTGTGTGTGTGTGTGTGTGTGTGTGTGGTGTGTGCTTGCTGATATGTGTGTTCCCGCATGTGTGTTAGTGCGTGCGCGCGCGCGCGCGCGCGTGTGTGTATGTGTGTGTGTGTGTGGTGCTTGAATGTGTGTTCCCGCGCGTGTGTTAGTGCGTGTGTGTGTGTGTGTGTGCGTGTGTGCCCGCGCGTGTGTTAGTGTGTATGTGTGTGTGTGCGTGTGTGTTTGTGTTTGTGTGTGTGTTTGTGTGTGTGTATGTGTGCGTGTGTGCCCAATCATGCATGACAGTAGTGACTGAACCAGGCATATTTGAAAACAACAAATGTCCACAAGAAAGGATCTAAGGAGAAATGGTAGCCATTTCCACAATTATGACAGCAGCAACATGAAACGTTTCTTGTTCTGAACTCATGAAGAACCTTAGTATTTTACCGTACAGGAGAGTGATATGGGAAAAATACAAGGATGGAGCAAAGAGGCAGACAGAGAAAATAATCAGAGGACGACATTAGAGATTGCACTGACGTTGAGTAGAACGATTTGCTACGTAGAGCAGAAGACTGTGGGGAGTGGAGGAACTGGCTGCAACATCTTCAGTGGTGCCCCCATGGTCCATGGGAATGTAGGGGCAGGTGAAGGTGAAGTAGAGGACCTATGATCAGCAAGCAAAGATCTGCCACACAAGGTATGAGCTGCTATATAGTCTTGAACAAAGGAAAATGACAGACTGTGAAAGGGGAAGCGGCAAACTGACGAGGCAACTTTGACAACAGTTTTGGCAAAGGCCAGGAACAGTGTTTGCCAGTGAGCATTGTACAGGCTGGAGACAGTACACCATCGTGGATTGCTGGTGTCTATGCAAAGAATGAATTATGACTTCATAGAAGACTTGCAGAGTGGAAGCCAATATTCCAAAGAACATGAAGCATTACAATCTGAAATGATGTTAAACCTCATCCCTATAGTTCATTATCAGTTTGGTCATGTTTCTCTTATTGGAGAAAGGTAATATGTATGTGTTTTATAACTTTTTGTGTACATTGATAGCAACAAATTCATACTTCGTAGCAAAGAGATTTAAAAAGTATAAATCTGAGGATATGTTGTGTACCTAATTTTGTTTCTAATGAAAGCTCTAAGTGATTGAGTAGAACATACCTTGTAGCTGAGTTATAACAAGCATCGACTAGCACAAATGGCTTTATTTAATAACCATCTTATTTCATGTTTGCAATTCAACTATCCTTGTTTTACTATACCCTGCTCCATCCTTCGATAAGAATACCGTTTATTACTATTTTGTTGAAATAGTTTTGGCACCCAATAGACCAAAGACAGGTGGGTGGGAGAAAAAGCAAGAAAGTCAAGAAAACATATTTAAGTTGGCAAGTGTGCTAAGTAGAAACAAGTAGAAGAAGAGGAGGAAGAGGAGGAGGAGGAGGAGGAGGAGGAGGAGGAGGAGGAGGAGGAGGAGGACAAGGAAGAATAGAGAGAGAAGAAGAAGAAGAAGAAGAAGAAGAAGAAGAAGAAGAAGAGAAGAAGAAGAAGAAGAAGAAGAAGAAGAAGAAGAAGAAGAAGAAGAAGAAGAAGAAGAAGAAGAAGAAGAGAAGAAAGCACAATAATAATAACAACAGCAACAATAGCAACAAAGAAAACAAAACAACAACAACAACAAGGAGAAGGATAAGGTCAACCTCAAAATCATCCTGTACTCCAAAAAGATCAAACAGATTAACCCATTAACGACTGACTACACCAAACAGCACAGAAAATAAAACCACTGGTAGCTGACATGCCTATGACATCGATAAACAACAATCCGTGGAAGGACAGTCTGTTGATCCAGTAAACATTGTCCTGGGGACAACATTTCCCATGTGTAGCGGGAGCCTGTTTTCTAATGGCTGCCAGCAGGGAGACACAAGCCCCGTGGTGCCTGTTTGATGTGATTGATGTTTTTGTTTTCCTTTGCTGTCACACTGGCTGTAAAATGTAGTCTGAAGCTGAGCTTTATACTCTTTTGTAAATGGAAATGGTGCCTGACAAAAGTTAATTTGTTAGCAAGGGAAACAGAAAGATGAAAAACATGGCTAGATACTTTCAATTAATGTGTAGTTTGATGATATCAATTCTCAGTCATGCCTTTAACACTATTACAGAAAGGACACACAGACACACACACACGTGCGCTGGCACACACACACACACACACACACACACACACACACTTACACACACACAACTGAGGGGGGAGTATGCTGCCACAACAAAAGCACCACCCAATATATACATATTTAAATATTCATGTCTGCATGTGAATTTTTCCCCTGTCAGAGTGCCTTTTTCTACACAATTTCGAGAGATAAAGAGAGAGAATTACCTCATTGCTGTTTTGTGCATGCCTTAGACGTGTGCTGCTCAAGTCACCAAGGTTAATCATCTTATCTGAACAAATAGCATCAAGCCCAACACTTAAGGTCTAGTGTAGATGGGGAAGATTTTGGCAGAAAACGGGAACTGGATATGAACCTTTTGCTTTCTAGGCAGGTAGTTTTCCTATAGACCACTGATCAACCAAGACCAACGGCAATTGACAGTACATTGACAACTATTAGATTTGCTCTATTTTCTTTACCAAATCAGTATCGATATTATGGTCAAGGTTAATGCAGAAATCCACATCGGCTCCACTCTGTACAAAAGCTGCTCCATGCTTCCTTTTGAACAGTCATGTCAGTTAAAAGGGTTCAGTATCAGTATCACAACTAATTATATGTGCTGGATAGAATCGAAGTCTTCCCTAGGGATGACAGGGGCCTGTCAGGAAAACTAGCATCCCCACCCTCTGGGAGTTTTGTGAGCACTATAAATCTCTCTTTCATATCACTCACATTATTTATGCATTTTTTTTATTCCTGTCACTTTCGTGTTTTATTTTTTCTGCCTTTTTGGTTCATTTTTTCTGTCTTTTTTTCCAGACAGACTTACCATATGAAAATACTATTTCATACCTAAGTCAGATGTGCTAAGCCTGACTGGTAGGACACTGAACATGAGCACAACGTGTTTTTGCTTCTATAAGAAACAGCAGAAATTGCTGTCAGTGTATTTAAAGAAAAAGACTCAAACACATGCCTAGTAATCTATGCTAACCACTGTACCAAGGTTCTTCGAAGCCTCATTCTCATTCACTTGTAGCGTAAACAAATTAACAGGGAAATGAGACACATGGTAACGAGACAGACACCACAATCACTAGGAGGAGACAGCAGACATCCCCATCACTCTGAACTCACTAAGAAAAGAGGGCAGAGGTGGGAGGACGAGAAGCAGACACATGAGGACTGATGCTGGCAAACTGATGGGGCATGCTCAGTTCTGGGACTTGTCAGACATCACTCCACCACGCTCCACTCCACCATGTGTGACAGTGTGTGAGGACTGGGAGGACAGGGTCTGGCTTTGCACTGTCTGCATGAGGTCAGGAGATGCGGTGACTGGACATTCTGATACACTGACTGGAGACAGACAAATTGGTGTGTAGGGAAGAGCTAGAGAGTCTGTCTGACCAAGATTCCTAAGGCAGTGCTAGTGCTCCCTTTCGTTTTAATGTTTTGTTTTCTGTTATTGTTTTGTTTAAGAATAAATCTGTGCTCACTGATTTGTGATTTTCTTTTAGTGATTTTTATTTTAGCATTTTGATACAATGGTTTTCTTAAAAAAGAAAGCATTCGTCAGTTTAGGTCACCAATGCATCTGTTGTGTTTTCTTAATGTTTGATGAATGCTTTCTCATGTATGGATTATCAAACGCTCTATGCGTATACGTTCATTTTCCCAGCACTATGATGCACACCTCCTGAATTCAGGCAGGCAGTGCAAAGCCAGACCCTGTCCTCCCAGTCCTCACAGACTGTCACACATGGTGGAGTGGAGTGTGGTGGAGTGATGTCTGACAAGTCCCAGAACTGAGCATGGCCCATCAGTTTGCCAGCATCAGTCCTCAAGCCTGGATGGAAATTTCAATGTTTTGGTTAGGGGATGACTCGTCATGTTGTGTAAGAAACGATTATTGGTGAGATTCATTAGTGTTGCTATCTTGCTTGCTGTGCAGCTTTAAATATTCTGTTTTCTTTGCATTTAGTTTGCTTCTTCCTTTTCATGTTAATGCTTTTTGCTGCCTGTTGCCTCTTTCTAACTGTGTGTTCTTGACCAGAGCTTTTCCCTCGCATTGTCCTCTTCTGTAGTACTCTAGTCCAGCAAACCTGTTTGTATCTATGCCAAGGTTGATCGTGCTTGTGCATTCGAGTGCTCACATGTATGACAGTACTGATCTAACCAGGCATGATTTGAAAACGATATTGTCCACAAGAATGCATCTAACGAAAAATTGCAGCCATTTGCACAGTCATAACACAGGCTGCTTGAGATGTCTCTTGTTCTGAGCTCATGAAGAATCTCAGTATATGTATCATGCATTAGATGACACGGGGTAATCAAGCAAAGATCTACTACACAAGGTATGAGCTGCTTTATATTCTTGACCAAGGATAATGACACGCTGTGAAAGAGAAAGCGGCATACTGACGAGGCAACTTTGACCACAGTTTTGGTACAGGCCAGGAACAGTGTTTATCATTTCAGTGGTGGCATTAACCACTCAAATAGAAAATGAGACGCAAGGTAATGAGACAGAAATAACCGTTACAGGAAGAGGAAACAGCAGATATTGACATTACTCTGACCTCACAAATAAAGCAGGGCAGAGGTGGGAGGGAGAGAAGCAGACACATGAGGACTGATGCTGGCAAACTGATGGGGAATGCTCAGTTCTGGGACTTGTCAGACATCACTCAACCACGCTCCACTCCACCATGTGTGACAGTCTGTGATGACTGGGAGGTCAGGGTCTGGCTTTACACTGTCTGCCTGAGGTCAGGAGATGGGAAATTAGGGTATTTGGGTTAAAGATAGACTCATGCTGATTTGTATGGTATATATTTTGTTTCTTGTAATTTTTCAGTCATTGGTGCTTTCTTTTCTTCTTCTTCATTGTTTGAGGTTTTGTTTATTTTGTATTTCGCTGATTTCTTGGCTGTTTCTACTTCTTTTGAAACTGTTTCTTTTGTTTTTGTTTATCATATGATTTTGGGGGGAACATGAACCAGTTTTGAATTATTTTTAACACAAAAACAAGAAATAGAAAATATATGTCTCTATATTATGTTCGATGAAGTGTATATATGCATAGCCTGTCTGTCTCTTGCTTTGCTTTTAGTACTTTATTCAAAATTATATGACATAGATAAACATCAATGAACCAACTGAGAGACAAAATCTTAGAGAGAGAAAGGAGAGAGAGAGAGAGAGAGAGAGAGAGAGAGAGAGAGAGAGAGAGAGAGAGAAGAGAGAGAGAGAGAGAGAGAGAGAGAGAGAGAGAGAGAGAGAGAGAGATAACTCTGAACTCTGAACTTTGAACATTTTAATTGTACTTTGGCCTTGCGCCACAATACAAGTAAACGGGACAAAAAGTGAACAAACTAAAATATGTAAAAATCAACAGTTTTCTGTATACTGTCTAGTGATGCACATATTCTTCAAACACATAACACACGACTGAGTGCATCGTCGTTATCATAATCCTAAACACATGATGTCACCGTTATCAGTGTTTACATTCAATACAATCATCGTTATTATCTTCATCATCTTCATCTGCATCCTTGTTTGGTATATGTTATCAATTCCGAAAGTGACATCTTGATCCTATTTTAGTTTACATCTATATAAGCATGGTACTTCCATCATTACTTGTTTAGCATCTCAATAATGCACACGCTCACGTTCATGAGCTCTCGCACGCGCGCACGCACATACACACATGCACTCACCCATGCAGGTGCGCACATACATACACATACACACAGACATACTCACAGGCACACACTGACACACACAAAACACACACACACAGACACAAGCATACACACACACACACAAACACACACACGCACACACATCACTTCAACATTTCAGAAGCAGTACTTAACTCCACACAAAACACCATCTATCTAAATTAAGTTGCCAAAGCCCATCAAGAGGATATCAAATTCCAATCAAGTTTCTCTTCCTTCTGTTCACTGCACGGAAAATGAACTTGGAGACACTGTGCATATGTTTACTATTAGTCATTTGTAATAACACATGAATGGGGTTTTTAGCTAACATCCCCTCTACCCCCCCCCCCTCCCCCCGAAACTTTGTTCTTAAATCAGAATATGTCGGACATACATACAGAAAATGCTCTTTTCGTCTTTGTTTGCTGACCTGCAAAATGGATATGATTTATTCTGCGGAATAGTAATAAATTGGTGCACATTTGCATTGATAGGCAGAACATTAAATCTAAACTTGTGAAACGGCAACTCTGAAACAATAGGTTTCCATGTTAGTCACATATTTTTCCTTTTTAAAAATTATTTTAAAGGATCTATAATTACTATACCTATCACGGTTGTTAATAGTATTGTAATTTAGGATTCCATTTCACTACAATGATTAGCATGAAAAGAGGTATCGAAAACTTGGCAACTAAGGGTAAGAAAGCAATTATCCAACTGAATAGAGCTTTTTAAAAATATAAAGAAATGACTACCAAGACATGTTTTTAAGATTTTTTTTATGTTAAAGTTAAACCAATTCTGCTGTATGTTTCTGAAATATGAGGTTTAACAAAATTAGATCATTTAGAAAAAGCTCATACTATGGTTTGCAAAAGATTTTTAGGTGTTCCAGTCAGAACTCCAAACAAAATGGTTTATGGTGATTTAGGAGTATTTCCTCTGTATGTTAATTCTAGTATGTCTGGCATAAGGTTGCATGCAACCATGCGTGTGTGTGCGTGCGTGCATGTGTGTATGTATGTGTGTGTGTGTGTGTGTGTGTGTGTGTGTGTGTGTGTGTGTGTGTTTGTCTGTGGATTGAATCAAACGTTTCAGATTTAAAAAACCTATTTACAACAAACCATCTGACAAGACTGTGAAAGCACTTGGAAGGTTTATGACAAAGACAACACGGAACTCCTTTTGTCCTGGATAGACCACGGATCTGTGTGTGTGTGTGTGTGTGTGTGTGTGTGTGTGTGTGTGTGTGTGTGTGTGTGTGTGTGTGTGTGTGTGTGTGTGTGTGTGTGTGTGTCTGTGTGTAACCGGTAGTGGAAGATTTAGAGTCGGCAAACAAAGATATATCACAGAACTTATGATTGGCTGTATGGACTTGAAGAGAAGAGAGGGGTGGACTATGAGGGGAAAATGGCATTACTAACAAGCTAACTTTTGCTGAAGTTTCGGTGGAAGCTCGGAACAAAGTTTGCTTGTGGGTATTGCACTGGCTGGAAATAGTACATCACTGGGTATGGCTGTCTCTGTGTATAGACTGAATTATGACTTCATAGCAGACTTGTGCAAGAAAAGCCAAGATCAGGAAGGAGGTCTGCTATAGCAACATGAAATTAGGTCTATGTTTCATTCTCAAAGCCCATGTGTCTGGTAGCTTATCTACATCAAGGAAAAATGGGAATAGTTGTAACAGTGTTCAACCTACGAAACCAAACCTTTAGTCATTAGTTATTCAAAATCAATAAATAACTTAAAAAATAATTAAAATAAAATGGGCACCGAGTCTGCTATTTCATCTGTGAGTTAAATAGCATGAAGAGGGAATGTTTCACAGCAAGGAGACAGACTCAGCCATCAAAATCACAAACAGCAGACATCTTCATCACTCTGACCTTGTAAAGGAAGAAGGACAGAGGTGGGAGGGAGAGAAGCAGACCAATGAGGACTGATGCTGGCAAACTGATGGGGAATGCTCAGTTCTGGGACTTGTCAGACATCACTCCACCACGCTCCACTCCACCATGTGTCACAGTCTGTGAGAACTGGGAGGACAGGGTCTGGCTTTGCACTGTCTGCCTGAGTTCAGGAGATGGTAAATTGGGGGTATTTGGGTTAAAGATAGACTCAAGCTTATTTGCGTGGCTATATTTTGGTAATTATTCAGTAATTTTTGCTTTGATATCTTCTTCTTTATTGTTTGCGGTTTTGTTTGTTTGGTATTTTGCTCATTTCTTGGCTGCTTCTGTTTCCTTTGTTTTTATTTCTTTTGTTTCTGTTTTTCATATGAATCTTATTTGAAATGAACCAGTTTTGAATATCTTTAACACATCAACAAGTAGTACAACGCATGTGTCCCTATATTATGTTTGATGAAGTGTGTACAGGCCTAGACTGTCTGCCTCTTGCTTTTGTTTAGTATTTCATTCAAGAGTATGCCTGTGACAGAGATAAATATCAATGGACCAGCTGAGAGACAAAGTCTTTAAGAGAAAGAGAGAGAGCGAGAGAGAGAGAGAGAGAGAGAGAGAGAGAGAGAGAGAGAGAGAGAGAGAGAGAGAGAGAGAGAGAGAGAGAGAGAGAGAGAGGGAGAGCGAGATAGAGTGTGCGTGTGTGTGTGCATGTGCGTACATGCGTGCGTGCATGCGTGTGCGCGTACGTGCATGCATGGTATAAGCGTGTATGTGTTTGTCTTTAGGTTGAATCTAACGTTTCTGATTATAAAAAAAACAAACAACTATTTATATCAAATCATCTCATGAGACTCTGAAGGCACTTGAAACATTGATGACAAGACAACAAGAAACTCCTGTTGTCCTGGATAGACCAAGCATCTGTGTGTGTGTGTGTGTGTGTGTGTGTGTGTGTGTGTGTGTGTGTGTGTGTGTGTGTGTGTGTGTGTGTGTGTGTGTGTGTGTGTGTGTGTGTGTGTGTGTGTGTGTGTGTGTGTGTAACCGGTAGTGGAAGATTTAGAGTCAGCAGGCAAAGATCTATCACAGAACTTATGATTGGCTGTATGTACTTGCAGAATAGAAAGCAGCGGACTGTGAGGGGAAAACGGCATTACTAACAAGCTAACTTTTGCTGAAGTTTCGGTGGAAGCTAGGAACAAAGTTTGCTTGTGGGCATTGCACTGGCTGCAAATAGTACATCACTGGGTATGGCTGTCTCTGTGTATAGACTGAATTATGACGTCATAGCAGACTTGTGCAAGAGAAGCCAAGATCAGGAAGGAGGTCTGCCATAGCCACATGAAACGATGTCGATATTTCATTCTTACAGCCAATGTGTCTGGTAGCTTATCTACATCAAGGAAAAAATCGGAATAGTTGTAACAATATTTAATGTACGAAATCAAACCTTTAGTCATTAGTTACTCAAAATCAATAAATAACTTAAAAAAATAAACAGAAAATAGGCACCAAGTCTATTATTTCATTTGTGGCGTAAAAAAAAAAAAAGAGGAAATGTTCCACAGCAAAGGGACAGACAGGGCAATCAAAATGACAAACAGCAGACATCTTCATCACACTGACCTCACAAAGAAAGGAGGACAGAGGTGGGAGGGAGAGAAGCAGACACATGAGGACTGATGCTGGCAAACTGATGGGGCATGCTCAGTTCTGGGACTTGTCAGACATCACTCCACCACGCTCCACTCCACCATGTGTGACAGTGTGTGAGGACTGGGAGGACAGGGTCTGGCTTTGCACTGTCTGCCTGAGTTCAGGAGATGAAGTGACTGGAAACTGTGGTACTCTGATTAAGGATAGCCTCACAGTGAAACTATTTGATATTACTGGTGTCACCTTTCCTGCTTAGCATTCGTTTTTTAGATTTATTTTGATAGGCTTGGTTTGCACTTACAGCTATACATTTATACAGTTAACCTAACATGACCACCGTTTTCGGTATTTCAGCTGGCCTTAAGCCTTTTCTCTCTGGTTCTCCTCTCTCTCTCTCTCTCTCTCTCTCTCTCTCTCTCTCTCTCTCTCTCTCCTCTCTCTCTCTCTCTCTCTCTCTCTCTCTCTCTCTCTCTCTCTCTCTCTCCTCTCTCTCTCTCTCTCTCTCTCTCTCTCTCTCCTCTCTCTCTCCCTCTCTCTCTCCCTCTCTCTCTCCCTCTCTCACCCCTCTCTTTCCAATTTTGTGTCTGTCTTTTTCGGTATATGTCACGCTGTGTCTCTGCCTGCCTCTTTCTCTCTATATGTCTCTCTCACTATTGTTATGTTTTCTCTATTTCTGTCAGTCTCTCCGTTTCTATGTGTTTCTCTCGTCTGTCCGAGTGTCTCAATGTCTCTTTGTGTTTGTATGTGTGTATCTGTGTGTGCGTGCGCGCGTGCATGTGTGCGTGCGTACGTGCGTGTGTGCGTGATTGTGTGTTCGTGTGTGTTCGTGTGTGTTGTGTGTGTGTGTGTGTGAGTGTGTGTGTGTGTGTGTGTGTGTGTGTGTGCGTGTGTGTGTGTTGTGTGTGTGTGTGATGTGGTTGTGTGTGTGCCCGCGCGTGCGTGCATGGATACTGACTGTACCACACAATAAAATGGGAATAAACTACTCCCAAAAGAAACCATCTGAAAGCCCTTTTAAAATTCGTGGCAAAGCCACAGAGATATGCTTTGTCCCGGACACAGCTTGAACCACTCTGTGTGTGCTCTACAAGGGAAGACTTATGATCAACAGGCAAAGCTCTATCACACAACTTATGAGAAGCTATATATGGTTGAGGGAAAGGAAGTGGAGACTGTAAGAAAGAAACTACAATACTAATGAGCCGACTTTGGCAGAACTTTGGGTTGAGGCCAGGAGAAAGTTTGCCAGTTGGTATTGCACAGGCTGGAAATATGACATCACCCTAGATTGCTTGTGTCTGTGCATAGGATGAATTATGATGTTACTGCAGACTTGGATAATGCAATCCAGGATTAGAAATGAGGCCTAGCATCAGCATTTGACGTCTTACCAAACCCTAATCATAAGATGCAGTTCAGAATGGTCCATTAGGAAGACAAACATAGAATACTCACGAGTAATAGCTAGTTTTGTGTGACCTTCACAAAAAAATATGAATTAGGTTTAAAAAAAATTACAAATTAGAAGTGACAAAGTAAAAAGTAATCGATTTTTGGGATACATTTCGATACAAATCATTTGTTATTGCACAAGTGCTACAAAACCTATATATTGGTAACGTCATACTATGGTGCTTCTTTCACAGACATAAAACATTATCATTATTTTATTAGAAACAGCTATATTATTAAGGAAACAAAGAAGATGTTTGGAAAAAGGATGGCTGGTCAAGGAAATAATGAAGTGTTAGTTTTTAATCAAATGTCAAGGAACATTATAGGGACAAAAAGAAATATTGATAACAATCGAGCATATAGTCGATAATGTCATCAAGGAAAAGAAAAAATGAAAACAAGCTTTGTTTCAGAAAACAAGACAGCAAATATAGAAATAGTAACATTGTATTTTTAACGCCAGACCCATATCAAAACTCACAATGCTGCATGATATAGATATTTTCATTGACACAGCCAGATCAAAACTCACTATGTCACACATTCACAGTCAATAAAAACTGATGGGGCATACACAGTTCTTGGAGTTCTCAGACATCATTCCAACATTCTTCATCCTTCCACATGTGGCAGTCTGTGGGGACTTGGAGATCAAAGTTTGGCTTTTCACTGGAAGTCTGTGCTCTGGAAGTAATGGGATGATTTGGATACAGTCTACATAAAGGAGCAGTGGGAAAACTTCGGTCATGGTTTTTCCAGGCAGGTGCCACCAATACTGCAATAGTCAATGTATGTTGTAGTGCGTCATCAAAAGGTCTGGTAAAAAGCTGATGAAATCAACATATTAACCAAAAGCTAGACGGCTGCACCACTAATGATGATGATGATGATGATGGTGATGATGATGATGATGATGATGATGATGATGATGATGATGATGATGATGATGATGATGATGATGATGATGATGATGATGATGTTGATGGTTATGATGATGATGGTAATGATGATGATAACTAGAAGAAAAACTGATACAACATCAGACCCACCTTGGGACTGAGACACCTACTGCTATGGAATACTGCATGCTAATTGAGTCAGTGCAATAAAGATAATTACAATGTTCACATCATCACCTACACAAGTTTCATTATGTGATATGTCTAAGCTTCATGGCTACTTAGAAAACATAAGGGATCATGGGAGTCATAGGCATCAATAATACTAATCAGTAAACAGGTTTCAGATTTTCCTCTGCAAGTAGAAAACGTTCATGGTGATGTTTGCTTACCAGCTACAGGTCTGAGGTTTACCTACTAGAACACTAGGACTGCTACAAGAACAGTGCTGTGATTGAAGACTGATCCCATGACTTTCCACACAGTGCTAGCCTTGTAGACAGGTAGTTTGGCACCAAGTCGTTTTCCCGGGGACGGGATAGCCCGGTGGTTAGAGTGATGTATTTGTGATCTGCTGACCCGGGTTCAATTCTCCCTCAAGAGGATTTTTCCTCTGGAGTTAACATCCGTACCGACTCCACTCTCCCCAAAAGTCCGTCGGATGAGACTATTAACCAAGGTCCCGTGAGCAAACGCACGCAGAGCATCTTGAGCGCAAGTTAAAACCCGTTTTACTCTTCAGAAGGGTAGACCATTGTGTGCCGGTGGAAGCGGATGACATAATTTACAAAACTGCATTTACATGGGGACTTTATGAACAAGCACATGCATGCTTATTCCATTTTCCCAGAAAAAAATGAATATATTAACATGTTAACAACTTCTGGCGTAAAAAAAGCTGAAAGGAGTAATGAGACAAAGTAAAAAGACTGACCCAGCAATGAGAATGACACGACAGCAGACATCTCCGTTACACTGACCCTGTAAAGAAAGGAGGACAGAGGTGGGAGGGAGAGAAGCAGACACATGAGGACTGATGCTGGCAAACTGATGGGGCATGCTCAGTTCTGGAACTTGTCAGACATCACTCCACCACGCTCCACTCCACCATGTGTGACAGTCTGTGATGACTGGGAGGACAGGGTCTGGCTTTGCACTGTCTGCCTGAGTTCAGGAGATGGACTGACTGGACATTCTGATACACTGACTGGAGCCAGACAAATTGGTGTGTAGGGAAGAGCTAGAGAGTGTGTCTGACCAAGATTCTTAAGGCATTGCTAGTGCTTCCTTTCGTTTCATTGTTTTGTTTTCTGTAATTGTTTTGTTTAAGAAGAAATCTGTGCTCACTTGATTGTGATTTTTTCTTAGTGATTTTTATTTTAGCAGTTTAATACAATGGTTTTCTTAAAAAAAAGAAAGCATTGTCAGTTTACGTCATCAATGCATCTGTTGTGTGTCCTTAATGTTTGATGAATGCTTTCTGATGTATGATATATCAAACGCTCTATGTGTATACGTTCATTTTTCCCAGCACTATGAAGCACATATCCTGACCTCAGGCAGACAGTGCAAAGCCAGACCCTGTCCTCCCAGTCCTCACAGACTGTCACACATGGTGGAGTGGAGCGTGGTGGAGTGATGTCTGACAAGTCCCAGAACTGAGCATGCCCCATCAGTTTGCCAGCATCAGTGCTCAAGCTTGGATGGTAGTTTCAATGTTTTGGTTAGGGGATGACTCGTCATGTTGTGTAAGAAGCGATTATTGGTGAGGTTCCTTAGTGTTGCTATCTTGCTTGCTGTGCAGCTTTAAATATTCTGCTTTCTTTGCGTTTGGTTTGCTTCTTCCTTTGTATGTACATGCTTTTTGCTGCCTTTTGCCTCTTTCTGTGTGTTCTTGACCAAAGCTTTTCTCTAACATTGTCCTCTTCTGTAGTACTCTATTCCAGCAAACCTGTTTATATCTATGCCAAGGTTGATCGTGCTTGTGCATGTGAGTGCTCACATGTATGACAGTACTGATTTAACCAGGCATGATTTGAAAACAACATTGTCCACAAGAAAGCATCTAATGAGAAATTGCAGCCATTTGCACAGCCATAACTCAGGCGCTTGAGATGTCTCTTGTTTTCAGCTCATCAAGGATCTCAGTATATGTATTATGCACTAGAGGACGTGGGGTAAACAAGCGAAGATCTGCCACGTAAGGTATGAGCTGCTTTATATTCTTGACCAAAGGAAAATGACAGGCTGTGAAAGGTAAGCGGCATACTGACGAGGCAACTTTGACCACAGTTTTGTTACAGGCCAGGAACAGTGTTTATCATTTCAGTGGTGGCATTAACCACTCACATAGAACATGAGACGCAAGGTAATGAGACAGAAATAACCGTTACAGGAAGAGGAAACAGCAGACATCGACATTACTCTGACCTCACAAAGAAAGGAGGGCAGAGGTGGGAGGGAGAGAAGCAGACACATGAGGACTGATGCTGGCAAACTGATGGGGCATGCTCAGTTCTGGGACTTGTCAGACATCACTCCACCACGCTCCACTCCACCATGTGTGACAGTCTGTGAGGACTGGGAGGACAGGGTCTGGCTTTGCACTGTCTGCCTGAGGTCAGGAGATGGGGGGAATAGAAATTAGGGTATTCTGGTTAAGGACAGCATCAAAGTGAAATTATTTGGTATTACTAGTGTCATCTTTCCTGCATAGCATTCGTTTTTAGCTGTATTTCGATTGGCCTGGTTTACACTTGACTTACTTGACTTATGCCTTTAGGTTCCTTTGGGAACATAGGGCTGCAACAACACCCCTCCAACGAACTCGGTTTTGGGAGATCCTCTTCAGCTCAGCCCATGTCATTCCGGCTGCCTTCGTTTCTTCGTTGACACTTCTCTACATTTATACAGTTAACCTAACCTGACCACCCTTTGAGGTATTTCTGCTGACCAGTAAGCCTTCTCTCTCTCTCTCTCTCTCTCTCTCTCTCTCTCTCTCTCTCTCTCTCTCTCTCTCTCTTCTCTCTCTCTCTCTTTCTCTCTCTCTCTCTCTCGCTCTCTCTCTCTCTCTCTCTCTCTCTCTCGCTCTCTCTCTCTCTCTCTCTCTCTCTCTCTCTCTCTCTCTCTCTCTCTCTCTTTCTCTTTCTCTCTCTCCCATCCTCTCTCTCTCTCTCACCCTTCTCTTTCTACTTTTTGGTCTGTCTTTTTCTGTATCTGTCTCTCTGAGTCTCTCTCTGCCTCTTTCTCTCTATATATGTCTCTCATTATTTCTATGTTTTCGCTATCTCTGTCTGTCTCTCCATTTCTATGTTTTTATCTCATCTGTCTGAGTTTTTCAATGTCTCTTTGTGTGTGTGTGTGTGTGTGTGTGTGTGTGTGTGTGTGTGTGTGTGTGTCGTGTGTGTGTGTGTATCTGTGTGTGCGTTCGTGCTTGCATGCGTGTGTGCGTGCTTGTGTGTTCGTGTGTGTTCGTGTGTGTTGTGTATGTGTGTGTGCCCGCGCGTGCGTGCATGAATACTGACTGTATCAGACAATAAAACGGGAATAAGCTACTCCCAAAAGAAACCATCTGAAAGCCCTTTTAAAATTCGTGACAACGCCACAGAGATATGCTTTGTCCCGGACGCAGCTTGAACCACTCTGTGTGTGCTCTACAAGGGAAGACTTATGATCAACAGGCAAAGCTCTGTCACACAACTTATGAGAGGTTGTATATGGTTGAGGGAAAGGAAGTGGCAGACTGTAAGAAAGAAACTACAGTACTAATGAGCCGACTTTGGCAGAACTTTGGGTTGAGGCCAGGAGAAAGTTTGCCGGTGGGTATTGCACAGACGGAAAATAGTACACCACCCTAGATTGCTTGTGTCTGTGCATAGGATGAATTATGATGCTACTGCAGACTTGGATAATGCAAGCCAGGATTACGAATGAGGCCTAGCATCAGCATTTGACGTTTTACCAAACCCTAATCATAAGATGCAGTTCAGAATGGTCCATTAGGAAGACAAACATAGAATACTCACGAGTAATAGCTAGTTTTGTGTGACCTTCACACAAAAAAATGAATTAAGTTTAAAAAAATTACAAATTAGAAGTGACAAAGTAAAAATCGATTTTTTATACATTTCCATACAAATCATTTGTTATTGCACAAGTGCTACAAAACCTATATATTGGTAACGTCATGCTATGGTGCTTCTTTCACAGACAAAAAACATCATCATTATTTTATTAGAAACAGCTATATTATTAAGGAAACAAAGAAGATGTTTGGAAAAGGGATGGCTGGTCAAGGAAATAATGAAGTGTTAGTTTTTAATCAAATGTCAAGGAACATTAAAGGGACAAAAAGAAATATTGATGACAATCGAGCATATAGTCGATAATGTCATCAAGGAAAAGAAAAATCGAAAACAAGCTTTGTTTCAGAAAACAAGACAGCAAATATAGAAATAGTAACATTGTATTTTTAACGCAGGACCCATATCAAAACTCACAATGCTGCATGATATAGATATTTTCATTGACACAGCCAGATCAAAACTCACTATGTCACACATTCACAGTCAATAAAAACTGATGGGGCATATGCAGTTCTTGGAGTTCTCAGACATCATTCCAACTTTCTTCATCCTTCCACATGTGGCAGTCTGTGGGGACTTGGAGATCAAAGTTTGGCTTTTCACTGGAAGTCTGTGCTCTGGAAGTAATGCAATGAATTGGATACATTCTACATGAATTTACAGGAGCAGTGAGAAATAAATTGGTCATGGTTTTTTCCAAGCAGGTGTCATCATGACTAAAATAGCCAATGCATGTTGTAGTACATCATAAAAGCAATCTGGTGAAGGGCATATGGAATCGACATATTACACATACTAGACGGATGCACCACTGATGGTGATGATTAGAACTGGAAGAAAAACTGATACGACATCAGACCTTATCTGGGACTGAGATACCAAGTGCTTCGGAATCCGGCATTGTTAATTAAGTTAGTGCATTACATACAATTACAATGTTTACATCAACATCTACTCAAGTTTCAGTCTGTGAGTTTTCTAAGCTACACGGCTAATTAGAAAATAAAGGGGTGCATGAGAATCATAGACATCCACAGTGATGATCAAATGATACAAGTAAACGGGTTTCGGCTTTTCTTCTGCAAGTAGAAAACGCTCATAGTTTTGTTTACCAGCTACAGGCCTGAAATTCACCTACGAGAACACTAGGACTGCTACAAGAACAGTGCTGTGATTGAAGATTGATCCCATGACTTTCTCCACGGTGCTAGTCACTGTAGACAGGTAGTTTGGCACCGAGTCGTTTTACCGGGGACGGGATAGCCTGGTGGTTAGAGTGATGTATTCGTGGTCTGCTGACCTGGGTTCAATTCTCCTTCAAGATGATTTTTCCTCTGGAGCTAACATCAGTGCCGACTCCACTCTCCTCAAAAGTCCTTCGGATGCGACTATTAGCCGAGGTCCCGTGAGCGAACGCATGCAGAACATCTTACTTCTCAGAAGAATAGGCCATTGTGAGCCGGTGGGAACGGACGACATAATTTACAAAACTGCATTCACACGGGGACTGGATGAAAAAGCACATGCTTGCTTATTCCATTTTCCTCGACATAAAAACACAAATTAACATTTTCAAAACTTCTGGCGTACAAAAAAGCTGAAAGGAGTAATGCGACAGAGTGAAAAGACAGACACAGCAATCAGAATAACAAGACAGCAGACGTCCCCATCACTCTGACCCTGCAAAGGAAGGAGGACAGAGGTGGGAGGGAGAGAAGCAGACACATGAGGACTGATGCTGGCAAACTGATGGGGCATGCTCAGTTCTGGGACTTGTCAGACATCACTCCACCACGCTCCACTCCACCATGTGTGACAGTCTGTGATGACTGGGAGGTCAGGGTCTGGCTTTGCACTGTCTGCCTGAGTTCGGGAGATGGACTGACTGGCCATTCTGATACACTGACTGGAGACAGACAAATTGGTGTGTAGGGAAGAGCTAGAGAGTCTGTGTGACCAAGATTTCTTAAGGCAGTGCTAGTGCTTCCTTTCGTTTCATTGTTTAGTTCTCTGTTTGTTTTCAGTTTTGTTTTAAGAATAATTATGTACTCACTCATTTGTGATTTTATCTTTTTTATTTTTATTTTCAGCCATTTGATCCAATGATTTTCTTAAAAAGAAAGCATTTGTTCTTTTAAATCATCAATACATTTGTTGTGTTTTCTTAATGTTTTTATCAATGCTTTCTCATGTATGGATTATCAAACGCTTTATTTGTATACGTTCATTTTCCTAGCACCATGAAGCACATAACTATACACGACTTCATCAATGAATTCTTTCATGTGATGTCCTTTTAGTTTTATGCTACTTAGATAACTGACAGAACCAGATATGTCCAAACAGATAAAACAATTGATGATAAAGCCACCATACAAACAATGTGTATTACACAAGAGCTCACCATAGATAATTTTTTTTTCAATACCGTGGCACTTTCTGCAGTGTACACAGACATTAAGTAGTTGATGATCAACGCACAAAAATCCATAACAAAACTTACACAGAAGGTTCGATGTGCAAGAATGGAGAAAAAGGCATACTGGAAGAGAACTGCATTGCATAGGGACCATCTCTTTCTTGCATCCTGAAATGTTGGTAGAAGCAAGACAAAACACTGGTTGTCAGAACTGCACAGATTAGACATAGTCCATCATCTTGATTGTACATGTCCACGATAGAATGACTTATGATTGTCTTATAAACTAGTTGACAGGGAGCTAAGATACAGAGTTGCGTGTAATGTATGCAGTCAAAAGGAATATTATATCTCTATCTCTCAGATCCAGTCCTCTATTATTGCACTTCATGTCTGGTGTCGTATTCATTCAAATAAGAAAGCACAATGGTAGTTGTGTAGAACAAATTTGGTTTTTTTAATCTTGGTTCTCAACATTTCAGACACGTTGCATCAAATGTATGCAATGAAAAGGGTGAATATCCCAGTTCCAAGTTCATGCTTGCTTTGTTAAACATGTTCTGTATCTATAGAAACACAAGTTTTGACGTAAAAATATACTAAAAGTAGCCTGTGCTGCTTTTTATTTCACGTTAAAAATTAACAAAGGACGAGAAGGAAAAAAAAGGTATTAAAACTAATCAAAGTAGAGGATATGACACTAGCTTTTGTTTTGTTCAGCCACTCATCTACCACCCACCTTTCCCTCAGTGCAGGGTGATTATATTGTGAAATATGCTTATCAATTTATTACAAGCTGACAAAGAGCGACATGGACAAAAAATAATGATGGCAATCATTCTTATTACCTAAAGAAAAAAATAACAACATAATAATTAACTTCATCTATTTCCATATAGTGAAAGAAACGTAAACATGCCTATCACATCATTTTGGATTCATTCATTATAGCAATAAACTCGTTCAGTCTGTCTGCTTGTCTGCTTGCCAACCTGCTGGTATGTCTGTCTTAAATATCTGTCTGCCTGCCCTTCTACGTATCTGCATGATTTCCTGCCTATCTCTCTGTGTTTTGGGTATTTTTTTGTTGTTTTACATCAGTGTATGTTCTTGTGCACATGCCTTTAATTGGATAGAGGAAATTATGCACACACACACACACACACACACACATACACATATATACACACACAGACGCATCCATGCACGCTCGCACATGCAGGACAACACACAAACAATCACATGCACACACATATACACACATGCAAATGCACACACACACAAGCACACACACATACACACACTCGCACGCACGCACGCACGCACGCACGAACGCACGCACGCACACACACACACACACACACACACACACACACACACACACACACACACGCGCGCGCGCCTCAAAAGGTGCACACTTATATACACACAAAGAGTCAGACAGACAGATCGACAGGCACACAAACACAGACAGAAACGGAGACAGTGATAGAGAAGCTAATGAACACAGATTCCTCATAGTCCAATGGTAAAAAATATATATATTAACGATTTGCAGCATAAATAAACTTAGGCAGACAGTAAACAGTGGATATTACTGTGACATCATTATAGAATCATTTGAATTGAACTTCAGTCTGTTGACTCAGTAAACACGTTTCTGCATAAACATCTGTGTGCTTTTCTTCTTGGTGTACTAGTTTTGTTTATCAGCTAACAGTCATAGTAGACCACCTGGTGCATGTCATGCATGACTGGTTTCCTGCACTGCAATGAAACTAGCTGTGAAATATATTATTATAGTTATATTCGCATAATTTAAAAAAAACAATTATAGAATACATGATACTGCAATCAAATCAGTTCATTTGAGATTGGGAAAGATAAAGAAAATCAGTAAAACAGGATCAGCAAAAAAATATTCATTCAGAACATGGATAAGATTTGAAGATTAGGTGTAGTTAGACTGTTTCTCATTGATATACACATATTTGCACAAATACAGACAGACAGACAGACACACATACACACATAGTAGGACACAGGCCAACTAATAGTCACACAGACAGATCAACACGCACACAAACACAGACAGAAACAAAGACAGTGATAGAGAGGCCAATAAACAAAGAATATTCACAATCCAAAAGAGGTAGCAAAATAACCAACTAACGATTGAGTGCATCATTAAACACAGACTGACAGGACACATCCCACATTGCTGTGGCATCACTACTCAACAATCACACCGGAACTACCGGTTATTGACGCAGTAAACAACGTCATTCATAAACGTTTGTCTTTGATTCTGGTGTACTATACTTTTTTCATTGGTTGACAGTCATAGTACGCGGTATAAGGCATGCTTTGCATGGGTAATTTTCTGCACTTAAATTTAAAAAAAAAAAATGCTGCAACATATTGTTTCAACTTAATGTTCATGTACACTGTGACTTTAAAGTCAAACTAGAACATCTGCTTCTAAGCATCAATTACTTGGGAAGAGATTATCAGTGAAATTAGATAATGTGGGTAACACAGGATCAACAGACAATATTGACCTCTGATTTGATTAATTTGAAGTCTACATACTATGACATTTGCACACACATATGCACACACCTACAGACAGAATAGAAAACAAACCAAGTAACATCCAGACAGACAGACAGATCCACAGGCACACAAAACCAGACAGAAATAGACACAGTGATGGAGAACCTTATAAACAGAGGTCATTCTTATTCCTAAAGTGGAAACAAACTAATTGATTAACGATCTGCTGCATGAATAAACACAAACTGGCAGGAACAGTGGACATTGCTGTGGAATCATTATAGAAGGATCACACCCAAACTACAGACTATTGACTCAGTAAATAATGTCCTTCATAACGTTGTTTTATCCTGGTGTACTAAACTGCTTATCAGCTGACAGTCATAGTAGACTACCTAGTGTATGTTATGCATGACTGGGATTTTTGTGCTACACTGACACTGGCTGTGAAATGTGTTTTTATATTCACATTTGTTTGTTTGTTTGTTTTTAAATAGGAAAATAATATCTAATACTGCATTTAAATCAGTTCATATGAGGTTGAGAAAAAATAAATAGAATCAGTTAAACATGATCAGATAAAAGTATCCATGTAGAAAATGAACAAGGATTGAGGATTAAGTGTAGTTAGTCTGTTTGCTGTTTGTTCACACACATGCGCACAAGCACACACACACACACACACACACACACAGACACACACACAGACACACACACAGACACACATACATGCGCACCTGTATGTGCGCACGCACACCACATATACACACATAGATGCTCGATTGGTCTAATAACATTTTAAGTGAACAGATCTAAAATCAAACGCACACACACACACACACACACATGCTCTATCTACTACACACAGAGAGGGAGGCAGGCAAAATAAGAGTAACACAAACAGATCGACACACGCACAAACAGAAAAAAACAAAGACCGTGACAGTGATTATTCATATTCATAAATAGGACATAAATTAACCAATCAATGATGTGCTGCATCAATAAACTTAGCAGACAAGAAACAGTGGACATTGCTGTGGCATCATTACACAATAATCACACCCGACCTCCAGTCTCTTGACTTAGTTAAAAAAGTCTGGATATATTTTGGGGGGAACTTTAAAAATTTGCTGGTTCGCCATTTGTATAGGCTGACAGGCATAGCACAGATGTAGCTTTCTCCCACTGTCAGTTGATCTCAGCTGCTATATATCCCATTCCATCCCAGCCTAGCTGGGGCCAGCTGGTGCTAACTACAGCAGGAACTGACCACACTTGGACTGGGTGCAAGGAAGGGGCATGCATAAGTTAGCACTCTTGACAGTGATGATGGATTTGTTGCAGTGATAGGAGACCACCTAGGGCATGTTTTCAATGACTTATTTTCTACACTGACATAAAAGTGGCTTTAAGCACTAGTCTCATATTTGTTCTTAAGCAAAAGCTTTTTTAAAGTGAACCTTGAATAAGGGATACTTCAACTATATAAGTTCGAAGGAGATTGAAAAAGAAAAAAACAAAATTACTAAAACATGATCAGCAAACAAGGTTATGTGAAATGACCTGAATTGAGGATTGGAAGTAGTCTGTTTGTCATTCACACACACACACACACACACACACACACACACACACACACACACACACACACACACACACACACACACACACACACACACACACACACACACACAAACACATACACAAACACACACACACACACACACACACACACACACAGCAGGTGACAGACCAACTAACAGTCACACAGACAGATCATCAAGCACACAAACAAAGACAGAAACAAAGACAGTGATAGAGAGGTTAATGAACAAAGATCATTTATATTCCTAAAGTGGAAACAAATTAACCAATTAACGATGTGTTGCATGGGTAAACACAGACTGACAGGAAACATCAGACACTGCTGCAGCATCATTACAGAATGATCACACGTCACTACAGACTATTGACTCAGTAAACAAGGTCCTTCATAAACGTTGTTGTTGTTGTTGGTTTTTTTCTCCTCGTACACTACATATTTATCAGCTGGCAGTCATAGAACAGCACATAGTACATGTTATGCATGCCTG
>CM054146.1:66531906-66554406 GCA_028751875.1 Rapana venosa | reverse complement strand
GAATAAAAGTGATACCCTTATTGTTCATGTAAATTTATGAATGATGTGCAATTTCTTATTATACAGATACAGTTTTTTCACTCTCTCTCTTCTTACTGTTGTCTGTCTGTCTGTATCTCTCTCTCCATCTCTCTCCTTTCTCTCTCTCCCTCCTCGCTCTCCTCCCTCTCTTTTCCTCCCTCCCCCCCCTCTCTCTCTCTCCCCCTCCTCTCTGTGTATCCGCGTGCTGATACCGTTCTGCTAAAACCAGGAGCACACAGATGTATTGACCCACCAGCCACAAAGCAGACTGACAGAGACCAGGTAATTTCCGAGTCGTGTTCAACTGGCTGACACTCACAGTTTGGTGGGGGGTGTTGGTCTTTTTCTTCTTCTGTAGTGTCCAGCACAGTCCATCTTTTGTATAGGTGGTGCCAAGCGATTCAGATTACTTCACACCCCTGTCTAAGTGCAAGGTTTTGTTTGTTGTTGTTTATTGTTTTTTTCTTTTTTTGGTTGAGAGAGAGAAAGAGAGAAAGGGCAGGGGAGAGGGAGAGAGAGAGAGAGATAGAGAGAAGACGAGAGAGAGAGAGGAGAGAGAGAGAGAGAGAGAGAGAGAGAGAGAGAGGGGGAGAGAGAGAGAGAGAGTAGAGAGAGAGAGAGGAGAGAGAGAAGGGCACGGAGCGAGAGAGAGAGAGAGAGAGAGGAGAGACAGAGAGACAGAGAGCTGCAGAGAGACAGAGACATAGACAGAGAAGGAAGGGAGCGAGGGACGCTATGACCAATTTATTGTCATTGCCCAATGCGGCCTATTGACAAGGGGGGTTATACACGACTTTCTTTTGTGAATACAAATAAATACAAGAAAAAAAAACATGATGCAGTTAACGTAATGAAAACAAATAACCCCAAAAAGAGGTATCTATGAACGGATACGACTTTAAGCTCTGACGTTAAATCAGTTTCAAACTAATACAAAGTAATAACAAGGATGAACAATAGGAACCATTAAGCAGTAACTAAAAAAATAAAAAGTACATTCTAAAATGCTATATTAGACCATCCGATGAAACTGTATGTGAAATTTTCAATAAATATACTTGCTGGAGATTACAGCGAATTATAAATGTTTTTTTAGGTGTGTCACAAAATGCTGGAGTTTACATAATATACATTTTACTTTAGTTTAGTCACAAATGTTAAACTAATTGGAACTTAGCTGTAATTGTCGTAATTTCAGTGCTTCAGCAATAAACTTTGCAACCGATTTGATCACAATATCATCATCAGACAATAAGATAGAATCATATCTTGCCTTCGGAAAGCTTCGAGATTGAGAAAACCAGTTTTCACGTATGGAAACATGATTTACATTGAAACAGGAAATGCACTTCATCATCAAGAATATGACCAACCGAGTGTTTTTAGTCGAAATCTTGCATCATTTAGTCAGTGCCATTTGTCAGTGACTATTCGAAGATACTTTTCAGCTTGAAAAGCACACTTAAACGAAAAATACAGTAGTATTTATCTGTACTTTCTATGTCCGAGGGCCAATTTTTGTTTAAATGAACAAATTTATTTATTTATTTATTTATTTATACCACTTTAAGTCACGAGATTTCTCTGCGTGAAATTCGGGCTGCTCTCCCCGGGGAGAGCACGTCGCCACAAGAGCAGCGCCACCCCTTTTTTTTTTTTTTTTTTTGTCTGCAACTGTATTTCTTTCCCTACCAGAGTGGCTTTTTTCTAAGAATTTTGCCAGGGACAACTCTCTTGTTGCCGTGGGTTCTTTTTCGTGCGCTGCGTAATTTTCTGTAACACACGGGACCTCGGTTTATCGTCTCATCCGAAAGACTAGCGCCCAGACCACTACTCATGGTCTAATGGATGGGGGAAAAGTTTCGGGCCCAGACGGGATACGAACCCGGACTTTTCGCTTTCTAGACAGGCGCGTTACCTCTAGACCACCGATCCACCGGTGAGTCTGTCTTTCCAAAAAAATTCAGTAATAAACCAATGCTCGCTACCTACTTCCTGAGACAACCACACGATTCCAAAACCATGTTCTGATAAAAACTGTTTAACTTGATATGCCCAATTCTTCTTACCCAGCTCCATTTGTATAGCCATCATGTCATAAGACTGCCTACATAAACGTGCGAGCGAGGGGGAGAGAGAGAGAGAGTAAGAGAGAAAGGGCAGGAGGGAGGAAGAGAGAGAGAGAGAGAGAGAGAGAGAGAGAGAGAGAGAGAGAGAGAGAGAGAGAGAGAGAGGAGAGAGAGAGAGAGAGAGAGAGAGAGAGAGAGAGAAAGAGCAAGGAGGGAGGGAGGGAGGGAGAGAGAGAGAGAGAGAGAGAGAGAGAGAGAGGAGAGAGAAGAGAGAGAGAGAGAGAGAGAGAGAGAGAGAGAGAGAGAGAGAGAGAGAGAGAGAGAGAGAGAGAGAGTAAGAGAGAAAGGGCAGGGAGGGGGGAGAGAAAAAGAAGGAAAGAGAGAGAGAAACAACGGGGAGAGGAGGGACAGACAGACAGATGGATATAGACAGAAACAGACAGACAGAGACAGAGAGACTGACAAAGACAGTCAAACAGACATACAGACAAAGGCACACAGAAACAGAGACGGCAAGGGACAGACTAAGAGAGAGAGAAAATCAAACAGACAGAGAAACGTGCAAAAGAAACAAAACCAGACAGAAAGCGAGGCA
This sequence comes from Rapana venosa, assembly GCA_028751875.1. Lineage (NCBI taxonomy): Eukaryota > Metazoa > Mollusca > Gastropoda > Neogastropoda > Muricidae > Rapana > Rapana venosa. The sequence goes on along the minus strand of CM054146.1, from coordinate 66,551,721 downwards.
GCGAAAGACGGAGGTACAGAGACGGATATACACAGATAAAAAAGGAGAAATTTTGAAGTATACTGAGGACATGTCCATTTTGAAAGTGGGCGATAAGATTGGTCCTTTCCGTCACTGGCAAAAGTAGACAGTTACCCTATTTATTAAACGTCGAAGCTGGCTCAGGTTTGAATTTAAAAGCGTATATATATATATATATATATATATATATATATATATATATATATATATATATAGAGAGAGAGAGAGAGAGAGAGAGAGAGAGAGAGAGAGAAAGAGAGAGAGAGAGAGAGAGAGAGAGAGAGAGAGATAGATAGATAGATAAAGAGAGAGATAGATTGATTGATAGAGAGAGAGGGAGGTAGATAGATAGATAGATAGATAGGTAGATACATAGATGGATAGATAGATAGATAGATAGATAGATAGATAGATAGATAGATAGATAGATAGATAGATAGATAGATAGATAGATAGATAGATAGATAGATAGATAGATAGATAGATAGATAGATAGAATATGTGAGGCTATCTTGACAAAAAGTATAAAACTGGAGGAGTAATTTTCTGACGCATTAATATATTTAGGGAGTGCAGTCGAGATTTTGTTGCAGGGAAATCTGCAGTAACCCTAATTAATCTACGATAGAATCACAATCCATTACACACATCAGACTACACTGCACTAGACTAGATACTAGATTACTAAAGAGTAGACTACACTCTTTCAGACTTCCCCACACTTACCTTTACACGACTAGAGAAAAGAAGAGTAGACTACACTACTCTACACTACACTACTTTACACTACACTACACTACATTACACTATACTACAGTACACTCCACTCCAACACACTCCACTCCACTACACCGCATTACACTACACTCCACTCCACCACACTCCACTCCACCACACTACACTACACTACACCACACTACACTACACTACACTACACTACACTACACTACACTACACTACACTACACTATACACTACACTACACTACACTACACTACTCTACACTGTAGTACGCTACGCTACACATGCACTACATTACACTACACTACACTACACTATGCCACACTACACTATACTACACTAACCTACACTACACTGCACTGCACTGAACTAACCTACACTACACTACACTACGCCACACTACACTATACTACTATACTACACTAACCTACACTACATTACACTACACTACACTACACTGCACTGCACTGAACTAACCTACACTACACTACACTACACTATTCTACACTACACGACGCTACACTGCACTGCACTAACCTACACTGCACTACACTAGGCTATTCTACACTACACTACACTGCATTTAACTACACTACACTACACTATGCTACCCCACCAGAGAGAATATTGCATTACACTCAACTAGACAATACAAGATTACACTCGACAGGACTAGTGTGCATTACATTACATTGCCCTACGTCACACACACACACACACACACACAAACACACACACACACACACACACATACACACACATACACACACATACATAATCACACACATACACACACACACACACACACACACACACACACACACACACACGACACACTTTGCAACGCTATACACAACAAAGCCATATGTCAAAGTATGGTTTACTCTTCAACAGAACTTTTTCCAGTGCAGTGTAATGCAAAGCAAGGCAAGCCAGTGCCGTTTTGATTAGAATGTCAGGGATTCCATTTCCCCATTCTTCTTACTGTGTCCACACTGAAAACTTCGTCCTCCTTTCTGTATCAAGCAATCCTCTTTCTGGGCTATGTTTAATCCTCTTGAAAGTAAGGGTAGTGTGACTTCACTAGCTTTACCAAACCTTCTTACTGGGGAAAATGTATATGCATTTCTTTTCCGTAAAAAAAACAAAATACAGAATCGTATAATTCATCTAAAGTCGGTCAGACATTAATTTTTGGTGTCTGTCTGATGAGTGAAAATGCTTTGTGCTGCCGTTAAGTGCCTGGCAAGTCAGGCCCAGCGTAATCTTCTTCCGCATGGGAGAGAACTGTTATCTTTTAAGACTTTCTCCCCCAAAAAGGAACCGGAAAAGACCAAGCAAACAGACAATAGACAAGAAGAGTGTATCAGGAAGATAACAGAATAAGGCAGAAACAAAGGGAGGGACAGGAAAGGAGGAAATCCTAGCACCGAATTTCAAGAATGTGGCAATGTTACTTGCACTGTTTGTACTGACAGGCCCCCGGCACCTTGGTGGGATAAATATTATGAACTCTCTCTATTTTCTTATACCAAAGCAGAGGTAACGATATTTCTGTGACCAGAAAAAAAAAAGAGATGGGCATAGTGGGTGACGTCACGCTGACCCCACTTCTGAAGGCTTGGACATACATTCTTGTTTCTGTCGTTGACAGTGTGTGCCTGTTATTTCCCTTGAGGTTAGGACACAGAAGAGTTATTTCCCTTTCTGTTGAAACTTGGTCTGAATTGAGGGTCTGTTTTTGTACATTCTCTACTAAATATTCTAGAAAAGAAACAGACATATAACTCGTTCATGTTGTGTGTGTGTGTACTCACACCCATGCACCGCTCTTCCCCCTTACGCATGGACATATGCATAAGCATGCTGTAGACTATGAACAATTAACATTGATGTTTGTGTACAAGAAAATAGCATTTGGTATACCAATAAAAAGTATTATACAATGGATACATCATTGGGATTTTAAAGTTTAAAGTAAAGCAACATATCAAAATGACAACAACAAAAACAAACAAGGGATAAAACTTTGAAACGAATACATGTTTGTCACAGCTAATCTTTTTAAATTTAAAACAAAAAGATGAGCTTTAAGAATCTAAATATTGATTTGATTTCATAGAAAGTCATTTTTTGTTGTGTTTTTCAAGTCTGGACTGACCCTGAATAAGATGTGTGAGACACTAAAGCATGACATCAGAACCGCTTACCCTGCAGTCCCTGCACCAATGCAGCTGTTTTTCAAGTTGGAAATGCATTGCCACAGCCAAGTAGCTGCTGCACAAGTGTTTGTCAATAGGACTAGTTTTACCCGATTGGTTGTAGACAAGTTTTGGTCCTGTTTTGTTTTTCTCCTATAGCAACCCTCAGATTTGTGAACAGATTGTGTGGCATGGGTATGCAGTTCTAACTTAAGGATAGCCATATATATATCGCATATATATATATATATACATAAATATAGATATATATATATATATATATATATAATATATAATTTATATATATATATATATATATATATATATATATATGCATTTGTGTGCGTGCGTGTGTATTTTTATTTTTATTTTTTTATTTATAACACTTTAAGTCACGGCAAATGTATTTCTCTGCGTGGAATTCGGGCTGCTCTCCCTGGGAAGAGCGCGTTGCCACAAGAGCAGTGCCACCTATTATTTTGTTTCCTTTTTCTGTCTGCAACTGCAATTGTTTCCCTATGAGAGTGGTGTTATTTTACAGATTTTTGCCAAGAAAATATATCTTGTTGCCGTGGGTTATTTTACCTGCACTAAATAATTATGTGTAACACTCGGGATCTCGGATTATTGTCTCATCCGAAAGACTAGCACCCAGACCACCACTAATGGTGTAACAGATGGGGACAAAGTTTCGGGTCAAAACGCGCGAGCGCGCGCGCGTATGTGTATGTGTGTGTGCACGCGGGCGCGCGCGCGCGTGTGTGTGTGTGTGTGCCTGTGTATGTGTGCGTGTGTGTATGTGTGTGTGTGCACGCGCGCGCGCGCGCGTGTGAGTGTGTGCGTGTGTGTGTGTGTGTGTGTGTATGTGTGTGTGACCTATCACATCTAGACAAAGCACCACTCTAAGAAATAATGAACTATAAAAAAAAACTTTAGTGGAACGATATTCGACGAAAATGCATAACTATTGAGACATAAACAACAAAAAATACTCCAACAAATCTTCAACAATAACTATTGAGACATAAACAACAAAAATACACCAACAAATCTTCAACACTTGTAAAATGTAATACAGTTCCCTTTGCACTTCATAAATAAAAGATGAGCGGTCTGATGTCAATGAGGGAAAATGACAGTGAGTGTAGAATATGGCTGGAAAACTGAACTGCTCTTGGCTAGTTTGTTTTATGGAAACTTTATCAATAACTGTCTGAGCTTTCTATTTGACAACAGGGGATCACGATAACAGCAAGAGAGAGGGAGGGAGAGAGAGAGATGAGAGAGAGAGAGAGAGAGAGAGAGAGAGAGAGAGAGAGAGAGAGAGAGAGAGAGAGGGGGGGGGTGAGAGAGGGGGGAAGAGAGATTGTTTATGATTCACCGCACGTTGTGAAGTAAAAGCAAAACAATTTTATTGAATGGAATCGAATGGGCGACAAATATTGTGTTTCTGGTTGAACAAACATAGATTATCATATCACACAACCAGACAGACATCAATAAAACAAACCAGTCGCCGTGGCACAGTGGTTAGCGCCTTGGGTATCAGACTGGAAGATTGCAGGTTCGAGTCCCATAAGAGTAACAGGAATATTTTTGGACTTCGGCAGACTTCTACACAGAGTGAGTTTCTTGTGGGCTTAACTGTAAGATCGGGACTGGACACTCAAGCTTCATCTACTTCACGGATGCTATTATGAGATTGTTGCTCAACCTTAAGTACCTCTCAGGCCTGGTTGACGTCGGGATTTGTTATGATAGGAAGCGTAGAGTACAGCCCTGCTAGGCAGTTTTAACACACATGCCTTTCAACAACAGCAGCATCACATCATCCTCATTGTCATTGATCATGGTCGCGTTGATCTCACGATGACCTCATTGTTTGTTTTTGCATTCACTTTTGTACATGTGGTAAGTTTCTGTCAAAGTCTTTGAGGCTGAAGGTTCAATAGGGGAGAGGTGATGAGTCACCACCCAGGGTGGGCATCTCACTCAGCCTGACTCTGTAACTCAGAGATTGGAGTCGTCGTTAAGGGATCTTGTTGGTGATGTTTGCATCGGTGGTCTAGAAATAATGCGCCTGTCTAGAAAGCGAAAAGTCCATGTCGAAAGTGTGCGGTGATTTGAACGTGGTCTAGGCGCTAGTCTTTTGGATGAAACGATAAAGTGAGGTCCCGTGTGTTACACACAGTTATTTAACGCACTTACAAGAACCCACAGTAACAAGAGAGTTATGCTTGGCAAAATTATGTAGAAAAAAGCCAATCTGATAGAGAAACAACTACAGTTGCAATCAGGGAAAGAGAAAACATGTACTGGCTAGCGCTGATCTTATGGCGAAGCGCTCTCCTCGGGGAGAGCAGCTCGAATGCAGAAACATCTGCGGTGACTTAAAGCGGTATACATTGCAAGGAAAACACAGCTCAGAAAAGGCACATTTGAAGACCAACAAACCAGCCACAGAACCCCTATGGATGGTAACCCCTATGGATGGTAACCCCTATGGATGGTAACCCCTATGGATGGTAACCCCTATGGATGGTAACCCCTAGTCGACCCCACATTGAGGGGCTCCCTGCAGACTTCTGGCAGTTGAGAATGCTACATAACGACTGTGGGTGTGGCAGGAGCAGAGAGAGTGAAACTATCAGCCTTGGAATAGCAGGACAGAAATGCCACAAGAGAGGAGCCAGAGGCAAGAACACAACAATAACAAAGATACGAAGAAGAGAGACAAATAGAGGTACACACTGGGATCTGTGATTTACAACCTGCATTAGGCTAACAAGAAACCATTAAAAAAATAGTAAGATGCACGTACATGATCACCAAAAAAAATGTATAAGCGAAAGGTGATTCCATCATTTGCATAAACATAACTGGACACAATACCAAAAAATATTGGTCGAAATACAACACATAAAAATCATGTCTGAGGAGTTGTGTTTGATTTTTTAAATAATAATCTTACAGGAAGAAATGGGTGAGGGGATAACTTGTGTCAAAATGACTCAGCTGGATCTACATGTGCCGCTGTACATAGTTGTGTCCATTATAAAACTGAATTGTTTCCGGTTTCTTTTCAAGTTTTATTACATCTATTTAGTACATCGAACTTGTTTGTATATCATGCTAACATTATATCCATTAGTTATTTAGCAGTACATTAGTAGTTTCTGGGGGGGAGGGGGGATTGGCACCTTCTTAACTTCCATCAAATTATATATATATATATATATATATATATATATATATATATTATATATATATATTTATATATATATATATTATATATATTATATATATATATATATATATATATATATATATATCTATATTCTATATATCTATTATATTTATATGTTTATATATTTATATATATATAAACTCTTTGGAAGAATATTTCAACAACTGGTATCCATCGATTTTCAGAACACACAAAGAGGTGTGAATCCCCAAAGAACCCTGCCTATTGTCTTATTTCCAGGCCTTTAAAAGTTTAGTTTTCAGTGTTCCCCACTCCCCCATCCCCTCATCAAGATGTATGGCATAATTTTGGGATTAGAAGCTTGTCTTCTTATCATATCATCCACAATGTACATGAGCATATAAATCACACCCACTGCATCTGTTTCAACCTTCCCATAAACGTGCACAGGGCTCAAAACGTTTTGATGTTAGGAGAAACAAAACAAAACAAAAAAGCAAAACAAATGCAACAATGTCTTAACCACTTGTTTACAAGGAGGGAAATTTAAAAAAACACAGGAAAAACTTGAACAAAAGAAATGAACTGCTCCTAGCACTGCAATAAATCACCTTATAACTGGATGGAAATTCGGCAGACACTGTTATCAAGGAAAAGAAGCATGCTGTGTTGTTCTCTTCCCTGGTAGAAACGCCCTCTACATTGCTTGTGTGGATCAGAGTGACTTCCTCTTTCCTGGTGCTATAAACATAGTCTGCAGTGGGGCTTCAATAGGTTAAGAGAGAGAGAGAGCGAGAGAGAGAGAGAAAGAAAGAGAAAGAAAGAGAGGGAGAGAGACATACAGACAGACAGACAGAGACAGGCAGACAGGTAGACCGCCCGATGGATACACATACAGACAGAGACAATGAAAGAAACATGGCAGATACTGAAAGACACTGAAGAAGATAATGTATCACCCCCCTCTCTCTCTCTCTATCTCTCTCTCTCTCTCTCTCTCTCTCTCTCTCTCTCTCTCTCTCTCTCTCTCTTCTCTTTCTCTCTCACTCTTTCTTTCTCTCTCCTACACTCCATGCTCTTTTATTTTCTATGGAGAAGAAAAAATAAACACATGTTAAGAAACACCAACACCCAGATGCAAAACAGCAGAACAAAACAAGGATGCACAAGAACTATATAATTGGTTGCATTGTCAGGAACCATTGTCAGATGTAAAAAAGCCAGGAGACAAAGACAAACGATGAATAGGAAAACACAGTTTTGACTATAAATAAACACTGTAGCAATTACAAAGGGCAGACAGTTTTATGTAATTTTTGAGTGTTTTTTAAGCGTAGCCCATTAAATTTCATTTAGAATACTGTTTTTCTTAATTTTCTCTGAAGCTCAGACAACACTCAATGTTGTCTGTCAAATGAGTGAAAATGTGTTATGCTGCAAGTCTTAGAAGTCAGGCCTAAAATATCCCAGTGTGGGAAAAAATTGTCATATTTTAAGTATTTCTTGAAAAAAGGCCGGAAAGTAAACTTAGAAATTACTAATTGATCTGATTTTTAAAACATTCGAAGGAAAGGATTAATTTCAGTGGGTTTTAAAAAAAATTAATACTGTAGAGCTGCATTCAGATTTTTAAAAGCCTTCAGATGAGACTACAAAGCAATGTCCCATGTGCCAATAGGCACAGATTATCTTACTCATTCATTAACAATCTGTCCCACCTTTCAGAAAAGTAGCCCATTAGATAATGGTAGGAACAAATGACAATATAAAAAAGTGCATGCACAATCAGACATCCCCCCTGAAGTCAGTATGCGGCTATCTTAGTAGTGAGTCAACAGTCATATTCGCAAAACCTCACTGATGGTGAACCAAAAACATCTAACCAAAGAATGAAAAGGAACTTTAAAAAAAATTAAACCAAGATCAAAACCCTCTGCTGAGCTGCACTTTGCACTAACATCTTACCCAACCATAACCGTCAAACCAGGACACTATATTATGGGAGAACCTGACAAGAGACTGCATTTCACAGGAGAAAAAAGAATATGCTTAGAGCACACATTCACAGCAAGAGCCATATCCATTATAGAGCGAAGTCAGCCATGCGTGTTGTGTCCCACAAGCTTGCTGCCCATGTCAGCCAGCAGGAAGTGATGCATCAGGAGAAATGCTATCACACTGGAAATGATGAATGAATGGACATGCGTTTGTCCTGGGGGTGGTCCTTTTTATTGATTCCATCACCATGCCTCAACATTGACTTTGTTTGCCTCTATTACTGTCTTTCAGTTTGTTTGTCAATCTCTCTCTCCTCTCTCTCCTCTCTCTCTCTCTCTCTCTCCTCTCTCTCTCTTCTCTCTCTCTCTCTCCTCTCTCTCTCTCTCCTCTCTCTCTCTCTCTCTCTCTCTCTCTTTCACTCTGCATGTCTCTGTTTGCGTTGTGTCATTGTGTCTCTTTTTTTCTGATTCTCTGTGTCTGTCCTCATCTCCTTGCGGGAATCTTTGTTACAGTCTATGTTTGTCCTTGTATCTATGTGTCTTTGTGTCTGTCTGTGTGTATGTGTGTCTTTAGTTCTTTGTGTCAGTGTGACTATGTCTGTCTGTCTGACTGTATGTCTGTATGTTGCTCTCTCTCACCTGGTTCACTGCATCCACCTACCACACTTTTAACTGTTTTTTAAAGGGTGTTACAGAAACAAGCTAAAATAGATCAGAGCCCAGAAACAAAAGGAAACATTTCAATAGAAGCTGCTACAGAAAGGCGACCAGTATGATGTTGTAGACAATGACCACTATCCCATGAGAATGGCTAGAATTAAAACAAAACAAACACACATTTTTTAACTTTGGGTTGAAGCGGGTTACAGAAACACGCTAAAATGGATCATGGTCTAGAAACAAAAGGGAACATAAAGGGGATGCTACATAACTGTGTCTAATATTGTGTTTTTCTCAAAGACCCCTATGTCATGAAAATAGCCAGAAGAAAAAGACAAACAATAAGAAAACGTGACAGTTTTGGAATCGGTGCTCTGGAGGTTACTTATTCCTCCAGAGGGATTTTTTTCTGGTTCAATCGCCATTTGAACACACACTTCACCCACATCAGCTAGACATTACGTGCTGGTGTTGGTGGTAGTGTTTTGAGCCAGTCAATAAATGGACCAAAGGACAAAAACAGTGTCAGTTATTGATGTCAGCTAACTGCCAATGTCTGCACTAAAACGTTATATTGTACAATGTTGTGTTGACATTGCCTTCAGAAATGACAAGATCGTAACATAAAAAACTCGCACTCTACATTAAAGGGGGAAATGCCTCTGAAATCGGAGTAAGGCTGCCTATATGGCTAGCTACTTCAAACAGTCACACACGCAAAATTATCATTTAGTGTGCGATTTCAATCTTACAGTGATTCCCAGGTGGGATGAGTGAGTCAGAGTGTTTATTTTCGGTGACCCCCAATGTGTTAAGCTGGGTAACAAACAACAGCAAGTCAACGTATAAGGTCAAGTGTGTAACACATAGTTAACGTGTGTAAAGTATTCCGAGGTTTTAGCAAAATACTGTATAAAAATGCTACTGTCGCGGGAATAGAGATACACATACAAACCGTAAAATAAACCTCCCCAAAATATAGGTTGCGCTGCTCTTGTGGTGACACACTTTCCTAAAAACGGAGCACCCCGAATTCTAGGCAGAGAATAAGTCCATGACTGAAAGTAGTATACAAATATAACACTGCAAAAACACAGCAAGAAATAGCATAGCAAGTTTTGTTATTCCGAAAATATGGCCTTTGATATGGGGACAGGATAGCTGACTCTTCAAAACACTGACTTTCCCCAAGCTATAGTTAAGTAGGGTCGGGCGTGGTTAGCACTTGGATGGGTGACCGTTTACACACCTTGGCTTCAGTACAGTCCCCCAGGTCACCCAGCTGTAAATGGGTACCTGCCTCTTAAGGCACAGGGAAGGTAAAGCAGTGATGGAGAGGAGATGGGCGCCGCCCTCAATATGTTGACCCCGTGAGAAGTTGAGGTATCTGATGCCTTACTCCCCTAGGACGACATAGGTTATGGGACACCTTTAACTTTTTACTTTAAAAAACGTTGTATTGATAATAAATGAAAGCTTATGATTACTTTCCTCTGTGGTGTCAGTAGCAAATTTCATGAAGAAAACATGTCTAATACTGTAAGAAGACCCATTTGAGTTTACAAAAGAGAACCTTCAGGCACATACTATTAATCATTATCTCCATATAAATCTTTATAATCCAAAAAGAAATGCAAACTGTTTAGACACAAAATACAATTATTATCGCTGCACTACAAATGGACAACGAAATGATCTTATAAGCTTTGCACATAATAAAATAACATGTACTATTATCGTCTAGTAAAAAAAATATCAGTTGAATAAATAAGAAACAATCCAATCTGTTCATATTCTCATCTACATTCATTCATCCCACAAATACTTGTTATTCATTTGTTGTTGTTGTTGTTGTGTGTATTGTGCACTCCCCAGCTTTACACTCTGGGGATCACTCAGAATGCGCACTTTTACTCTCATTCCATCTGGGGATCACTGTGAGATTGACATCGCACACTGCTTGAGGAGTTTGTGTGTACAACTGTTTTAAGTACTGCACCATATAGGTAGCTGCACTCAAACTTCAAAGGATTATCTTTTTCTCCTTGAAAGGATAATGCAGGTTGTAATGTTTAGAGCTTGTAATGTCTGAAGGCAATTTCAAAAAACTATTTTACAACTTAACAACATTTTAGTATAGGCCTTGGCAATTAGCTGACATTAATGACTGACAGCTGTTGGTCTTGACCAGCTTCCTAATTTGATTCTCATCTACCTAATTTGATTTTGATTTCATCCCTTGGTCGGGACGATCGTTGCGGTACCCGCACGGACGCTGCAAGTAGACCGCCAAATGGTTCTGTCCTGGGCTTCTTTCAGGAGGTTTGGTACAGTGAGGCCGGTCCACTCCTTGATGTTGGATATCCAGCTTTTGCGTGGTCGTCCCTGCCTCCTTGCTCCTTCCACCATTCCCTGCAGGACTGTCTTTGACAGGCTGTTATGCCTTGTTTTGTGGCCAAACCATTTCAATTTCCTCCGTTTGACTGTATCTAGCAATGGTTCTCTTTTGCCAGCCAGTGACTCGATCTGCTGCCAGACGTAGTCGTTGGTTTTATGGTCTCTGTAGGTGACGTTCAGGATCCGCCTGAGGCACTTCATCTCAAAAGCTTGAATGCGACTTTCTAAATCGGCATTGAGCGTCCATGTTTTACAGCTGTACAAGGCAATGGATGTGACGAGTGCCTTGTAGAGTCTGACCTTAGTGTGGGTTCTGATGTTATGGTTTCTCCACACTTTCGCCAGCTTAGTCATGGAGGAGAGTGCCACAGCAAGTCTGATCTTCACCTCTTGTGTGCTCGTACCTTCTTTGGTGATGACTGGCTCCAATGTACTTGAAAGTTTCCACCTCCTCTAGTGTCTCGCCACTCATCTTGATGCTGGTGGGAGTAGTCGGTGTGGTACTGTTCACTAGGATCTTGCTCTTTTCCGTGCTGATCTCCATACCGTGGGCATTGGCTGATGTTTCCAGTCTGGTGGTGAGATCCTGGAGTTCTTCTTCACTGCGGCCCATGAGATCAATATCGTCTGCGAGTCGAAGATTGCAGACTGGCCTTCCTCCTATTATGATTATGGTCTTGAAGTCAAGGAGGGCCTCCTGCATGATGTTCTCCAGGAACACGTTGAAAAGAACGGGGGATAGCGGGCAGCCTTGTCGAACTCCAACTGAAGTCCGGAAGAACTCCCCGATTTCTCCACCCATGAGGACTGTGCTGTGGGAGCTGTCATACAGCGCCTGGATGACTTGAATCAGGTCCTCATCGAGGTTATAGTCTCTCATGACTTGCCACAGAGCTTCTTGCCACACTTGGTCGAAGGCCTTTTTGAAGTCAATGAAGTTGTTGTAGAGCTGTATTTGATGTTGGAGGTGCTTCTCTATGAGTATTTTGATGTTGAAGATCTGCTCAACAGTGCTTCGACCTGGTCTGAATCCTACGTGTTCTTCTGATAGGATTTCTTCTGCTTGTGGTTTCAGTCTGTTCAAGGCAATGCGTAGCATAACTTTGCTTGGATGGCTTATCAGACTGATTGTTCTGTAATTTTGGCACTTCTTCAGGTTTCCCTTCTTTGGAAGTGGAACTATGATGGATTGGGTCCACTGTTCAGGCCACTCTTTGCTTGTCCAGATGCGTTGGCAGATGATTGTTAGTGCCTTGATCATCTCTGGGCCTCCGTACTTGATGAGCTCAGCCGGGATGTTGTCAATCCCTGGTGACTTGCCTCCTTTTAAGGATCTTACTGCTTCTTCTACCTCTTCCTCCAGCACCTGTGTGCTTTCAGGATCTGATGGTCTGGGATCTTGCTCGTGAAGTTTGTTCGGATCAACCTTCAGCTTGTAGTTGTACAGGTCGCTGCAATATTCTGACTATCTCTTCATGATAGTGGCGCTCTCTGTAAGGACTGACCCCTCTTTGTCTTCAATAACGGAGATCTTTGGCTGCTGGGACTTGGTTAGTGCCTTGATGGTCTGGTACGCCTCCTTGCTGTCTCTTTTCGTCATTGCCTTCTCTACCTTGGAGCATTGTTCTGACATCCAGTTCCCCATGGCCTCATCTACCTAATGTGTCTCAAAGAATACCCGGTCTTTACCTGGAAAGACGCTTAACACAGGAAGAAAAAGCTTTCCTTACAGTCATTTCAGACCCAGACAGCTGCCTTTGATAAAAAGTCAGTCCTGCCTAATCACCACGTGCAGCAGCTGTGCAGTGTTAGTCAGCCAGAGGACAATGCTCTGTCCTAAAGATGCTCTGACACTGGAGGTCGTGAGGTGGAGCAACAGGCTGTTCCACTGTGATGGTAATAGAAACATGGAACGCATATGGTTTACTGCTGCTGTGAGTGTGTGCAAGCATGGGTTTGTTCGTGCGTGCGTGTGGGTGCGTGCGTATGTGTGTGTGTGAGAGAAAGAGAGACAGAAACAGAGATAGAGAGAGTGAACGAGAGCTTGGCACGCAATACAAACGCTGTATTTTTTTTTTTTATACTTTTATTTCAAGGATAATCAAATAGGCACTCTTGTGCTTTTTCCATCCAGTACCAGTTTGTATGCAGTTTTGTAAGTTTGTCATCTGTTCCCACAGGCACACAATGGCCTATTCTTCTAAACAGTTGAACTGGTTTTAATATGTGCGCAAGATGTTCTGCATGCGTTCGCACACCAGACCTCAGTTTTATAGGATCATCCAAATGTCGTAGACTGACATGTTAGCTCAATCATAACAAGTCTTCCAAATGGGAATAATTACGACTATCAAAATGATGTAAAGGGAGGTGGGGGGGGGGGGGCTGTTGCATATTAAAAAAATCGCACCATCCATAAGTCTCAGAGCGCTAGCCGAGAAAAAACAACACCAGTCCATCAAGATAAAAGAAGTTATCCAATAGAATACATAAATTTATAAATTACATCGTATTGTAGCTATGAGTCATGCTACCACTTCTTCACCATTTCTTTTCCATTTTCTTTACATCACTAAGCACCAGCTGCACAGTCTTCTTACAAAAAAGATGTGTGTTGAAAGTGAAGTAAGATGAGGACGCACTTTGCAGCCAGAATGATGGCTATACAGAAAAGGCAGTCATGCGCCGATCACACACTGTCTTGTGTGTTGTGTTTTGTCCTGTCTCCCAGGCATTGAGATTTCATGGTCCAGGTAAGCGCTTTTAGATACAGGGTTGTGTATGAAAGTCTAGGTTAGGATGCAACAGCTATTGTGCATTGTCTGTCTCTCTATGTCTGTCTCTCTGTCTGTCTGTCTGTCTTTCTGTGATGAGTGAATACTAGGTTTGTTCATAAATGCACATTTAATTTATTAGAGTTTATTAATTATCTCCCAGAATGATGAACAATTTATCTCTGTCTCTGTGTCTTTTTTCCTGTCTCCGTCTCATAGTTTATCCTGTATGTACATTTTTTTCACAGCAGGAAGTTGTGTTACTTCCCTTGACAAAAGGCCAAGCTGGGGAATGACAAAAAATGTTTCAAGCGTTTAAAAGCATTAAAGCCTCTCTCACTCTCTCTCTCTCTCTCTCTCTCTCTCTCTCCTCTCTCTCTCTCTCTCTCTCTCTCTCTCTCTCTCTCTCTCTCTCTCTCTCTCTCTCTCTCTCTCTCTCTCGCTCTCTGCTTATATTTATGCTAACATTGGTGAAAATGACAGAGGGAGTTTAGTCATATCATTCAATCCGACTTAATCAGTCAGATGTGAGTGGCTTTTTTCCTGTGCACAATATCGCACTTCCCTTCTGGGGATACCAGGGGTCTGTCAGTGTAAATAGCATCCCGACCTTCTGGAAACTATGTACAAACAGGTCCTTCTTTTCTATCCCTCTGTTTATTTCTCCTTTGTGTCTTTTCTTCTTGTCACACCCGACCTGTCTGTTTTTTGCCTTCTTAATCCAGTTTCTCGCCTTTTTTCCCGGAGAAAGGCTTAAACTATAGCAAGTATCTCCCATGCCGAAGTGATATTCGCTGGGCCTGACTTGTAAGGCGCTTAACGGCAGTGCAACGACTTTTTGTTCGTCGACATCAATAGTTCGTGTCTGAGCCTTAGATGGGGAAACATATATTATACTGATCAATTGAATGAAGGTTACAGGTTTGAGTTTTTTCGTGTAGGTGTTGTTGAGCGTTCCCTGGCTTTAAACCTTTCTCATCATGCTGAATTAAACCATGATCTGTTTTGTACATCATACCTGTGAATTACTGTAGGACTATAAAAACACATACTGGATACGTACATGCCTATTTTGGAATCGGCTACACCCTCACATAGGCACACATAAAATTCCAACATAAGTATCGGGGGCGTTTTAGTGTCACAGTACTCTATTTTTATGCTATGTTTATATTCCTATATTTGTGACAACATTATTAGCTAATCATTTTTGTCAGCTTTTCGTTACACCGTAACTGGCTGATAAGTTTTTAAAAAAAAACACCTGTCCTTGGTATATTCTAGCCAAATATAGTGACACAGACTTGATAAAGCGTAAGGACTTGCTGCTACAATTTTAATTAATTATCTCAACTGTAACAGCGATTGCTTAAGTTTTAATGAATTGATCACCATGATTGTTGGAAAGAATATAACAAAGACTGTGTTTTCACTGAAAAATTCCAGGGTGTTTTTCGTTCCTTTGTCAGATAGTATAATTCACCACACCAAGAGACTCACAACATTCCAAACCAGCACAGTTCAGTGTAGTTCTGGCTTTTTTTTCAGTACATAGCTTTTTCCGTTCCGTTCCTCTGTAAGAGCTCCGAAGTTCAGAAATGGTAAGATGTTAACGTCTGCCAACACGTGTGCACACTAGTAGGTAGCTGTATTCCAACATCAGTGATCAGTCAATATGGCTTTGGGCTTTGGGCAGTGTTTAGGTTTGATTGATAGATTTATGTCCTCGGGTTGCGTTATACCATGTCTTGTGGCATTTTATTGCTTTATCTTAAACCACAGCCTTCAGGTTGTTTTGCATGACATTTTCGGGTTGTTTTTTGTGTTTTCTTTTCGATATTCTATTTCTTAACAAGCATATCCGTTGTTTTTTGTACTGACATTTGTTTCGGTAAGTTTGCCTTATGTATTTTATTATCTCGATATTTCATATTTTTTAATTATATATATCTCTAAATATTTCTACTTAACCCAACACACACACACACAACACACACAACTAATAAAAACATAAAAACAATATTATTAATTATATATAATATATTTTATATAATATAATATATTGTGTGTGTGTGTGTTGTGTGTCGTCTGTGTGCACGTATCTGTGTCTGTGTCTGTTTTTGAGTGACATTTTTCGAGTGAGTTAAACGCCAACTGCCTACATCACCCTAGTATATTAGATCAATCATAAAAGCTACAACCAAATCCGATGGTCTTGAAAATAAGAAGAAAAACGTCCCACCCCTGGGTGGAAATCAAATCACCAAACTTGTGACTCTCCAGACAGGGTGCATGGCCTGATGTCTGACAGACACAGCACAGCTCTGGCAGCTCTCCCTGCAGCTGACCTGTCCTGGGGCCATGCTCCATGGATTCCCTGATGGCCAGGAGCCAGTGGCGGCGCTGTCCCTCACAGACAGTGTCGTCTCTTTCTGCAGCACTCACCTCACTCAGTGGAGACAGGAGGATGGGAGTAGATGACAAGGAATGATGGGGAACGCCCAGGGATTTGGAGGGCGCGCGAAACTATGACAATAATGGCTGTAACATAAAACTGAGAAACTTTTAGAACTACTATCAGAATAGAACATGAAATTCCCCTGAGTTAGAATGCGTCTAGCTTACTGGTGGAGAGATAAAAACAATGGTATGCGTGGAAGTTGCGCCATATTTTGAACTTCTGAGCTCTAGCCAAGGAACTGGATAAAACAACTGAATGTGTTAGCCTTCTTTGTATAAGCCTGTAATGAATACTTGATAAGATAGTAAAGAAACTATTGTTTACAAGCAATAATATATACTGAAGATTACATATTGTTACAAAAGATACAGACAAGCGGTAACATAAGAGAACAAGTAACATTGTAATGCCTAGACACAGACAAATGCCATCCCCATGTACATGTCGGATGCCTGTCAACATAGGTTAATTGCATCCCCACCTTCTAGAATGTTTGTACTAGGATTTCCCTCTTTTATATTCCTCTCTTTGTTTCTGCCTTGTTCTTTTTCTTCCTTTCACTTTCTGCTTGTATTTTTTCTCCTTCCTCCCCTTCCACCCTAACAGCCTTAAAAGATTAAATAAAAATCTCTCCCATGCCAAAGTAAGATGTGCAGTGCCTGACATGACAGATGCTCAATGGCAGCGCAATGCATTGTCGCTCATATGACAGACAATAGTAGCTATCTGAGCGTTTGAAGGTGACGTTGACGAAGAAGAGAACTGGTAATACGGGATGACATTCAACAGAATACTGCTAATTATTGTCAGGGTCTAAGAGCTTCCCTTCAGTCTATCTCCTGTAATCAAGTAGGCAATGAATAGTTAATCCCTGTCTCTTCATTCATTACAACTCTTACATGGAGAGTGAATGATGCTTGCCGTTGCTGTTTGGTTGTTGTTGTTGATGTTGTTATTAGCATCAGGAATTCCTCAACCTGACACCCTGGGGGTTGCCTAGGATAAGTGCAATGTTACATTTATCACATCTTCCCGACATGGAAATGCGGCTACCTTCATGGTGGGAAAAACCCGTTGAAAAATATCACCATTGGTGAATCTTGGTTTAAAACGAGAAGATGAGTTCTAAGATAGTGATTTCACTCTATGGACAGTTGTTGGGTTTTTTCAAGCCTGAAGTGACCATGGATAAGATATTTGAGATACTTAAGCATGGCATCAAAACAAGTTACTGTACAGTCACTGCAACAGTGCAGTTGTTTTTAAATTCAGAATGCTTTGCCTAAGCCAAATAGCTGCTGCACAAGTGAATATAAATACGATTTTGTTTCCCCGATGTGTTTGCGTGTGTGCGTGCGTACGTATATGAGCGCACGCGCGTGAGCGTGCGCGCGCGCGCGCGTTTGTGTGTATATGATTTTGTGTGGCCTACCAGATCACAGACAAGAAGACAAACAAAAACTCAAACAATGAAAATCTTTCAAATCTATCCTATCAAAAGTAGTCTAACAAATAAACCAATTAAACAAGATAAAACACCACCTCCAAGAAATAAAGATGCATATTAAAATATCAGTGGAACGAAATTCAGAAAAAGCAATGTTTAACTATTGACACAAGTCAAAAATATCTTCAACACTTGTAAAACAAAACGCAGCTCCCTTTGCACTCCATAAATAACAGATGAACGGTCTGTTGTCAATGAGGGAAAACGACTGTGGGTGCAGAATAGGGGTGGAAAACTAAACTGCTCGTGATCGGTTTGTTTTGTGGACATTTTATCAATAACTGTCTGTAATTTCTATTTGACAACAGGCGATCACATAACAGAGAGACAGAGAGGGGGAGACAGATAGAGAGAGACACACACACACACACACAGACAGAGAGGGAGATTGTTTATGATTCACCACACCCATTGAAGTAAAAGGAAAACAATGTTATTGAATGGAATCGATTTGTCGACAAATATTATGTTTCTGGTTGAGCAAACATAAATTATCATATCAGACAGAGACACAATCAATGAGGCAAACCAGTCGCCATGGCGCAGTGGTTAGCGCCTTGGGTAACAGACTGGAAGGTTGCAGGCTCGAATCCTATGAGAGTCATAGGAATGGTTTTGGACTCCAGCAAACCTCTACCTAGGGTGAGTTTTCTGTAGTCTTTATGGTAAGATCAGGACTGCAAGCTCAAACTTCTACTTCACAGATGCAGTTACGAGATTGTTATTCAATTTAAGTTTCTATTAGGCCCCGTTGACAGGCAGGATTTGTTTTTTTATAAGAAGCATAGAGCACACCTCTGTCAAGCTGTTTCAACCACATGCACTTCCACAGCAGCATCATATCATCCTCATCATCAGTGATTATTATCTATCTATCCATCTATCTGTACCGTAGTCTCACGACCTTTGGGGCACCCTCAAAGACTCAACAACCAGTTTCCTCCATTCCTCTCTCTGTTCTGCCTTTCTCAGGGTTTTGTTGAGTTCTAGGCCTGTCCATTCGCTGATGTTATCCTCCCAGCTCTTCCTTGGTCTACCTCCTCTTCTTCCTCCTTGGACAGTGCCTTGTAAAACTGTCTTTGCAAGTCCTTAGGATCTTGTGACATGCCCATATCATTTAAGTTTACGCTTTTTCAGGATTGTTAGAAGGTTTTCATAGGGTCCAATGGTTTGCTGGATTCACAGGCATACAGAAATGTGGATATGACAAGGGAGCGCATTAGTCTGATCTTGGAGATAAGTGAGATCTTTTTATCTCTCCAGATGGTGTTTAGTTTTGACAGTGCTGTTATTGCTTGTGCAGTCCTGCATACTACTTCTGGTTTGGATCCCTGGTCTGATACAATGGCTCCCAAGTACTTGAAGCTTTGAACTGTTTCCAACTTCTGGTCATTAACCCTGATATCAGTGCTAATGCCGTTGGTGTTATTAGTCATCAGTTTGGTCTTTTCTGCACTGATTCCCATGCCGTATGTTTTGGAGGCCTTATTCAGGTGTTCTGATAGGCTGGCAAGCTCTTTTACTGATCCTGCTATTCCATCAATGTCATCTGCGAAGCGGAGGTTTGTGATCGTTCTGCCACCAATGCTGACTGATCCTTCATGATGTTCCAGTGCATCAGCCATGATTCTCTCAAGGAAGATGTTGAAAAGAGTGGGTGAGAGTAGACAGCCCTGCCTTACTCCAACTGTTGTTCGAAACCATTCTCCAATGTTGTTGTTGTAGTACACTGCACTGGTGGCCTCGCTGTACAGCTGTTTGATGACTCTGATCAGGTTTGCATTGATGCTGTACAAATTCATGGTTGCCCATAGAGCTGCATGCCACACCCTGTCAAATGCCTTCTTAA
>CM054146.1:66511906-66526906 GCA_028751875.1 Rapana venosa | reverse complement strand
TGTCTGTGTCTGTCTTCATCTCCACTGATATATTTTTTTATGTCTGTCTGTGTGTCTACGTGTCTGTGTGTCTTTGTCTGCTTGACTGTCTATCTGTCTGTTGCTTTCTCTCTCTCTCTCTCTCTCTCTCTCTCTCTCTCTCTCTCCTCTCTCTCTCTCTCTCTCTCTCTCTCTCTCTCTCTCTCTCTCTCTCTCTCTCTCTCTCTCTCTCTCTCTCTCTCCCTCTCTCTCTCCCTCTCTCTCTCTCTCTCTGTCTCCCTCTCTCTTTCTGTCTTTCTCTCTCTCTTGTTTTCATATCTACTTCTTCACTACGCCCTCTGCACAACACTTTTAACTTTCGGTTAAGGCGTGTTACACAAACATGCTAAATTAGATCAGATCCAAGAAACACAATGAAACACTTCAACAGAGGACGCTACAGAAAGATGACCAATATTCCGTTGTAGACAAAAACCACCATCCCATGAGAATGGCTAGAACTAACACAAAACAAACAGGGCACAAACACAACTCTTTTAACTTTAGATTAAAGCGGTCTACAGAAATACGCTAAAAAAGATGATGGACAAGAGACAAAAGGAAAAATATAGGGGATGCTACATAACTGTAACTAATATTTTGTTGTTGTCAAAGACCCCTTTGTCATGAAAATGACCAGAAGAAAAAGACAAACATCAATAAGAAATTGTGATATTTTTGGAATCGGTGCTATGGAGGTTACATATTCCTCCAGGAAAGGATTTTTTGTTCTGGTTCAATCGCTGTTTGAACGCAAACTTTACCCACACCAGCTAGACATTACGCACGTGCTGGTCTTGGTGATTGTCTTTTGAACCAGTCAATATATAGGCTGAAGGCCAAAAAGCAGTGTCAGTGGGATTAGATGCAGGTGGGAACAGATGACAAAACCGCATACACGCGGGGACTGCTGTAAAAAAAGTGCGTAAGTGCTTATTCCGTTATCCTCGATGTAAAAGAATAAAATAAATAGAAAATAAATAAAATTAAGAAAGTAAAAATAATATGTCGTTTACAAGCAATGACATTTCTTTAAGAATGTGTATTGTTACAACAGATACAAACAGGTGTAACGAAAAGAATCAGTAACAATGCAATACCTAAACGCAGACAAATGGCATCCCCATGTACTTGTCGGATGCCTGTCAACATAGGATAATTGTATCCCCACCTTCTAGAAATTGTGTACTAGGATTTCCCTCTTGTATATTCCTCTCTTTCTTTCTTCCTTGTTCCGTTTCTTCTTTTCACTTCCTGCTTGTCATTTTTCTCCTGCCCCCACCCCCACCCCGAGAAAGACTTAAAAGATAACAATTCCCACCATGCCAAAGTCAGATGTGCTGTGCCTAACAGTCCAGGTGCTCAATGGCAGCACAACGCATTTTCGCTCATATGACAGGCAATAGTAACTATGTGAGCGTTTGAAGACGACGTTGACGAAGAAGAAAATTGGTAAAAGGGGATGACTTACAACAAACTACTGCTAATCACTGTCAGGGTCTGAGAGCTTCCCTTCAGTCTATCTCCTGTAATCAAATAGGTCATGAATAGTTAATCCCTGCTTTTCATTCAGTACAACTCTCACATGGAGAGTAAATTATGCTTGCTGTTGCTTTTTCGTTGTTGTTGATGTTGTTATTTGCATTAGGCATTCATCAGCTCGGCACCCAGGAGGTTGCTTTTTATGAGTGCATTGCTTCATTTATCACTTCTTCCCAAGGTTGAAATTTGGCCACCTTGATGGAGGGTAAAAACGGTCCCATACACAATATCACCATTGGTAAAACTTGGTTTACAAATAGAAGATGAGTTTTTAAAACCTCAATTTTGATTGCACTCTGTAGAAAGTGTTGTTTTTTCAAGCCTGAACTGACCAAGAAAAAGATGTTTGAGATGCTTAAGCATGACATGAAAACCGTTTACTCTGCAGTCCCTGCAACAATTCAGTCTTTAAAAAAAATGCAGATGGCTTTGCCAAAGCCAAGTAGTTGCTGAAAGAAGTGTTTATTAGTAGGAATATGTTTCCCGATGTGGGCGTGTACGTCTGTGCGTGCCTACGTGCGGGCGTGTGTGTCGATGTGTGTGTGGGCACACATGTGCAAGTGCGCACGCGTGTGTGTATGTTATTGTGTGTATCCTATCAAATCACAGACAAGAAGACAAACACAACTCTAAACAATGGAAACCTTTCACATCTATCCTACATAAAGTAACATCGCACATAACCTAACTACACAGTCAAAACACACCTCCAAGAAATAAAGAAATATGTCAAAATAGCAGTGGTACAAAAGTCGATAAAAATGAAAAACTATTGCACAGTTTAATAATATATTGAACACTTGTAAAACATATCACAGTTCCCTTTGCACTTCATAAATGAAAGATGAGCGTTCTGTTGGCAATGAGGGAAAACGACTGTGAGTGTAGAATGTGGGTGGAAAACTGACTGCTCTTGGTCCCTTTGTTTTATGGGATTTTCATCAATAACTGTCTGTATTTTCTGTTTGACAGCAGAGATTCACCATGACAGAGAGAGGAGAGAGAGAGAGAGAGAGAGAGAGAGAGAGAGAGAGAGAGAGAGAGAGAGAGAGAGAGAGAGAGAGGAGAGAGAGAGAGAGAGAGAGAGAGAGAGAGAGAGATTGTTTATGATTCATTTCACGTTTTGACATAACAGCAAACAATGTTATTGAATGGAATCGAATGGTCAACAAAAAGTTTGTGTTTCTAGTTGAACAAATATAGATTATCATATCACACAACCACGGAGACAATTAATGATGCAAACCACCTGTCTTGGTGCAGTGGTTAGGGCCTTGGGTAACAGAGTGGAAGGTTGCAGGTTCGAATCCAATAAGTCATAAGAATATTTTTGGACTCCAGAAGACTTCTACCCAGAGTGAGGTTTTTTAAAGGCTTAATGGTAAGATCGGGACTGCACACTCAAGCTTCATCTACTTCAGGGATATTATTATGAGATTGTTACTCAACTTAAGTATCTCTCAGGCCTAGTTGACGCCAGGATTTGTTATGATAGGAAGCGTAGAGTACAGCCCTGCAAAGCAGTTTTTAAACACATGTCTTTCATTACCATAGCACTGAAACTACCCTATTCCATACCCTAAATACACTTCTACTTGCTTCTGACTCGGGGAAAATCTCCCTTCTCACTCTACTTGACATATCTGCAGCCTTCGACACTACTGACCATTCGATTCTTCTCTCTAGTCTTCAAAAAACATTCGGTGTTACTGGCACAGCCCACTCCTGGTTCAGTTCATACCTCACTGACCGATTCCAGACAGTCGCAGTAAACAAGATACAGTCAGTACCTGCCACACTGAAATGTGGTGTCCCGCGGGGATCAGTTCTCGGCCGTGTTCTTTTCACTCTCTATACTGCTCCACTATCACATATAATAAACCGTCATCATATCAACTATTACTTACGCAGATGACTCTCAGATTAAAAGTAGTGTTACACCTGAAAAACTGCCTTCTCTCTTGAAAAATATGGCATACTGCTTTCAAGATATCCAAAACTGGAGGTTACAAAAAAGTTTCAGTTAAACGCAGATAAAACCGAAGCCATGCTTGTAGGGACCAAACACAAACTCTCTTCCATTACAACAACTTCAATAGAACTCGGTAATACATCGGTCCCTCTGTCCACTGCTGTGTAGTATCTAGGAGTTGTTATTGACAACACACTGTCCATGCAAATATTCATTACCCAAACCTGCCAGTCGTGCTACTATCAATTACGGCGTATCAGTGCAATTCGAAAGTACTGACGCAACATCCAAACTTGTTGCGTTGCTCATTCTCTCACGTCTGAACAATTGCAATTCTCTTTTTAGCTGGTCTGCCAGCAACATAATTACATCCACTCCCTTCAACGTAAACGAAATTCTGCAGCTCGCCTAGTCCTCAGAAAGAAAGAAAATATGAACACATTACTCCTCTCTTGCGATCTCACCACTGATTGCCTGTGGCACAGAGAGTAAACTACAAGATCAGTACCCTCTGTTGCAAATGTCTCCACAAAACAACACATTCCTACCTCTGTGAATGTCTTCACCTGTACACTCCTTCTCGTTCCCTCCGCTCTGCTGCAGATACCTTGTGATTACGAATTCCTAGATTCAACCAGTTCACCCTTGGTCGTCGCTCTTTCTCTATTTCTTGTCCATCCATGTGGAACAACCTTCCTCTCTCTCTTCGACAGAGGCCTACATATGACACATTTAAATCCAGCCTCAAGACATATTTGTTTCAAACCTAACTTTTTCCCTCTTTCATCTCAAAACTGCCCCTGCTTTCAAAAGTCAAAATTCCATTACCCTGCCAAAGCCTACACAACCTGTGTGTGTTGTGTGTGTGTGTGTGTGTGTGCGCGTTTTTATATAGGTGCGTACATTTGAATTTTGTTTAAGCATTTGCTAGCTAGTGGCTGCATGACGATATAAGAATATGTTGAATGCAAGCGCTCTGATTTGTTTTTGCAAGATATAGTGCTATACAAATTTCATTTATAATAATAATTCTTATATTTTTATGCCATGTTTATTTTCCTATATTTGTGACAACATTATTAGATAATCCTTGTTGTCAGCTTTTCGTTACACTGCAACTCTCTAATAAGTTTTTAGAAAAAAAACCGTCCTGGTATATTCTTGCCAAATATGGTGACAGGTTTGATCAAGCATAAGTACTTGCTGCTACAATTCCAATGAACTACTTAAACTGTAACAGCCATTGCTTAAGTTGTGATGAATGCATCACAATGATATTTGGCAAGAATATAACGAAGACTGTATTTTGACTAAAAAGTTTCAGGGTGTTTGTCTTCCCTTTCTTACATGGCATAATTCACTATACCAGGACACTCTCATAGTTCCAGCAACATCACATTTCAAAGCAGGACATCTCAGTGTAGCTCTGGTCTCTTTTCTTCAAAACATAACTTGATTTTTCGTTCCTGGCTAGGGCTCTGAAGTTTAGCAGTGGTGATATTTCCCTTATGTGAACATTTCTGTCCACTAGTAGGGTAGCTGCCTTCCCATGTCGGTGATGAATCAATAAAGTGTTTGGCTTTGGGCAGTGTTCAGTTTTATTGATATATTTAAAGCCCCTGGATTTAATGAGATTCTATAACTTTTAATTGTGTTTTTTTTTCAAACCACGGCCATATCAGAATGTGTTTCTAGCTGATTTTGATTTTTAGGGGTGGTTTGCTGTTTGTTTGTATTTCTGAAATGATGAATGAAGAAATCACATCATGATATGATTGTTTTTCAAAGTGCATTAAACGCAAGCTGCCTACATGACCATAGTATACAAATTATTATCTCAATCATCAAAGCTACAACCAAATCTGATGGACTTGAAAATAAGAAGAAAAACATCCAACCCCTGGGTGGAAATCACATCAGGAAACTTGTGACTCTCCAGAAAGGGTGCACGGCCTGATGTCTGGCAGACACAGCACAGCTCTGGCAGCTCTCCCTGCAGCTGACCTGTCCTGGGGCCATGCTGCATGGATTCCCTGATGGCCAGGAGCCAGTGGCGGTGCTGTCCCTCACAGACAGCGTCCTCTCCTTCTGCAGCACTCACCTCTCTCAGTGGAGACAGGAGGGTGGGAGTAGATGACAAGGAATGATGGGGAACGCCCAGGGATTTGGAGGTCGCAGGCATACCTGACTATATTGTATTGTACATATTCTCTGAATTTACTCCCTTTATATGGCTATGGCCGTAGCATAAAAATGAGAAAGCTTTTAGAAGAACTATGATAATAGAATATGAAATTTCTCTGAATTAGAATGCGTCTAGCTTGCTGGTCATGTGGAAAAAACCACACACGATGGGATAGAAAAGAGGGAATTCCTGGCACATTATTTCTAAAAAGGTGGGGGATGCTACTTATGCTGACAGGCCCCTGGGATCCCCATGGAGGGAACTGACATCCAACAACTCACGATGCTTTTAGCTGGGGCCAGTGTGATGGTTTCACAGTGTAATGGTTTCACAGTGTGATGGTTTCAGACCAAGTCCTTGGTGCCAGTCATTGCCCTAACTATCAGACGTCATTGCACAGAAATATCAGGCCTCCTATTGTAGCAGATAATTGTCAGGATACTGATTGATCCTGCTTCTCTCTCTCTGTCTCTCTGTCTGTCTCTGACTCTCTCTCTGTCTCTCTCTGTTTCTGTCTTTCTCTCTGTCTGTCTCTCTCTGTCAATGTCTCTCTCTGTATATCTGTCTCTGCCTCTATCTGCCTCTCTCTCTGTATTAGTAGTAACGTCCGAGTCATTTGGAGATTATGTGGTTTTTTTGCACGCATATGATCTCTTTTCTCGAAATAATTATCTTCAATGTATCTCTTTTGACGTTAACGTTCGGGTCAGTTGGGGATTATGCAATGTTGAATACACACTTATCTCTGTTCTTTCTCTCATGTTGTCAATGTTGTAGTTGGATTGTGCTGTGGTTTTTTTTTGGGGGGGTGTTAAAAAAACTCTTTGTTTTGTTGACAGCCCCTAATCAGGAAAAGGGCTGGATGAAACAAAATATGTAAATGCTTACTCTGTTACCCTTGAATAATAAATATTCATTCATTCATTAAAAAAGATGGCATACGTGGAATTTGCGTCATATGTTGAACCTCAGAGCTCTAGCCAAGGACATCGATAAAGACACTCTGAATTTGTAAGCCTCCTTTACATAAGCCTGTAATGAATACTTGATAAGAAAGTAAAGACAATTTTGTTTACAAGCAATAACATTTACTGAAGAATGTATGTTGTCATAAAAGATACTGACAAGCGGTAACGGAACATAATCAGTAACAGTGTAACGCCTAGACATAGACAAAATGGCATCCCCACGTAGATGTTGGGGGCCTGTCAACATTAGCTAAGAGCATCCCCCACAGCGCCAACATCCAGCATCACTCAGTCAAGGGTCCAGGGCCCAGTGCTAAAGTTAGCCCCTTCCTTTTATCAAGTTCAAGTGTGGTCAGTTCCTGCTATCATTAGTACCAGCTGGGATGGAATGGATTCATCTGAGAGTAGCCGAAAGTGGGGGGCACTGACTGTTTTGCCCTTCTTTCTAGAAATAATGTGCTAGGATTTCCTTCTTTGATATTTCTCTCTTTGTATATACTTTATTCCTTTTCTTCCTTTCACTTCTGTGACTATCTTTTCTGCAATCTCGGTACATCCTCCTGCCTTTATTCCCAGAAAGACTTAAAAGATAACAAATCTATCCCACGCCCAAGTGGGATGTGCTGTGCCTGTCGTGACAGGGGCTCTACTACAGCGCAACGCATTTGTGCTCATATGACAGGCAATAGTACATATCTGAGCATTTGAAGCAACAACAATGAAGACGAAGAAAACTGGTAACAGGTGATGGCTAACAACAGACTACTGCTACTCATTGTCAGTGTCTGAGAGCTTCCCTTCAGTCCACCCCCTGTGATCAGGCAGGCAAAGAATGCTTAATCCTTATCTTCCCAGTCATTACAACTGGCACAAGGGTAGTAAATGATGCTTGTTGGTTGTTTTTTTCTGTTCTTATTAGCATTAGACAGTCCTCAGCTTAACACACTGGGGGTCCCCTAGGATACGTGCACTGTTTCATTCATCACACCTTCCCGAAATTGAAATGCGGCTACCTTCATTGGGAGGAAAACGGTCGCATACGCAAAAAACTCGGCATTGATGAACATTGGAATACAAACACATCATCACACAAAGGAATCATTGTCAGATGGAAATGATATACTGGATGTAATGTTTATGTATGTGTGGAGCTGTTTGCAAGTATCATGTCATGTAATCTTCCAGGGAGGAATTTAGAATTGTTTCTCCCTTTCTAGAGTTACATGCTGTTATACAAAAGGCTTGTTATGGATTAAAGCAAGATCAGCAAACCGTCTTGTCCTTTAACCACCTGTCTTGTTCTTCGTTGTCGAACGCTTAAACAGCAACTACCGCTGTCTGTCATCTGATGGAACATGTATTGTTATTAAGCATCTGTGTTGTCAGGCTCAGTGCATCTGACTTCAGTGTAGGAGACAATTGCTGTCTTGTAAGTCTTTCTGGGGGAAAAAGTAAGACAATCGACCAAAACGGCAGATAATAAACAAGAGTGGTTGACAAGAAGAACAGAAACAAGGCAGAAACACAGAAAAAGAGAGAAAAGCGGAACTGCTTACATACAATGTTCAGAAGGTTGGGGTCTGCTATTCACACTAACAGGCCCCCAGCATCCCCACAGTGAAGTACTATTGTTCTTGACTCAAAATGATATATTCAAGGTGGAATTAATTATTTATAAAAGATGGATAGTTTATCATGAATATCCCATTGTATCAGTAACATTACCATATCCTTTCCTTTATTCTTTGTAACCTTATTGTTGTTGTTTTTCTTCCCAGAAACTTAAAACGTATACATGTCAACATGTTTGTTTGTGTGTCTGTTCTACTGTAAGTCATTTTCTCTTATAACCATTGTCCACATTATCAATGTACACATTTGATATCACTAGATAAATCACTTTGATTCTGACTATCCCGTCCATGATCAATATTTTCTGTCTAAATGATAATTCCACATGTTTACCAATACGTCTTTTTTGTGACTTCTGTGCTGTGCGTAATATCTGTTTACTCATAGCCAATATTTCTAATATGCAATGTTCGTGTCACAAGATAACTGACAATGGCCTCAACCATTACTTCAATGGTAAACACACACACACACACAAACACACACAAACACACACGCACGCACGCACGCACACACGCACGCACACAGCAGCAGAAGCAGTAATGTTGTGAATATGGCCTAAGGAGGGGAATCAGGGATGGAGGAGGCAGACAGATGGACAGCTGGCTGTCTGCTGGTAATTCCCCTTCTGTGTACCTGCCTGTCCCGCTGTCTACCTCTGCCCGTATCTTTCTGGGTATGGAGAGGGGAGGGGTGGAAAGTGTGGCATGTTCCTATAAGTCTGGATTTATGTCACAGTCTGTGTCTGAATTTTTGTATCTATGGTACTTCCTCTTTGCATTATTCTGCTTTATTTCTTTTGTGTACTTGTGTGTCACTCTAACTTTACTGCTCCGTCTGCTTGCTCAATGTCCTAATGGTTCTGCCTATCTGTCCATGCCTCTCTGTCAGTCTGTCTCTCTCCTTGTCAGTGTATTGCGGTCTAGGACTGATGTACTATTAAAATAGGTAAGAGTTCTGAATGCACTCCCTACTTCCCTCCATCCCTCCCTCTCTCTCTGTGTTTCTGTCTCTCTGTGTTTGCCTGTCTCTCTTTCTCTCTGTCCCTGTCTGTCTGCCTGCCTCTGTACACAAACACACACACACACACACACACACACACACACACACACACACACACACACACATACACATACACTTATACACATCACTTCATGTATAAAAATGTTAACTGAAAACAGGAAAGAAGGAACACACACACACACACATACGCATACGCATACATGCACACGCACACGCACAGACAAACAAACAAACAATCACACACGCACACACGCACTTGCACAGACACAGACATGGTCTTCCTGTTGTGCTCTTTTATCGGTTCATCTATACTTGCATGTCTGTCTGTCGTTCTGTCTTTTACAAACTTTTTCTTTTGTAAACGCACATTTTCCATGTCACTAGAGATGACAATGGCTGTAGCCATCACTTCAGGGGTCAGCACACTAGCAGTGCTGTTGGTGTGACTGTGGTCTGAGGAGGGACAATCAGGGATGGAGGAGGCAGACAGATGGACAGCTGGCTGTCTGCTGGTAATTCCCCTTCTGTGTAGCTGCCTGTCCCGCTGTCTGCCTCTGCCTGTGTCTGCCTGGGCTGGGAGTTGAAAGTGTGGCGTGTTCCTATGAGTCTAGATTTCTGTCACATTCTGTGTCTGAATGTTGGTATCTATGGCCCTTCCTTTTTGCATTATTCCTCTTTATCTCTTTTGTGTACATGTGTGTCATCCTATCTCTACTCCTCTGTCTGCTCACTCCATATGTCTGTATGCCTGTCTATGTCTGTCCTTCTGTCTGTCTCTTTCACTCTCTCTTTGAGTCAGTGTATTGTGGCTTAGGGCTGATGCACTATTAAAATAGTTAAGAGTTCTGAGTGCGCTCCCTCATTCCCAACCTCCTCTCTATGTGTCTCTGTCTCTCTGCCTTTACCTGTATCTCTCTCTATCTCTCTCTCTCTCTCTTCTCTCTCTCTCTCTCTCTCTCTCTCTCTCTCTCTCTCTCTCTCTCTCTCTCTCTCTCTCTCTCTCTCTCTCTCTCTCTCTCTCTCTCTCTCTCTGTCCCTGTATTTCTGCCTGTCGTTCTTGCACACATACATGCACACACTCACACACACACTCACACTTTCCTGTCTGATATCACTAATTAGTGGAAGGATTAATGGAAGGAATGAGTGGAAGGACTAATAAGTGAAAGGACGTTAAACTGAACAACTAACACACACACACACACACACACACACACACACACACACACACACACACACACACACACACACGCACTTATTTTGTTTGGTATCACTTCGTGTGTAAATAAAGTAACTTAAAAAAAGGAAAGAAGGAAAACACACACACACACACGCACACACATACACACACACACACACGCACTTATTTTGTTTGGTATCACTTCGTGTGTAAATAAAGTAACTTAAAAAAGGAAAGAAGGAAAACACACACACACACACACACACACACACACACACACACACACACACACACACACACTCACACACGCACGTACAAACACGCACGCACGCACATGCACACACACATGCATTGTCTTCATTTTGCCCTCTAACTTTTCATCAGTTTTTACATACCTGCATATCTGTATGTCTTTCTGTCTTTTTAAAGCTATTTCTTTTTGAAAACGCACAATTTCTATCTCACAAGAGAAATGACAATGGTTCTATCCATCACTACATTGCTCAATAAACCAGCAGCAGCGGCAGCAGTGCTGATGGTGTGACTGTGGTCTGAGGGGGGAATCAGAGATGGTGGAGACAGACAGATGGACAGCTGGGCTGTCTGCTGGTAATTCACCTTCTGTGCAGCTGCCTGTCCCGCTGTCTGTCTCTGCCTGTGTCTGCCTGGGCTGGAGAGGGGTGGGGTGGGGTGGAGTGGAAAGTGTGACATGTTCTTCTGTGTCTGGATTTATGTCACAGGCTGTGTCTGAGTCTGGATGTGTGGCACTTCCTCTCTGCTATAGTGTTGTCAATCTCTTTATCTTCCCATCTCTGTGTGTATTTGCCTGTTTGTTTGTTTGTCTTTCTGACTCCGTCTCTGTTTGTCTGTCTGTCGTCACTTTTGTTTCTGTCTCCATTTTCATTTTTTGTGCATCTGTGCTTATAAATGCACACACCCACGCTAGTGCACATGTGCGCTCAAGTGTGTATGTATATGCGTGTTTGTGTATTTGTGTGTACTGGTGTGTGCATTTGTGTGTATGTGTGTGTATGTGTGTGCGCGGTTATTGTTCTTTTATTTCGAGGATAATCAAATGAACAGTCATGTCCTTTCGTGCAAGCAGTACCTGTGTGTGTTAGGGGTGGGGGGAGAGCGAGAAAGAGAGAGAAAGTTACTGAGAGAGAGAAAGAGATATATACAGACATAGAGATAGATTAATGGCAGGAGACGGAATAATTTCTGGAGAGTTCTATAGTGCCTCAGCCCTGTGGTAGAATTTTTGCCCTGCGGTAAGACTGTCCACTGTGCTCCTGGAACCAGTGTGCTGGTGCTGTCAATTGTTTTGTAGACTAGGCTGAGTGAGAGGAGAAAGAGAGAGAGACAGACAGAGAGATACAGGGACAGAGGCAGATACAGACAAACAGACAGACAGACAGACAGGCAGGCATGCAGAAAGACACAGACATAAACACACACACAGACACACATACTGACACAGACAGAGAAAGGATGAAGGAGGGAGAGAGAGGGGAGAGGGGGGAGAGAGAGAGGGAGGGAGAGGGAGAGAGAAACAACCAGCCAGACAGACAGACAGATAGACAGACAAACTGAGACAGAGAAACACAAAGAGACAGAAATATCCAACCAGGGACACATATACAGAGACTGTAAGGTATAGTCAACGGTGACAGAGTTGTTTACTGAGCTGAAAACTGTCTTAGCTGAGTAGTTGAGTTTTTCAATTCAGTGCCAGAACTGTCTTCTGCGCTTAAGCGAACAGCAACAAACAAACAAAAAAGAGTCGTAGTTTATTTTGGAGAGAGTGAGAGATAGAGAGAGGGAGAGATAGAGAGAGGGAGAGAGAGAGAAGAGAGAGAGAGAGAGAGAGAGAGAGAGAGAGAGAGGAGAGAGAGAAGAGAGAGAGAGAGAGAGAAACTCGAACTTGAACTCGAAATGGTTTATTCACTTTAGGCTCTGTCCCTGTGATAGATAGATAGATAGAAAGATAGAAAGATAGATAGATAGAAAGAGAAGAGAGAGAGAGAGAGAGAGAGAGAGAGAGAGAGAGGAGAGAGAGAGAGAGAGAGAGAGAGAGAGGGGGAGAGAGAGAGAAACTCGAACTTGAGCTCGAAATGGTTTATTCACTTTAGGCTCTGTCCCTGTGATAGATAGATAGATAGAAAGATAGAAAGATAAATAGATAGAAAGAGAAGAGAGAGAGAGAGGAGAGAGAGAGAGAGAGAGAGAGAGAGAGGAGAGAGAGAGAGAGAGAGAGAGGGGGGG
The DNA here is from genome assembly GCA_028751875.1 of Rapana venosa. Classification (NCBI taxonomy): domain Eukaryota; kingdom Metazoa; phylum Mollusca; class Gastropoda; order Neogastropoda; family Muricidae; genus Rapana; species Rapana venosa. Next base: position 66,514,121 of record CM054146.1, on the reverse strand, counting down.
GGGGTAGTGGCAGAGACTTCTGAGGTCTACAGAGTTTAAGATCAGTGATAGGGGTTGTTGCACTGTAGTAAGATTCTCTCTTGTGGTCCTGCAAACTGTCTGATGGTGTAGTTAATTGTTTTATAGTATGGACTGAGAGAGAGAGAAAGAGACAGGGACACAGACAGAGATACAGAGTCAATTACACAGACAGACAAAAACAAACAGACAGATAGAGAGCAAGCGAGCGAGCGAGCGAGCAAAGAGAGAGAAGAGAGAGAGAGGAGAGAGAGAGAGAGAGAGAGAGAAAAGAGAGAGAGAGAGAGAGGAGAGAGAGAGAGAGAGAGAGAGAGAGAGAGAGAGAGAGAGAGAAGACACGTGTGAAATAACAGAGGACAAGACAGTGTATAAGTTCTACAGTGTACCAGGTCTGTGATAGAGGTTGTTGCCCTGTGGCAGAATTGGCACTCGTTCTTGGGGGAATAGAATGTCAGAGAGAGAGAGAGAGAGAGAGGAGAGAGAGAGAGAGAGAGAGAGAGAGAGAGAGAGAGAGAGAGGGGAGAGAGAGAGAGAGAGAGAGAGAGGACAGACAGACAGACAGACAGACAGACAGACAGACAGACAGACACAGAGAGACAGAGAGGGAGACAGAGAAAGAGAGAGACAGACAGACAGATGGAGACGGGGAGAGGGACAAAGTAATGACAGGAGACAGTGTGATTTGTTTTTGCTTTCACAGTCCTGGATCAGTGATACAGGTTGTTAACGTATGATGGAGAGGCAATGACAATGACAATGACAAATTCGTTTATTCCGAGAATAATGAATAAGCACTCCTGTACTTTTTTACATCCAGTCCCCGCCCGTAGGGATACATCTTAATAATAACCAAACACTTATACACTTTCACAGTAAAAACAAGGGGAAATAACCCTTTTCAAAACAGCCCCCACCCCCCCAAAAAAAACCCCAAAAAAACAAAAAAACAACAAACACATAAAAGAAAGCCCTAAAAACACACCCCCACCCCCACCCCCCAAAAAAAACCAACCAAAACAAAACAAACAAAAAAGAGAAAGAAAAACCAAACCAACAAAAGAAGAAAAACAGAAAAAAAAGAGAAAAACAAACAACAAAAACGAGAATAACAACAAAACCATGAGAAATAACAACAACCAAACCTAATAAGTCAAAAATATGAACATATGTGTGTTTGTCTGTTGTGTCCAACGATGACCTCCAAAACAGCAGAGGAGGCAGCTGCTGTTTTGGAAACTGGGCAGAAATTTGATTATAGTGGAGATGCCTTGCCCACAGTACATCCCCACTCTCTCTGCCAAGTGGGCATAAGGACAGTCACCGTTGGAGATGTTCTCCAAAGGCCAACTAGACCCCAGGGCTGCAGCACATAAGGACTGTGTGACTCACAGGGATAGAGATAGATAGAGAGAGAGAGAGAGAGAGAGAGAGAGAGAGAGAGAGGAGAGAGAGAGAGAGAGAGAGAGAGAGAGAGAGAGAGAGAGAGAGGACACGTGGTGTGCGAACAGAGGACAGGGCAGTGTTTGAGTTCTACAGTGTAACAGGTCTGTGATAGAGGTTGTTACCCTGTGGTTTGATTGGCAATCGTTTCTCAGGGAATAGCATGTCAGAGAGAGTGTCAGAGATAGAGAGAGAGAGAGAGAGAGAGAGAGAGAGAGAGAGAGAGAGAGAGAGAGAGAGAGAAACTGTAGGGCTTTAAGACATTCTTGTGTATTCTTGTATGTATCTACGTGTGGCTTTTTCTCAGCTTTTGCTTACATCTTTCTCAGCTGCTTTTTTTCGATGGTAGTGTTTCTGTATTTCTTCCTTGTATTCTAGTCATGTGTGTGCTATATACATTCCTATATTATTATTATCATAATTATTATCATTATTATTATTATCATTACGACTATTACTATTCTAGCAACACAATTATATGTAAAATCCATCCATCAATCCTTTTGTACTAATAATTTAAATATGCCTAACCATGTATGCTTACATAGTTTCTGAGTCAGGCACATACGTTTGGATAGAAAGTTGGGGGGGGGGGGGTTCGGGGCGAAATGAGTTGGGCGTGGTTGTTGACGTTTTCATTGCAGAAGGGAGGGGGGGGGGGGCGTGAGGGGATGGATGGGGCGTGATTAAATGGATAAATAACGTATGTGAATAATGGTTTAATTAACAGGGGGATAGAATATATTTTTGTTATTAT
>CM054146.1:66497584-66511406 GCA_028751875.1 Rapana venosa | reverse complement strand
GATGCGTTTATCAGCTGGAGTTTGATTGCTGTTGTTAGCGTCCCAGTCGCATATTTCACCTCCCAACTGGAACGCCAAGGAAGGCACGGATGTTTTATTCGGGCCTCAGAGCCGATCGGCATGATTTTCTTGCGTGTCGTCCATGCTGGAATTTTCGCTGTGGCCTCATGGATGTTGGCGGCACCCATACCTCTCAAGATGCTATTTTGCCAATAGCTGGGGACTTTTTGGGTCGGTTATAACCCACTGAAGCAGGTCGTATGGGTACAGGTTACCAGTAGCAGAGGAGGAACACCTCTCAAACTGTCTATCAATCAGTAAGCACTCATCACTCAGACACCACAATCAAACTGTAATTATTTATTCAATCGCAAGGAAAACTACGTGGAGTTCTTATCTCTTCTTCTCCCTCCTGTCCATTGTAATTTCTGTCATCTTTTGACTGCACCAACTCATCTTTCGCATGGGCGATCGTGCGCACGCATGGATAATCTGCAGCCCGGTCCTGTGATGCTAACTGTCCTTGCACCCTTATTATCATTGTTCATTTCTCTCTTTTATCCACCGACTGGTGCTATACTTCTTTGATGGTAACACCTCGTTACTTTCTGAGAAGATTAGCCTGTTGAGAAAACGAGTAAGTGGAAAGTTAGTGTAAGACAAAACAGTTGTAGTTGACAGGGAGTAGTCGGAATTTTATAACTTTGTCATATTTTCTAAATATTACTGTTACACTTTTCAGCCTCTTAGAATAAACAATAGACAGAGCTGATACAAAAATGGGACTCGTGAGACAATGATGGTTCATTCTCTGCACTGATCTTTGGTTCTTCTAGAAGTCTGAGAAAGAGAATGGAATATATAAGGACTTGCATATACAGTCAGTATATTCCAATACGGAAAACTCATAAGGCGTATTCAGCGGGTGTCAGTCGATAACTGCACAGACGGAAGCGATATGAAGTTGATTGTGTTTGCTATGTAAAATGTAATGTATGATATGTATTGGAGCAGTACGTATCGTTATTTCAGTTTAGTGTGTGTTTTCATATGTGTGTCCTGTCATTCTCTCCTAGTCTGCTCTTCCTCTCTCTCTCTCCTCTCGTCTCTCTCCTTCTTATCTCTCTCCCTCTCTCTCTCTCTCTCTTCTTTGTCTCTCTCTCTTCTCTATGCTGTTGGTGTTGGTTTCTCATTCTCTATTTTATGTATGTAATGGCTTAATGTTATTTTTTTTTTGGGTGGTGGGTGTGGTCGTGGGGATATTTTCAAGGTTTTCTTTGTATTTAGCTTGCTTTGGGTAGGGTGCGGGGTTGTCTGGGTGGGGAGTGTTTTGAAAAGAAGGTTATTTCCCCTGTTTTTAATGTGGAGTTGATGACTTCAAATTATTGGCGTATTATTAGATGATCCCTAACTGGGCGGTGGACTGGATGATAAAAGAATGTTGTTGATATTATTTATTCGAAATAAAACGAATTGTGTTCAATGTTCATTGTCAATGTCATTGTCTTCCTCATCTAATCTTCTCTCTCTCTCGTCTCTCTGTCTCTCTCTTCTTGTCTCTCGTCTCTCACTCTGTCTCCTTCTCTCTCTCTCACTCTTCGCTTCTTGTCTCTCTCTTCTCTCTCATCTCTCTCTCCTATCTCTCTCCTCCGATTCTACTCTCTTCCTCTTATTCTTCTCTCTCATCTCTCTCCTCTTCTACTCTCTCTCTCTCTCTCTCTACTCTCTCTTCTTTTCAGGGGTTAAGCAACACGTGGCAGTGGCGGTATGTTCTCAATCAGTAGTTACTTTCTACTGACAGTGGGACAGTTTGAGTGCAGTGGCCCTGTTGCAAATGTTTGCTGACGTAAGAATCGTGTCATGAGGCACATAAGATTGTTATCAAGATGATGGAAAGGTGCCCATGATGTTCGATCAATAACAATTTCAAATATGTAGAATCATATAACAAAAGCAGGAAAGCCATCCGGATTCAGTTCCGGCAATTCCCCATCGTCTACAGCCGTTCATTTGTAGATGGGCCAAAGTGCACGCTGCCTTAGTTTCGTGGAGATGCTAGCATGGTATGTGGCTCGAGGCTAAATTTCGATATTTATTTGTGTTCTTGTGGACACTGCTGCCAGGTTGTGAACACTCGTGTGTACCTTGTAGTGGACATTTGGCGACTCCATCATATCACCGGCCTTGCACGTTCAACTTGTCAAACTGTTGTTCCACACTCAAGGGCAACTAGCTAGTATTAATGACTGCAATTTGACCACATGCAACTAAGGGTTTACAGCTGGCATTTTGGCAGCGCATAAACAAACAATATGAGAGCGAACGATTAGATAATATAGTATACAATAACAGTATCTTATGCATGCTCAGCAATATAGAATAGAACCAGTACATTGCATAGCGACAATCCCTCCCTCCCCATACGACCGTATCATAAATATCAGATGCCGGATAGAGGGTTAACGAAACTAGAGTTACCTGGAAACAGGATGCTAGAGCTATGAAATCTGGTAAAAGTGAAGAGGCGCCCGTTGGGCTCTTGCAATGTGGGGACAATTGAATAAGAGATTGTAGAGGTACTGAGACAGTCATTCAATACACCAGTGGAGAACAAAAGACGATTTGCTTGAGGCATTCCGCATTGGCAGCCTTCGCTCCTCGCATAGCGAACACGGTCCCTATACTTGTTCCAGTTTAGCGATGGAAGTGACAGAAAATGGCAGTTCTTGCGTGATAAAGAAGTGCGCGATTCATATGAGACGCAGTGGTATTGGGGATGCTGTGACTTACCCACGCCAGGCGGGATTTGCTGGAGTGTTTCCCGGGGTCATGGAGTCGCTTATACTTCATGGTGGAAAGTTGTCTTTGCCTGACAAAGAGCAGCCAAGACTTTTCAAGTAGCAATCACAAAGAAATGACTGGCCATACGTACAGGCTGGTAATGTGCTAGTTTAACAACAAATGGAAATGCTTGGCAACCAAAATCATGCGTTCCGACTCCATAGAGGTTACCAGCCAAGCACAGGCACCAGCAGTAGAGAGACGCCCAGTTTGACAGCTGCCCACGGATGGGATGGTCCTGTGTCTCAAGACTATGGTGTCAATAGGACAGATCACCATACGATACGCAGAAGGAATTGTTGTGTTTTATGGCGTGACCACACAACAGCCATTAGCGACGCCAGAGGAGCACTCAAGCAACAGATTCAGAATAAAAGACAGGTTAGAGGTTTGAGTCAGCGCATTCAGCAAGGTCACAGAGAAAAGGTCTGATGCAGTGGTTTTGTCATTCTTCAAACGCGAGCTGTTGTACACAGGTAGTAGTGAATTGAAAATGATTGTGACACAGTGAGGAATGTCCAATGAGAGGATCTTCTGCATTTTAAACCTAGTGTGAAAATATCAAAACTCACAAACAGGGGCCCTAATCCTACATTGTGGCCGCAGTCAGGCTACTAGGCATAGCTTGGATCCTTTTTGATGGCGAACTGCAACTAGAACAGCCCTTGTAATCCTGCGCGATACACTCAGGGCATTAAGAATTCTGTACATGCTGAATAGCTGCAGACAATGCTGACTCTTACAGGGAAATATAGAGAAACAAAATCTGGAGCTGATGAATGACAATGCTAGGTAGACAAGACAAGAAGAGCGCAATTTGAGATGACAGATGTTGATGAGTTATATGCCTTAACAGATCACAGAATCTCAGACGAAGCTCAAGCCAAGTGCATTCTGTAGGTCTAGGAAAGACAGTGAATTAGTGAGGATAGCACTTTGCTGCAGATGTTGTGCAGAACGTCCCCAGAAACGCATGAACAAATATAAATATAAATAAAGAACAGGATTATAACGCTTAGTGACAGCTGGACGCAAATCAGGGAAGATGAAATTGACAAACTGTCACTAAGATGAACAAGTCCAATGAACAGACATGTGAGGACTTTGCCAAGAGACGGTCCGCCCTACACTTTTGCTACAGCATCTCGTAAGATCAGACAAGTAGAAGGGCAGAATCCAGTCTCGTGCCTTACCGGCAAGCAAGGCAAGGTTGAAACTGCAATTTAGCTTAACAGTCAGGCAATATCATGGCTTCTTTTAAAAGTGGGCAGACGGCTGTGAAATCAGATGGTAAGGACAAAAACAAGGTAGCAGCAGTCAGAGTGTATCCCAATAAAAAGAAGGGTGCTTATGGGCACAGCACGTACCAAAGGGATCGGCGGGCACTTATCTGATAGTAGAATTTAAAGCAAAGAGAAACGAGTATCTCCTACAAACAGAATATACTTTGAGGTTGTACAAAAGGTAAATTTAGTTCTTGTTTAAAATATTCTAAGTTAATAATGTGAATGGTCTCTTGCCCAAAACACTAGAGAATGTTTTGACTCTATTAACTTGCCATTACTTACATATGATTTTTGAATGTCTAACTTACATTGTGTGGGTATTGAGTTTGCATCAATTTATTAGAGATTTGAAATTTCACATCAAAGGCACAATGACTAGTCACAACAAGGGGAGGTCTTCTCGGGGTGTAATTGATTGATGTAAGACAAACATGACATATCCGAGTTGTGCTAACGGTTGTTTCATGTAGATCAAACAAAATGTGTTGTGATAAATAAACATAAAGATCTTCTTTACACTGAAAAAGCATTATGTACATGTGATGTTCGAACCCTCGCCCTGTGTTTCCACATTTTGGAAGTACGCCACAGGGACTATTCTATGGCTATGGAGATCGATTAGAGCAGTGTTTGGCAACATTTGTAATGATTGGTCTCTAGTGACTTTTTTGTTTGTTAATGGGATTTATCATTTCAGTACGCAAGCTAAGAAATATTCGTTCACTGGAAAATAGCATTGATTGAAAACCTCAGTCCTGCTGATGAAACAAATTTCCACGGAACTCACAAGGATCAAGTTGTTAAAACAACTTTTGGTGATCAGTTGATTGAAATATGTAACATGTATGATTTTCTTTATACTAAATGGACTAAGTAAAACAGAACTTGAGTGTTTAGTATGATACCTACGTTGTGATCCACTTGGGGAAAAGTACTGTGGATTATCTTGTGGTGTGATGATTCCTGCTTGAAAGCTTTTCTTGCTATTCAAAGTGGTTGCTCTTGTTGTGGAAAAATGTATAGAGTCAGAATCACAACCTGTTACCTGGAGTTAGGTGGAAGTAATGGGAACTGGTTAATTTACTGCCATGTCAAAGTAATGAAGCGGCGTGAACATGCTGAATTTTGACGATCTTATCTGGAATCAAGCATGTGAAATGAATTCAGGATTTGTGGGCCTAGCAGCAGCTCATACAAAACGATTGTATTGGTAGCCATAAAATAACTTAGATAGCCTACAGTAGATGGGTGCCTTAGAACGTTACTCTTGCTAGAGTGTTTAAAAGCGTTAGTAAATGCTATGCTCAAGATTGTTGTGTATGGAAGGGCGCCAGTAAGGTCGAGAGTGTGACAACTGAATGTCCAAGTAAAAGGAAGTTGAGAAAGAGCTTCAGATGTTTTTAGAGCAAAACTCGAAAAGGAAGCTGATAGGCTAATGTATGTTACGAGAGCGAAAATCAGTATAAGTATCCTTTGAAAACCCAGAATAACATACTTTTAGATAACAGTAAGGACTGAAGCACTGGCAAACAGAAATTAGCAAGGGTCAAATTTGGGATATGGCTCAGACAAATGGGCTGAGTTATTAAAGTGAAAGGTAAGTAAACGATCATCATCACAGATGAAGGGTTGTTAACCATTTTTAAATGATTTCAGGGGTTATTGAGAGTGTAGAAAGGGACTCTAAACAGTGATAGGGAATCTTGACGGATGATACAGAATCATGTTTTAAACTTATAGAATATAAGAAGCGGAAGTTTTATTCAGGCTAGATGGAAACGCAAACTGAAAGAGAGAAAAGACAGTGGATTAGTATGATACTCATAGTGAACTGTTTAGAAAATGTGGTGGGTACTTTATGTTATTATATTTCTAAACAAAAATTATTTAAAGTTGTTTAGACTCAAGGCGTTAAGCGCAGTATGGTCAATGGCCATTAATATACCATATACACAAACAAGGAAAGTTCAATTGATGTAGACTATACCTACTGACGGACTTGTCTCTCCTAAGGCATAATATGCTAAATGTTACTACCTCATTTTGAATAAGGCGCTTATAACTCTGAGTTAGAAGTCAAATTAATATCAGAATTGCTAAGCAGGGATTTCGAGACAATATTTACAGTTGAACAGATATTTACTTTTTATATGCGTAATACAAACCCACAAGAGTCACAAAAAGGTAGAAAAACCTATGTTGTTTTGTTGATTTTAGAAAGGCTCTTTGATTCTGCTTTCAACATGACTAAATATTGCAATGTATTCAAAATCAAGAAGTAAAACGGGCCCAATCATTGAACATTAAAGTTGTCACGAATTACAACATGTGTACTTGCGATATTTCGAATTATATGAAATGGTTTGCTTGAGCCCTTCGGATCAGTACGGCGAAGGCTGTGTTCTCAGCCAACACTAACTTTCTTCATTTATGACGCCAGTTAGCTGAGATTCTAATGAATCGTGACCCGGTAAACAGGTCGGTACAATTATCCACAGATAGTTTGGGAATTATTTATCTTATTATATGCAGATGAAGTGGCATTCATATCAACACCACAAGTGGTCTCCAGAATCTAGTTAGACATTTTCACGGACCTGTTGTGCTAATCTTAAAATGAACCAGTAAACATTTATATAAACGCAAAGGCTCAGCGATATTTAGAAAAGGGCGGGGATTTTTGGGAAACCATGAGAGTAGGAATCTACGATAGTCATTTTTGTTATTTGTTTTGTTATTTTTTTTTATTTTTTTTTCTTGTTTTTTTTTGTAGACGGAAGTGGCTTAGATAGAGTACTTGGTATTTAGGATTTAAATATTACAACGATGTATCGCGAGTGTAAAAAATGGTACACATGCATTAAAAGCAAAAGCAAAAAAAAAAGGCAATTGTTCCGTTGAGTAGAGTATTTCAATAAATATAAGCATTAATGACGCGGAGAAACTTCTATAATCTCTTTCGCATACAAAAATACAACCAGTTTTGCTCTCTATGCTGCAGAACTATATGGGGAATCATACGCGTTTAGACACTAGAAAAAGTGCTATGTCGTGCACTGTAAAGGTTTTAGTGGGATGCCAACCAAGACACCAGAATAAATATGGTTATATGGTGGATTTGGGTAATCGGTACCCACTTTATGTGAATTCATATGTTACCTGCCTAATACGATTGGTCTTCGATTATTAGAAATGACACAGCAGAGCGGTTACATATAGTGCCTATCACTTTTACTACTAATAACAGCATGGGAAGCTTAGTGTTGGGTGTCAAATAATGAGATGATATTAGTGGATGTACTGGTTTTAATTATTGTCTGGTTACAACAAGTGTTGGGATGTGTGAATAACATATCTGCATATATTTAATAACACGTAGGTCTTGTGGAAATGTTTTATTCAGGAACTGGGACAGGTACTTCTCAGGGAGAAACGCGTGACAGATATCTAGACCTGACACGTCATTAAAGACCATTTTGAAAAGTATACGATACTTTCTAGATATTGATGTTATATTGCTTTCGTGTCGCCATATCTGCAATGTTCGGTTCGAGTTCCTTCGCCCTAAATAACAATGTACATCCGTCTAATGAGAATATTACCATTGATAAAGCTTGTCATTTTTAAAAATCATATTGAAAATGATCGGCAACTTTTGTTTGCCTGTCCTATGTTATGAAGATTTGAGGCTAAATTTCTAAAGGAATTCGTATGGTTCCTGTTACTATTTTGCTCTAAGCCAAACCCTATCCACAGACTTAATATTTATCAAATATGTGTTCATGACAATAAACAGGCACGGAAAGAAAAATTTGAATTTAAGCGCATTGAGCTTATCATGATCTGCATTCTGTGTTAGTGTGGAATTACTTACTGAATGGTGATGGTATAACTTTTCCACCCCTTTCGATATTTGTATAAAGAGCTTTTGGTACAATGGTATGCAGAAAATTCCGGGTAAATGGTAGATTTTAGAATGTTAATAGGTTGTATTCACGAACAACAAATGATGAGACGAGTAAGAGCAATATTTTTGCGCAAATGTCTGTGAGTGTAGTTATTGAACATAAGAAGGCATCATTACTGAGTGTGAGATTAAAGAATATATTCCAAGGATGAAAAAATACCCCTCTTCACTGTAATAGAGTAACCTAAGTGGAGAAACGCTGAAAAGTTTACTCTTTGTGATCTATTTTTGCATAATCGGTTGTGATGAGTGTTTACTGATTAAACCAAGGAGAAGCAAAAATCATGCATAAACACTGAATTTACTCAGTATGAAAATTGTTTAGTATCTTGAAAACGCATGAATTTATATTGAATGTTGATTACTGTGTGTTATGTACTGCGTTATATCGTGATGCCTTCCCTAATCTACTTTGCATTGTATTGTGGCCCAAGGCCGATGTGCAATTAAACTAGTTCAGAGTTCAGAGTTCAGAGTTCAGAGTTCTCTCCTTCTTTCTCTCTCTCTCTCTGGCACAAAATCAGCCCCAACCCCTTTTCTTTGATAGTTTTACTGCCTGCATGCGTCAATGTCTCTCTAATTTAGTGGTATTTAAACAAAGTTAATTTCACCAGAGACAATACCCTTGCTGCCGAGGTATCTCCTTTATATTAAATATATGTTGCATATGGAAACCTCAGTTTATCATCTAATCCAAAAGACTAGCATTTCCGCAAGCCCTCATTTTCTAGTGCATGGTCATCTAATTTAAGTTTTGGTAATCAAACCTGCAACTCCTAACTTTCCAAACGTGTGCGTTACCTCTGGACTGCAGTCTGTGTCCACTTCTCCATGAACTGATGTCCTTACTTTTGTCTTCCGCATATATTCTCGGAGGTGTCGCGGGGAGATATAGCTGTCTGTCGGCAGCGAGGCGTGTAGCCTGGAGGAGGGACATGCCGTGGGCTTTTAGGGTGTCGGCCACGGAATCACTCCATCTTCTTCTTGGTCGTCCTTTGGCTTTCCATCCTGAGTGCCGGGTGTTGTAGGCCCGAAGAGCTGGCTGGTTGTGAGGCATCCGTGTCAGGTGTCCGAACCACTTGATCCTCTGCTGGTCGATGTGTTGTAGGACTGGTGTTGCACCTACCATGTCTCTGATGACTTCGTTTCTGATTTTGTCTCTCCGGGTCTTGTTGAGTGCTCTTCTTAGGCATTTCATTTCACACGTGACTAGTTTACGTCTGAGGGCCTTTGTGAGGGGCCATATCTGACACTGGTACGTGAGCGTTGGCAGGAAGATGGTGTTAATCAGTTTTGCCTTTGTGTCCATGGGGATGCTGGGATGTTTCAGGAAAGGGGCGAGCTGGTAACTGACCGCATTAGCTTTCTGACATCTTGTTTCAATTTCACGGTCTAATCTTCCGTTCTCTGCAAATACACTGCCCAGATTTCTAAATTCGCTGACTTGTTTTAACTGGGATCCATTGATATTGATGTCCAGAGTGTGTGGTCTCCTGCTGACTGTCATGACCTCGATCTTACTGACATTGATTTTCATGTCATAGGCCTGGCAGGTGCTGTTGAGTTGATTTGTGTGCTCCTGGAGCTGTGCCTTCTTGCTATGTATTATTGCCTGGTCATCAGCAAACATGAGTTCGTTGAGTGCCTCAGGATCTGGGTTGGCCTTCTTTGCAATCTGGTCCATGTAAATGACAAAGAGCAGAGGGGAGAGGCAACAGCCCTGTCTTACCCCGGATGTAATTGGGAACCAGTCAGATGTTCCACTGGTCGTGCGGACTGCGCTCTTGCTGTTGGCATAGATAGCTTGGATGTTGTCCAGCAGCTGCCCCTTCACGCCATTTTGCTCTAGGACCTTCAACAACTTGTCTCTGTTTACTCGGTCAAAAGCCTTCTCTTGATCTACAAAGATAAGGTGGAGATCTCGGTTGTGTTCGATCGCCTTCTCACACAGCTGTCTGAGAGCAAAGATTGCATCTGTGCACCCTCTTCCTTTCATGAATCCAAACTGAGCATCACTAAGGAGATAATCTGTTTTGGTTTTAGTGCGCTGGTCTAGGATTTTTGCATACATTTTCCCTACATGGCTGAGGAGTGATATGCCTCTGTAGTTACTGCAGTCTTTCTTGCTGCCCTTCTTCTTCCAAATTGGCACTACTATTGCATTCTGCCAGTCCTCTGGTACTTCCTTTCCTCCCAAGCTTTTTTGAAGATGGTGGTGAGCCACATTATACCTGTTTCCCCACATGCATGGATGGCTTCAGTTGTTATGCCATCGTCACCTGCTGCTTTCCCTTTAGGGCTGGTCTTCACTGCTCTTCTGACTTCACTCTCCAAGATGGTAGGTTCTGAGTGGTCTGGGTAGTTGGGGGTGAACTGGAACTGGGTGTTCTGTGCCTGTTGTCCTGCAGGGTTGAGCAGTTTCTTGAAGTACTCTTCCCATCTTTTCACTATCTCTTCTTCCTCGTTCAGGCCTTGTCCTTTTGCATCGTTGATTACAATGGTGGGGTCAAAGGGTTCGAATCGCATTCTCATTGCTTTCACACTCTTATAGAACTCTCTTGTGGAGGTTTTGCACTTTTCACTTAGCTCTTCTCCATATTTTGTACACGAATTTTCCTTTGCTGTTCTGACTATTTTCTTGGTTTGTCTTCGTGCAATTCTGTACCTGATGTAGTCCTCCTCTTTCTTTGATTTAATCCAGGTCTTGTAAAGACTCTTCTTCTCTCTGATTGCTTCTTTCACTTCTTTGTTCCACCAGGCTTTGCCTTTCCCTATTTTCCTCTAAATCCCTTTTTCACACCCCAGCTTCTTTCCCCAAAAAACCTTTCACACGGTTTTTAAAAAATTCCAATTTTTCTCTGCAAACCAGTGAAAGTGGTGTCCAAACAAAGTCCAACTTTTCCCCTTACATGTGCCCCTAAACTGAAAATTGACCTCCTCGTTTCCTTGCAGCCCTTTTCATATTTTAATTTTTTCAGGGTGTTGATTTCGGGTTTGGGGGTCCTCCTTTTTTTTCTTGTTTTTTAACGTTGTGATGACTGCCTTTGGTCCCGTGTCCAAGGGCCCCCCGTTTTGGGGGGAACTCTCGAACCGGGAATTTTGGTTTTGTATCTTTGGGTCTTGGGTTAAAAAAACAAAGTCGTTTTTGGGCGAGAACCCTTTTTTGTCATTCCATTTTTTTCCCCGGTATAAAATTTTGAGTAAACCGATGTTGGGAGGAAGGGGTTGGGGGTTTTCAGTTCATGCTCCGCGCATAGTTCCAGTAAACAGGTTTTCCCTTTTATTGCCGGTGTTCTGCGGTCACTGTGTGGGCCAAAATTTTTTCCATGGCCCAGTCTGAGACCCTTTCCCAGAGCAAATTTTTATTATTTGGGGTCGTGGGCTAAAAAAGCCAGAAACCCGGGGTAGCTTGGGGGGTAAGAAAAGGAATTTTTATTCGTGACCTCTGAACGGGGTTTGATTCCCTTCAGGGGCCTTTTTCCCTGGAAAATTTTTATCAGTGCCAAAACCCCCCTCTCCCCCAAAGCCTTTTAGATGAACTATAAACCCCCGGTTTCCCCTGGCGAACGCACACAAAACATCTTGGGGCACAAAAGGTTTAAAACCCTTTCCGTTTTTCGGGAAAATAACCATTTGTTTCTGGCGGGGAAAGTTTTAAAAAAATGTACAAAACGGGATCACATGGGGAATGGAGGGGAAAAAAACATTATGCCTACTTCATTTTCCCCTTTAAAAAAAAAAGAATTAAAAAAATGAAAGAAAAAAGGAAATAAATTTCCATAATTTCCCACAAAGCAACTTGTAGATGGCGCGCAGGGGAGCCCGTAGCCAAGGGGAGGGGTGGCATGGGAAAAGGGGTTATGGTAGCATAAAATTTTAATGCTACAATTACTCCCGCCCTAAAAATTGCTAATTGGAAAACTTGTTTTTTCTTTTCCCTTTTCTGGTTTGGTTTTTTTTTTTTTTGGGTTTGGGCCTTTCTTTTTGTTGGATTTTTTTTTCGGGGTTTCAGATTCAAAACATAAAGTGGTTTTGTAAAAAATAATTACAATTCCCTTTTGGGGTTTAAAAATATTTTTTAAAATTTAAAAGTCCTTCTAAAGAAAGCTTAGTAATTGAAAACTATTGAAAAGGGAATGTTAAGGGAAAAAAGGATATAATTGGTATGGGGAAAAAAAACTTTAAAAAATATGACCGCGGATGCTTTAGTACACACCCACAAAACCCACACACACACCCCCACGCACGCACACACAACCCTACACAAAACACTCCCCAAAAACACAAAGACACACAAAAAAACACAAAACACACACACACAAAACCCCACACAAAACACATACACCCCACACAGGGACAAAAGTTGTTTAAAACACTGGTTTCAAAATAATTCGGGAAAAATACCAACCTTCTTAAATGAAAAAAATACATACAATTGCACTTAGCACAAGATAATTTTCACTTGCTTTTCCAACTATCTGTGTATTTATCACATTTCCCCAAAATAAATATAAAACACATTCTTTGGGTTATTAAAAGGACCCTAAATTTTGACAAATTTTTATCTTTTTTTTCACTGTCCTTTGTGCGCACGTGGGTGCCTTTGTGTGTATATGTCTGGCAAAAATTATTCTTTTTTTCTCTTTTGTCAATTTTTATGAAAAGGCCTGTATAGTTTCTGCCTCTCTGGGTTTTTTTGTTGTTGTTTTTTTTTGTTTGTTTTTTTTTCATTTTTTTTGGGCTCATTTTGTGATCTCCTGTCTGTGTAAAAATTTTGGCAGCTGGCTTCCCTTTTGTATCTGTGTATTTCCTAAAGTATGTTTCTTTCCCACTCCTGTGTGTTTTTGTGTGTGTTGTTTTCGCGTTATTATTACCCATTAAAAATATTATTAAATTTTACAATTATTATTTAAACTTTTTTATCGAGAAAAATGTTTAAACCCTCATGGTTTTTTGTGTGGGAAACTTGTGTTTTGTTTCGTGTGTTTGTGTTTGTGTGTGTGTGTTTTGGGGAGAGAGAGAGAAGAGAAAAGAAAAGGGGGAGAGGAGAGAGAGGAAAAGAGAGAGAGGGGGAGAGAGAGAGAGGGAGAGAGAAGAAAAAGAGAAAGAAAGAGGAAAAGAGAGAGAGAAATGAACGACTGAATGAAATTTTTTTTTTTTCAAGGGGGAACAGAAAAAAGCACACAAAAATACGGTCCTTTTTTTAAATTTTGGCCCCTTCCCGATAAAAGAGAGGAGAGAGAAAGAAGAGGAGAAAGAGGAGGAAGAAAAGGGGAAGAGAAAAGAGAGAAGAGAGAGAGAGAAGAGAAGAGGAGAGAGAGAGAGAGAGAGAGAGAGAGAAAGACAATGACAATACAAAGACAAATTATTTTTTTTTCGAAGAGAGAGAGACACAGGAAAAGAAAAACAGACCCGAGACAGACAGACACAAGGGAGGCAGAGAGAAAACAAGAAAGAGAGAGCTGAATGCATAAAACCTTTCCTTAAACATGGGTTCTATTACCATCACAGTGGGAAAAGGGCCCGTTTTCTCCACCTCAAAGACCTCCAGTGTTTAGAGCATCTTTTGGGCAGAGCAGTGTCCTCTGGGTGACCAAAAACCCGCACAAACTGCTGCACGTGGTGAATTTGGGCAGGACTGACTTTCCCCTCAAAGGCAGCTGTCTGGGTCTGAAATGACTGTAGTTTAAAGCTTCTTCCCCCATATGTTGTATTTAATTTTTTTTAA
>CM054146.1:66482584-66492584 GCA_028751875.1 Rapana venosa | reverse complement strand
TTTTGTAATTTCGACCCAAACACGTGTTTTGGGAATTTGCGAATTTTTCATGCAAATGATGAATCACCCCTTTTTCGTAACATTTTTGGGGATCATTTTTTTCTTCTTAAAATATTTTTTTAAAAATTTTTTGTTAGCGTAAATGCAGGTTGTAAATCACAGATCCCGGTGTTTATGTCTGTTTGTCTCTCTTCTTATGTGTTAGTGTTGTGATGTTTCCTCTGCCTCCTCTTTTGTGGCGTTTCTGTCCTGCTATTCTAAGGCTGATAGTTTCACTCTCTCTGCTCCTGCCGTACCCACAGTCGCTATTTAGCATTCTCAACTGCCAGAAGTCTTTAGGGAGCCCATCAATGTGGGGTTGACTAGGGGTTACCATCCATAGGGGTTACCATCCATAGGGGTTACCATCCATAGGGGTTCTGTGGTTGGTTTGGTGGTCATCAAATGTGCCTTTTCTTAGCTGTGTTTTTCTTTCCATGTATTCCGCTTTAAGTCACCGCAGATGTTTCTGCATTTGGGATGCTCTTCCCGAGGAGAGCGCGTCGCCATAAGATCAGGGCTTTTCAGTATTTTTTTTCTTTCCTGACTGCAACTGTAATTGTTTCCTTATCAGTGGCTTTTTTCTACAGACTTTTGCCAGGGACAACTCTCTTGTTACCGTGGTTTTTGTATGTGCGTTAACTAATTCTGTGTAACACACGGGACCTCGGTTTATCGACTCATCCGAAAGACTAGCGCCCAGACGACCACTCATGGTCTAGTGGATGGGGGAAAAGTTTTGGGCCCAAACGAGGTTCGAATCACCGCACACTTCCGACCCGGGCTTTTCGCTTTGTAGACAGGCGTTGCACACATCATCAACTAGACTCCTTAATGACGACTGTAATCTCTCAGTTTTAGAATCAGGCTGAGTGAAATGCCCACCCTGGGTGGGGACTACAAGAATATACCTTCATCACCTCTCCCCCATTGAACCTTCAGCCTCAAAGACTTTGACAGAAACTCACCACATGTACAGAAGTGAATTGCAAAAACAAACAACGGGGTCACCATGAGATCAACGCAACCATGATAAATGACAATGAGGATGATGTGATGCTGCTGCTCTTGAAAGGCGTGTGTTTTAAAAGTGCCTAGCAGGGCTGTACTCTACGCTTCCTATCATAACAAATCCCGGCGTCAACCAGGCCTGAGAGATACAGAAGTTTAGTAACAATCTCATAATAGCATCCCTGAAGTAGATGAAGCTTGAGTGTGCACATCCGATCTTACTGTTAATCCCACAAGAAACTCACTCTGGGTAGAAGTCTGCCGAAGTCCAACAATATTCCTATTACTCTTATGGGACTCGAACCTGCAACCTTCCAGTCTGATACCCAAGGCGCTAACTACTGCGCCATGGTGGCTGGTTTACCTTATTGATTGTCTCTCTGATTGTCTGATATGACAATTAATGTTTGTTCAACCAGAAACACAATATCTGTCGACCATTTGATTCCATTCAATAAAATTGTTTTGCTTTTACTTCAAAACGTGCAGTGAATAATAAACAATGTCTTTTTCTGTCTCTCTCTCAGACTCACTCCCTCACTCTCTCCTCTCTCTCTATCTATTTCTCTCTCTCTTCTCCTCTCTTTTTCTCTCCTCTCTCTCTCCTTCTCTCCTCTCTCTCTCTCTCTCTCTCGTCTCTTATCTCTCTCACTCTTCTCTCTCTCTCTCTCTCTCTCTGTTATCGTATCCTCTGTGGTCAAATAGAAAACACAGACAGTTATTGATAAAGTTTCCACAAAAACCACAAAACAAACTAACCAAGAGCAGTTCAGTTTTCCACCCATATTCTTCACTCACTGTCATTTTCCCTCAGTGACAACAGACCCCACATCTTTTATTTATGATGTGCAAAGGGAACTGTATTAAGTTTTACAAGTGTTGAGGATTTGTTGGTGTATTTTTGTTTTTATGTCTCAATAGTTATGCATTTTCCGATATCGAATCTCGTCCCACTAAGATTTTTTTTTATATAGTTGTTTATTTCTTGGAGTGGTGCTTTGTCTAGATGTATTAGGTCACACACGCACACACACACACACACACACACACACACCACACACACACACACACACACACACATACAACACATACACTCACACAAACACATACACACCGCTCGCGCGCCGCACACACACGCACACACACCACACACAAACACACACACACACACACACAAACCACACACACACACACACACGCACGCGCGCGTGCGTTTGGATCCAAAACTTGTTTCCCCATATTTTACACCATGAGTGGTGGTCTGGGTGCTAGTCTTTCGGATGAGACAATAAACCGAGATCCCAAGTGTTACACATGATTATCTATCGCAGGGAAAAGAAACCACGGCAACAAGAGAGTTTTTCTTGGCAAAAGTCTGTAGAAAAACACCACTCTGATAAGGAAACAATTGCAGTTGCAGAGAGAAAAAGAAAACAAAATAGTGAGTGGCAGTACTCTTGTGGCGACGCGCTCTCCCCAGGGAGAGCAGTCCGAATTCCACGTAGAGAAATAAAATTGCCGTGACTTAAAGGGGTATGAATAAATATAACAAACTACAGAAATACACACACGCACACATACACATCTCTCTCTCTCTCTCTCCCCTCTCTCTCTCTCTCTCTCTCTCTCTCTCTCTCTCTCTCTCTCTCCTCTCTCTCTCTCTCTCCTCTCTCTCTCTCTCTCTCTCTCTCTCCCCTCTCCCCTATATATATATATATATATATATATGTGTGTGTGTGTGTGTGTTGTGTGTGTGTGTGTGTTTGTTTTTGTATGGTTATCCTTGAGTTAGAACTGCATACCCATGCCAAAAAATTATGTCTACAAATCTGAGAGTCACTTCTTCTTCTTCTTCTTCAAGTGTCCGGTCTGGTCCTGCAGACATCGACGATAATAATAATAGTAATACTACTACTACTACTACTACTACTACTACTAATAGTAATAATAAATGTAATTTATATAGCGCTGAATCTTATCATGGCTCTCCATTCTTCCCTGTTCTCGGTTCCTCTCAGGAGCTCATTGTTGATGCCCTCTTTATTCGTTGCGAATTTGTTTAAACTGTATGTGAATTTTGTGCGTTGTCTTCCTCTGCTCTTGTTTCCACATGTTTTGCCACCCCATAACAGTTTCTCTAGTCCGTCAGCCCTGATTATATGGCCGAAAAATTTGAGCTGTCTTTCTCTGATGGTGTTGAGAAGGGATCTCTTGTATCCAGCCATTTCCATTACTTCTGCATTTGTTTTTCTTTTTGTCCATGAGACTTTCATGATTCTCCGGATGAACCACATCTCCACTGCTTCTAGTCGCTGTTCTGTGTCCTTGGCTAGGGTCCAGCACTCACATTCGTACAGGAGAATGGACCATACGTAGGCTCTCACAACATGGATCTTTGTCTTGAGGCTGCGTGAGAGTCACTACAGAAGAAAAACAAAACAGGATCAAAGCTTCTCTACAACAATCGTTTAAAAAAATCCTATTGATAAACACTTGTTGCAGAGCTTCTTGGCTGTGGCAATGCATTTCCAACTTGTAAAAACAGCTGCATTGTTGCAGGGACTGCAGGGTAAGCGGTTTTGATGTCATGCTTAAATATCTCAAACATCCTGTTCATGGTCAGTCCAGATTGAAAAATATACAAAAGACGACTTTCTATAAATTGAAATCAATTTCGAGGTTCTTAAAACTCATCTTCTTGAGTTAAACTTTTTAAAAAGGCTAGCTGTAACGAACATGTATTCTTTTCAAAGTTGCATCCCTTTGTTTGTTTATTTTTGTTTTGATATTTTGCTTTACGATAAAATTTAAAATCCCAATTCTGTATTCATTTAAGAATACTTTCTAAATTTTATCCCATATACCTGTTCATTGCACACAAACATCAATATCAATTGTTCATAGTGTACAACATGCTCATGCATATGTCCATGCTAGGAGGAAGAATGGTGCATGGATGTGAGTACACACACACACACACACACACACACACACACACACACACACACACACACACACACACACACACACACACACACACACACACACACACACACACACACATATGAACGAGTTATATGTCTGTTTCTTTTCTAGACTATTTAGTACAGAATGTACAAAACCACCCTCAATTCAGACCAGGTTTCAACAGAAAGGGAAATACATCTTCTGTGTCCTAACCCCAAGGGAAATAACAGGCACACACAAGTCAACGACAGAAACAAGAACGTATGTCCAAACCTTTAGAAGTGGGGTTAGTGTGACGTCACCCACTACCCTCATCTCTTTTTCTTTGCTGGTCACATACATATCCTTACCTCTGCTTTGATATAAAACATAGAGAGCTCATATTTATCCCGCTGGGGTGCCGGGGGCCTGTCAGTACAAACAGTACAAACAGTACAAACATTACAAATAACATCCCCACCTTATAGACATCCCGTGCTAGGATTTCCTTCTTCCTTGTCCCTTCCTTTCTTTCTGCCTTATTCTGTTATCTTCCTAATACATTCCTCTTGTATATTGTCTGTCTTCTTGGTCCTTTCCTGTTCTTTTTCTTTCCCTAAATGACTTAAATAATAATAACTATTATTACCTCCTATACCGAAGGGGATTATGCTGGGCCTTACTTGCCAGGCGCTTAACGGCAGCACAAAGCATTTTCGATCATCTGGCAGACACGTAAAGTTAGTATCTGAGCGTCTGACGATTAAGGGCATAATAATGTATGTTTTGTTGTTTTTTTACGGAAAATAAATGCTTATATATTCCCGGTAAAAAGGTTTGGTAAAGCTAGTGACGTCACACTACCCTTACTTTCAAGAGGATTGAACATAGTCCAGAAAGAGGATTGCTTGATACAGAAAGGAGGCAGAAGTTTTCAGAGTGGACACAGGGAGAAGAATTGGAAAATGGAATCCCTGACATTCTAATCAAAACGGCACTGGCTAGCCTTGCTTTGCATTACACTGCACTGGAAAAAGTTCTGTTGAAAAGTAAACCATACTTTGACGTATGGCTTTGGTGTGTATAGCGTTGCAAAGTGTGTCGTGTGTGTGTGTGTGTGTGTGTGTGTGTGTGTGTGACGTAGGGTAATGTAATGTAATGCACACTGGTCCTGTCGAGTGTAATCTTACCTTGTCTACTTGAGTATAATGTAGTATTCTCTAGGGTAGGGTAGCATAGTGTACTGTAGTGTGCGTTGCGTAGTGTAGCGTTGCGTAGTGTAGTGTAGCGTAGTGTAGTGTAGTGTTGTGAAGGGTAGCGTAGCGTACTGTAGTGTAGTGCAGTGTAGTGTTGTATAGTATAGCATAGTGGAGTGGAGTGTAGTGTAGTGTAGTGGAGTGGAGTGTAGTTTAGTGTAGAGTAGTGTAGTGTAGTGAAGGCGGGGGGAGGGGGGGGGCGGGATAGCCTAGTGGTCAGAACATTGCGCTCGCAATCTGACGACCCGGGTTCGATTCCCGTTCAAGGGGGATATTTTTTCCCTGGAGTTAACATCAGTGCAGATTCCACTCTCCCCAAAAAGTCCTTTAGATGAGATTATAAACCGAGGCCCCTTGTGCGAACGCACGCAGGACATCTTGCGCACACGTTAAATCCTGTTCCGCATTTCATAAGAGTAGGACATTGCGTGCCGGTGGGAACAGATGATGGCAGAATTGACAAAACCGCATACACACGGGGACTGGATGTAAAAAAAGCACATGAGTGCTTATTCCATTATCCTCGATAATTATAAAAGGGGAAAAAGTGTAGTGTAGCACAGTGTAGAGTAGTATAGCGTAGTGTAGTGGAGTGTAGTGTAGGGTAGTGTAGTGTAAGGTAGTGTTGTGCAGTGTAGTGTAGTGTTGTCTACTCTTCTCTTCTCTAGTGGTGTATATACCTGCTTTGGAAGTGAAACCTGAACCAGCTACATGGTTTAAGGAATTAGGGATATGTCTACTTCTGCCAGAGACAGAATGGAAATATTTTATCGCCCACTTTTAAAATGGACATTTTCTCAGTATACTTCAAAATTGCTATTTTTATATATTTATGTCAGTCTCTGTACCTCAGTATTTCGCTGCCTCTCTATCTGTCTGGTTTTGTTTCTCTTGCACGTTTTTCTGTCTGTTTGCCTTTGTCTCTCTTTGCCTCTCTCCGTCTCTGATTTTGTTTGTCTCTGTCTGTCTATCTTTCTGTTTGTTCTCTCTTGTCTGTCTCTCTGTTTGTGTCTGCCTGTTTCTGTCTGTGTCCATCTGTCTGTCCGTCCTTCCTCTCTCTCTCTCATTCAAAACTATCTTTGGAAAAGAAGAATACATTGCCTTTCTAGATGCTTACTGTTTTCGAGTTGCTATTACACAGGCTAGATTAAATGTTTTGCCTTTTAAGAATAATGTCCATAGATACAGTATTAATGATCAAGAAAAGTTCTGTCCATTTTGTAAAACAAAAGTTGAAAACGAAGCCCAATTAGTGTTCGAATGTTCAATGTACTCAGATCTAAGGGATACATTTTTGACCGAATGTATTAATATACCATTGTCAGTTTTACTTATAACATCAAAGAGAGAACGTAGTCATCATCTATCCAGAAATATATTTCATTCTAATAGGAAAAAGAAGAAATTGCTGTGTCAAAGTATCAGTTTATGATGGATGTGTTAAAGCTTTGTATTCACAGTATGGTACAGATCCTGAATTGTAAAGTTGCATTTTAACTGAAACCGATTTTGATGTCTACTAACTGAAACTTTGATGCAGTATGACATGAATGTGTATCAAAGGCTAAATCTGTTCGAGATATGAGCCTCAAAGAATGAGTTGTTGCTTTTCATGTCTAATCACAATTTGCATACCAATTTATTGGTTTTCCCACCTTCCCCCAAACTCTGTGTTTTGTGGCCTAAGGCCAATGCACATATTAAATCGGTTCAGAGTTCAGAGTTCAGAGTTCTTTCTTTCTCTCTCTCTCTCTCTCTCTCTCTCTCTCTCTCCTCTCTCTCTCTCTCCCCTCTCTCTCTCTCTCTCTCCTTTCTCTCTCTCTCTCTCTCTCTCTCTCTCTCTCTCTCCTCCCCCCCCACTCCCTCCCTGCCTTTTGTCTCTTTCTCTCCCTCAACTAAAAAAAGAAAAAACAACGAACAGCAACAACAACAAAAAACCTTGCACTTAGACATGGGTGAGAACTAATCTGAATCGCTTGGCACCACCTATACAAAAGATGGACTGTGCTGGACACTACAGAAGAAGAACAAACAATACCCCCACACAACTGTGAAGTGTCAGCCAGTACTGAACACGACTCGGAAATTACCTGGTCTCTGTCAGTCTGCTTTGTGGCTGGTGGTCAATACATCTGTGTGCTCCTGGTTTTAGCAGAACGGTATCAGCACGCTGGATACACAGAGATAGGAGGAGACAGGGGGGGGGGGGGGGGGGGGGGGGGGGGGGGGGGGGCGGGGGGGGAGAGAGAAAGGAGAGAGCGAGAGAGAGAGAGATATAAGACAGAGAGAGAGAGAGCAAGAGAGAGAGACAGAGTGAGAGAGTGAGAAAGAGAGATACAGACAGACAAATAGTCAGGAGAGAGAGAGAGAGAGAGAGAGAGAGAGAGAGAGAGAGAGAGAGAGAGAGATTGAGAGACAGCCAGCCAGACAGATAGACAAACAGACAGACACACACAGAGGCAAACAAACAATCAGACAAACTGACAGACAAAGAGAGACAGACAGGCACAGACAGACAGACAGCCAAGCAAATAGACACCGACTCAAAAAAATCATAAAGTAAGGAATTGTTAGGCAAGCCAAGGCAAAGTATTGCAAGGCATTGCACTTTATTTTCAAGACAATAGCAAACAATTAACGTACTCGTTTCTATCCAGCTCGTGATAGGTTGTTAAAACCTTTAGCTGTATCATAGAAAAATATACATAATTCATATGTTTACATGAAAAATAAGGGCATCACATTAATTCCCAAAAACAGAATTTTAAAAAAGAGCTTGCAAAACACACACACACACACAAACACATACACACACGCACATACACACTCTCCCTCTCTCTCTCTCCTCTCTCTCTCTCTCTCTCTCTCTCTCTCTCATCATCTCTCCTATCTCTCTCTCTCTCTCTCTCTCTCCTCCTCTCTCTCTCTCTCTCCTCTTTTTCTCGCTTTGGACTCGCTAGATGACCAAAGCAACAGGGCATACTTTTACAGAACTGCAGAAAAACTCGTAATTCTGTCTAAAAATGCCAGTTTCTGGACTTCCAACAACTGTGCAGAAAACCTTAAGCGCCCTGCTGACTGATAATGCAGTCTCCAGCTGGAAGGTGGCAGGGGAGAGGGACAATGTGGTTTTTGTCTTGCGACTGAAGCCAGTTGACACAGCAGTATCAACAAATATGACGATCCTACAGTGAATCACAACACCCAAGTGCAATACCACAGGAAAAAAACCTTTCTCCCAAATTCGCCGCAACCAGGAGTGTTCCAGAAAACATAGAGAGAAGCAGGCAGGTGTTGTGTGTGACAGTGACTGTGTCTTCAGTGCCTCGTGTCTGCCTGACAGTGGTGTAGAGCAGTCGAGTGCAGTATGTGCAGATACACATGAAATAGACATGCCATCTGTACACACACACAATAGCAGCAAGAAAACATCAGTTGTGTTGCCATCATTGGTTGATATGGTTGTGGACATTGTGCAGACCTGCTGTCACAGGAGAACAGCCACAACATGCAGGCAGACACTGAATGCCAAAGCAATCTGTTGACTGTGTCAACACTGTGGGGAAAAAACCTACTACTCTTTTGTCCTTCCCACAAGGGTTATTGGATTATGGATATGCTGTGGTGCTTTTTATAAAAAAAATAATGTAATTCTTTTATATTTAATTCTTTTATATCGAGGATAATGGAATAAGCACTAATGTACTTTTTTACATCCAGTCCCCGCCTGAATGCTGTTTTGTAAATATGTCATCTGTTCCCACCGGCACACAATGGCCTACTCTTACGAACAGCGGAACATGATTTAACGTGTGTGCAAGATGTTCTGCGTGCATTCGCAGTCGGGGCCTCGGTTTATAGTCTCATCCGAAGGACTTTTGGGGAGAGTGGAGTCTGCACTGATGTTTACTCCAGGGGAAAATATCCCCTTGAATGGGAATCGAACACGGATCGTCAGATTGCGAGCGCAATGTTCTAACCACTTGGCTATCCCGTGTGTGTGTGTGTGTGTGTGTGTGTGTGTTGTGTGTGTGTGTGTGTGTGTGTGTGTGTGTGTGTGTGTGTGTGTGAGAGTGTGTGTGTGTGTGTGAGTGTGAGTGTGTGTGTGTGTGTGTTCATGTATGTTATGTTTGTAAGGTTGGAAATGTTATGTTTCATCAGTTGTGGTGTTTTCCAATACAACATTAAGTTGTTCTTCAGTAGGAAAAAAAACACAACTGCATCAGGGTTATTACTGTTATGGTCAGTGACATTGCTCTTTTTTGAAGTTGTTGTTGTTGTTGTTGTTGTTGTTGTTGTTGCAGTTGTTGTTGCATTTGTTGTTGCAGTTGTTGTTGATGATGATTTCATTGTTGTTAGTGCTCTTTTTCTTGTTCTTCGTGTTCTTGTTCTTGTTCTTCTTGTTCTTGTTCTTCTTGTTCTTCTTGTTCTTCTTGTTCTTCTTCTCCTTCTTGTTCTTGTTCTTGTTCTTGTTCTTGTTCTTGTTCTTCTTCTCTTCTTCTTCTTCTTCTTCTTCTTTCTTCTTCTTCTTCTTCTCTAGAGGTTTTATTTCAAGATAAAGCACTTAAATACTTAGATGAAAATATCTCCAATAAGGAAAAAGAAAACAATTAAAGGTACATACTTCAAACGTCAAACCTATTCATCTAAATTGAAAAAAATCATATGTTACACCTGTTTTCTCATTGATTCTAGAATTCACTCTTCAAAAAAGTTTCTTTTTTCCGATCAGTGAAAATGCAAGTCCT
>CM054146.1:66465084-66472584 GCA_028751875.1 Rapana venosa | reverse complement strand
ATTGAAGTATACATCATATAATGAAATGTAATGGGATGAACTTTGTCGATGAAGGTTTTTTTTCATGCTATTGTCCTTCGGATGAGACTATAAACCGAGGCCCGTGTGCGAACGTATGTGAGCAATATGTTCTGCGTGCGTTCGCACACGGGACCTCGGTTTATAGTCTCATCCGGAGGACTTTTGGGGAGAGCGGAATCGGCACTGATGTGATGTCCAGGGGTAAAATATCCCCTTGAAGGAGAATCGAACCAGTGTCAGCAGATCACGAATACAGCACTCTAACCATCAGGCTATCCCGCCCGTACTGTGTGTGAGGGGAGGGGTGTGAACGTGCGTGCTTGCATGCATGTGTGCGTGTGTACGTGTGTGTGTGTGTGTGGATGGGTGTGGGTGGGTCTATGTATGCGTGTATATGTGCGTGCGTGCTTGCGTGCGTTCGTGTGTGTGAATGTGTGTGTGTGTGTAACTGCGTGCATGAGTAGTCTGCCGCGCACCTCACACACACGTGTGTGTTAATGTGTGTATGGGTGCAAATATGACTCAGAGCAACCATACATAATCTTTGACTCAGTAAAATCCGATATGGTTTATTGATCCTGCATTAGCACCGTTATATAACTTTCCTAATGATCTCCTCCCACCTTATCAAGTCTGAATAGCAAATAGGATAGATTCCTTTAAGAAACAACAACCTTTTTTACATGAATATTCAGTTCTCAACACATTTCGCAACCAGTTTTATATCAGTGCAGAGAATCAGGCATGCAGAATTTGGCCTATGTGGTATGCTGCTATGCTTGTCTGCCTGCAAAAATTATGTTGCCGAAGGATAAATTAAACACCATTAATTGTATGCAGGACCTTGTTTCCTGAGTCAATAGACTGGAATTCTGGTGTGATCGTTGTGTAATGATGCCACAGCAAAGTCCACAGTTTCCTGACAGTCTATGTTATTCATGCAGCACATGGTTGATTGGTTAGTGTGTTACCACTTTTGGGATATGAATAATCTGCGTTCATTAGCCTGTCTGTCACTGTCTTTGTCTCTGTCTGTGTTTATGTGTCTATTTATCTGTCTGTGTGACTATTAGTTGGTCTGCCTACTACTGTGCGTATGTGGTGTGTGTATGTGTGTATGTGTGTGTGTGTGTGTGTGTGTGTGGAAGGGTGAGCATATGTCTGTGTGTATGTGTGCGTTTATAAATAACAATAAGACTAACTTCACCTTATCTTCAATTCTCGTCCACATTCTACATGGATTGTGTTGTTGTTGCTGATCCTGTTTTAGTGATGCTGTTTATTTGCTCTCAAGCTCAACTGAACTAATTTAGCTACAATATAAGATATGCTAGATTCATTAAAACAACTGTTTATGTAAACGTGATTTAAATAATATAGTTTACAACTAGCTTCATTGTAGTGTAGAATGCCAGTCATGCATAACATGTACTATGTGCTTTTCTATGACTGTCAGCTGGTAAATATGAAGTGTATCAGGAACAACAACAGCAACGTTTATAATTTTAGAACCTTGTTTACTGAGTCAATAGTCTGTAGTTTCGATGTGTACCTTCTATAATGATGCCGCAGCAATGCTCACTGCTTCCTGTCAGTCTGCAGCACATCGCTAATTGGTTAATTGTTTCCACTTTAGGAATATGAATGATCTTTGTTCATTAACCTCTATATCACTGCCTTTGTTCTGTCTGTGTTTGTGCGTATGTTGATATATCTGTGTGACTGTTAGTTGGTCTGCCTCCTAGTGGATGTGTGTGTTTGTTTGTTTGTGTGTGTGTGTGCGTGCGTGCGTGCGTGTGTGTGCGTGTATGTATGTGTGTTTGTGTGTGTGTGTTTGAATGACAATAAGACTAACTGCAATAAAATCTTCAATTCAAGTCAGTTCACATAAAATTGCTTGCTGATCATATTGTAGAAATTCTGTGTGTTTTTTCTTTTTCAATCTCCTCTAAACTTATAATTATAGTTGAAGTACCCCTTATTCAAGAATCACTTTCAAAAAAAGCTTTTGCTTAATTAAGAACAACTATGATACTAGTGTTTAAATCCACCTTTATGTCAGTGCAAAAAAATAAGTCATTCAAAACATGCCCTAGGTGGTCTGCTATCACTGCCGCAAATCCATCATCACTGTCATGAGTGCTAACTTTAGCATGCCCCTTCCTTGCACCCAGTCCAAGTGTGGTCAGTTCCTGCTATACTTAGCACCAGCTGGCCCCAGCTAGGCTGGGATTGGATGGAATGAATAGCAGCTGAGACCAGCTGACAGTGGGAGAAAGCTACATATGTGCTGTGCCTGTCAGCCTATACAAACTGCAAACCAGCAAAATGTTTTAAAAAAAAAAAAAACATGTATCCAGGCCTTTTTAACTAAGTCAAGAGACTGGAGGTCGTGTGTGATTATTGTGTAATGATGCCACAGCAATGTCCACTGTTTCTTGTCTGTCTCAGTTTATTGATGCAGCACATCGTTAATTGGTTAATTTGTTTCCTCTTTAGAAATATGAATAATCTTTATTCACTAGCCTCTCTGTCACTGTCTTTGTTTCTGTCTGTGTTTGTGTGTGTGTGTGTGTGCTGATCTATGAATAATCTTTGTTCATTAGGTTCTCTGTCACTGTCTTTGTTTCTGTCTGTGTTGTGTGTGTGTGTGTGTGTGTGTGTGTGTGTTTTGTGTGTGTGTGTGTGTGTGTGTGTGTGTGTGTGTGTGTGTGTGTGTGTGTGTGTGTGTGTGTGTCGATCTGTTTGTGTTACTGTTATTTGGCCTGCCTCCCTCTCTGTGTGTAGGGGGTAGAGCATGTGTGTGTGTCTGTGTGTGTGTGTGTGTATGTGTGTGTGTGTGTGTTTGATTTTAGATCTGTTCACTTAAAATGGTATTAAACCAATGGAGCATGTATGTGTGTATATGTGTGTGCGTGCGCACTTACAGGTGTGTTTGCTTTGTTTGTTTTGTTTAATGTCTAGTCACTACATGGTGATTTAGACACACCAGCATTCATACCAAAGTATCTATTATTACACACCCTCTATCTCTCTCTCTCTCTCTCTATCTCTCTCTCTCTCTCTCTCTCTCTCTCTCTCTCTCTCTCTCTCTCTCTCTCTCTCTCTCTCTCCCTCTCTCTCTTATCTCTCCTTTCACACACACACACACACACACACACACACACACACACATATATATATATATATATATGTATATATATATATATATATATATATGTATATATATATATATATATATATTATATATATATATATATATGTGTGTGTGTGTGTTATATATATATATATATATATATATATATATATATATATATATATATATATATATATATATATATATTTTATAGGCGCCTTGTGTCCGGCACATGGGATAAAGAGGATTAAGTAAGCAAGTATATATATATATATATATATAATATATATATATATATATATATATATATATTATATATATATAACTAGTT
This sequence comes from Rapana venosa, assembly GCA_028751875.1. Lineage (NCBI taxonomy): Eukaryota > Metazoa > Mollusca > Gastropoda > Neogastropoda > Muricidae > Rapana > Rapana venosa. The sequence continues at coordinate 66,469,096 of CM054146.1, read as the reverse complement.
ACAGTAATGGTCTTAGAGGTGAAGAATATATGACTTCAGCATCTGACATTATGAATTGCTGAGAGTCATATAAAACTTCTTGACAAGTGGCATATTTCTTATGAATATCTAAACCTTTTTTTCATAAGAATTGGGCAATATAACAATAAATGGTGCATTGAAAGGGAAATAGAACAATAACGTGTTACATTTTTTGAATATTTAGTATTCCATGCATTTAATCTCAGTTTTTGTATTAGAATTTCTAATTTCAATGAGCAAGGAAACTGCTGATAATGTGTTTTTTTCACATTCTTTGAGTGCATGCATTTCATTAATTTATATTAGATTTCATAAAAGGACAATGCAAGATTAGCAGCAAACACTTCAGTACTATATTCAGAGACACCTTGTTTTGCCAAAGAATCAACCAGCTCATTCGAATACATTCCACAATGAGAGGGGATCCAGCAAAAAGTTACGATGATGCCTCTGCTTGCAATAGAATGTATCAGGGAGTTAATCTCAAATACAATATCATTCCTTATTTACCATGTCATGACTTTAATGCCATTAACACTGCTTTTGAGTCAACGCAAAACAGAGTTTAGCAAACATCAACAGCAGTATCGGATAAAAAATTCAAAGCCATAAGGATTGCAAATAATTCCAAAGTAGAAATAGAAAAATGCTTTCCTAAATGAAATGATTTTTGAACTTTTAAAGTCGGCATCACATATGCAGCACCACTTTTTCTGTTTCTAATACAGATCCGCCAGTATACACTTTTAAGTGATTATAATAATTACTTGCTAAGTGACTCTTTACATCAACGGTGAGAAGATTTTGATCTTCATTTTTCTTTATTTCCGTGTAGTCGATGTCAAATTTAGCTGAAATATGTTCCCAATGAGGAAACTGAGGAACAAACAATTGTTGATATATTGATGTCATTTTCTTTCATAAATGTGTCTGTATAATTTTTAATTGGCTGCAGAATTGAAATATTGCGTGCTCGTTTAGGAAAATCAATGTCTTGATTCATAAATATTTCCTCTTTTAATGAATTTAGAATAGAGAGACTACAAACCACATATTTTGATACTGCCAGTTTTCGCTGATCAGAAAGAGATAGTAGGTGAGCTTCTTTATAATAATTAGCTGTGTTTGCATAAGCCGGAACACCAAGAGCTATCTTTACTGCTTTACTATCTACACTTTGCAATTTTTAAGGAGATAAGCTGCAGCAGAAAAGTAGACTTCTTGTCCATATATTAATTTTGAACGTACCATGGACAGAGCCAGATGTATCAGAGTTGTAGTGTCTTGACTCCATGCCTGAGAACTTATTATCCTAAGAAAATTAAGTCTTTTCCTAGTTTCAGTTTCTATTTGGTTGATGGGTATCTTCCAGTTCAACTTTCTAGTTTAAAACACACCTAAGAACTTGACATCGTGTTTGTATCGAAGCACCCTTCCTTCTAATTCCATGAGTTGTAATTTTAATGGGTTGTCACCGTTATTAAAAGCACAAGACACGTTTTTTCCAGCCTATAATTCTTTTTTAAAGCACATTTTAATTCCAGTATCCTCGATTTGAAAGAATAGATACATTAATAAAAGAAACCTATTAAAATGTAGCACTGGTAGAAAAAGTATTCTGAAACCAACAAAAAACAAAGAAAATACTTGTTTACTTACCCACCAAGACATTTTCATTGCCAGAAACTTTTGTTGAAGATTAATTTCATTTACTTGATGAATGCATCTCATATGATAAACTCAGGAACAACTTGTTTTTAAAAAAGTTACAACCAAAGACAAAAAACGTAACATTTGTATACATAAATTAAGTGACATAATCCCAGTTGATATCTATCAAGCAGATATCATCAAATATGTGTATCAATGTTTTATTTATTTAATTTTTTTTAATGACTTATTTGATGATGATTTTAATGGCTCTTTTGTGAACACTAAGCAACGTTCAAGTGCGTTTTGACTTGCTAGATCCTGGAGTGTAGATGTATAATCAATACGAGATTGTATATTAGCTTAAAAATAGGCTGTTTTTTATCAATACAATTCACTGCAATAATTATGTGAAAAATGACACGTGTCATGATCAATACAATATACTGCAATAATTATGTGAAAAGTGACACTTGTCATGATCAATACAATACACTGCAGTAATTATGTGAAGACACTTGTCATGATCCACTGTAAAATGTTAAAATGACATTGGTCAAATCCATAGCACTCAAAGATTTTCAAAATGTTTACCCACAAACTGTTTCTAAATGTACTTTTGATATTGGCGATTTTTTTCTAATTTACATTTGTTTAAAAAAATCAGTATTATTTTTTTTTACAAATGATTTTTAGATAATTTGTTTGCATAACATAGAATACATGTACATATATGTTTTAAGCAACACTCCAATCAAGCTAAAATACATCCAAACAAACTGTACAGAAAAAAGAGCATGGAAATGGTCTAGTACACATATCACATTTTTGAGTATATTGACAAATAACGGCTATCAAAAACAGTTTCTTCAGAAAGTATCAATTATACATAAGCGTATGTTTCATTTTTGTGAAAAAAATAATGTGATCCCAACAAATCAGGCTGGTTTTCGAAAGGAGAGATGTACTTCTGACCGCTTAGTTGAACTAACCCATCAAATTAAAAAGCAATTTTCCGAAAGAAAAAGTGTGTTAGCTACATTCTTTGATGTAAAGAAAGCTTATGATAGTGTTTGTCATTATTAATTGCTTCATAAATTAAAATGCATTGGTATTAATGGCACATTATATGAATATTTTCACAATTAATTGTTGGATAGATCAATTTGCCTTAAATTAGGATCAGTGTACTCATCTTTGAAAGCTATCGACTCGTGTATACCACAAGGATCAATACTTGCTCCTATCTGTTCTCTTTTCTTGTACATGATCTCCCTAGCTCTTTGTCAACTAATACTCAAGTTGTTCAGTATGCAGATGGTATTGCTATTTAGATAAATATATCAGTTAGGAAATGCACGAAAAAGAGATTGATCAATTATGTTGAAGACATATTTCAGGAAGAATTAGATAAATTCTTCAGTTATATGAAAGAAAATAGATTAGCTTTATCGGCAGAAAAAAACAACGTGTCTTGTGCTTTTTAATAATTGTGACAACCCAGTAAAATTACCAATCCTGAAATTGGAAGGAAGGGGGCTTCAATACAAACAAGATGTGAAATTCATAGGTGTCTTTTAAACTAGATAGTTGAACTGGAAGATGCAAAGCAACCAAATGATAACTGAAGCTAGGAAAAGACTTAATTTTCATAAGATAAGAAGTTCTCAGGCATGGAGTCAAGACACTACAACTCTGATACATCTGGCTCTGTCCTGGGTACGTTCAAAATTAATATACGGACAAGAAGTTTACTTTTTCTGCTGCAGATTATCTCCGTAAAAATTACAATGTAAACATTCACTTAGAAAGTAATTATTCTAATCACTTATAAGTGAATACTGACGGATCTGTATTAGAAACAAGGAAAAGTGGTGCTGCATATGTGGTTTCGACTTAAAAAGTTCAAAAATCATTTCATTTAGAAAAGCATTTTTCTATTTTTACTTTGGAATTATTTGCAATCCTTATGGCTTTGAATTTTTTTTTATCTGATACTGCTATTGAAGTTTGCCAACCTCTGTTTTGCGTTGACACAAAGCATTGTTAATGGCATTAAAGACATGGCATGGTAAAATAAGGAATGATATTGTATTTGAGATTAACTTCCTGATACATTCTATTGCAAGCAGAGGCATCAGCATAACTTTTTGCTGGATCCTCTCTCATTGTGGAATTTATTCGAAAGAGCTGGTTGATTCATTGCAAAAACAAGGTGCCCCTGAATATAGTACTGAAGTGTTTGCTTCTAGTCTTGCATTGTCCTCTTATGAAATTCCTTCTAATTTGATGAAATGCATGCATTGAAAGGTTATTAAAAAATTATCAGCAGTTTCTTTGC
>CM054146.1:66391777-66461777 GCA_028751875.1 Rapana venosa | reverse complement strand
AAAGTTGTAAAAAGTTCAAAAAATACACTGATGGTAACTATCTATATGTAGTTCACATTTATGGGGTATAATTATATTGCTTGTCAATATGTATTGTCCAAAGAGAGATAACCCGGATTTTTACGTCCATTTAAAAACTCTTACTCAGAGCTACAAGACTCGCAAACTAACCATGGTTGGGGATTGGAACCTTGTGTTGAACCCCTCCATTGACTATGACAAATACAAGCACAACAACAACCCCAAACTCAGGAAACGGATCTGAACATGATGAAGGAATCAGAGCTCTCTGAGATATGGAGAGAATACAATCCTGAGTGTATGAGGTAGGCATGGCGAAAAACCTCGCCCTTTTAAAACAACGTAGCCTTGAATTTTTCTTACTATCTGAATATTAAATATTTGCTGTAGAAGAACCGGACTATGGATGTTGGTCAGATCACTCTATGGCTAGTGTGACTTTTATAATTTGGTAAGCGAAACCTTCATAAAACATACTGGAAATTTTACAGTTCCAATCAACTCCTGTTGTTTATAGCCCAGCCGACCACAAAGGCATATCAGGGCTGTCACCTCGTCAACTAAAAGTTCTCTTCTTAAAGACCAGTATTTCATCAATGAAGTAAAAGTCGTGATATCAAATGTTGTTGAAGAATATGCAGCAGACCACTACGACAAAGCAAAAGTCAAGGAAATCCCAGACTCTGATCTAGAATCGACTGTTCCTGAGCATGTGTTCCTAGATTTTCTTTTGATGAAAATCAGAGCAAAAACTATTTCTTATGCCACAAGAAAAATGAAGGAGAGACGGGAACAAAAACTTACAACTAGAGAACGAAATTCGAGAGATTGAGATCAATCAGAATAAAACAGAACTGGATGTACTAAAGCTAACTGAGTTGGGCAGCATTAAGAGCTCTAGATCAACATGCAGGGGGTTCTACTAAGGTCAAGGGCAAGGTGGATAGCAGATAGAGAAAAATTTACAAAATATTTATGTAACCTAGAGAAAAGAAACTATATTAGTAAATACATGTCCAGAATAATAGCAAATGATAACACTATAACTGATTCTAAAGAAATTGTGTCAGAGGTAGAACTATTTTATGCAAATTTGTATAGAGAAAGGAACGTCGAAGACTGTGAAATAGAAAATCCAGTATTAGATTTACCCAAATTATCAGATGAAGAACACAAATCACTGGAAGGACAAATACCACTGTAGGAAGCAACAACAGCTCAGATAAATATGCGCAATGGAAAACGTCCTGGATCAGATTGATTTACAGCTGAATTGTTTACATTCTTTTGGAAACAATTGGGTGTGTTAGTCAGTATAGCTTTAAATAGATCATTTTGCAGATGGTGAATGGCTAGCACACAAAAGCAAGGAATAATTACCTGAGTTCCTAAAGGAGATGTCCAAAGAATATATAAGTAAATAAAGACCAAATCGTTGTTAAAGGTTATTTATAAGATTGGGTCTGCTTGTATAGCAAATCGATTAAAAACTGTTTTATGAAAACTTGAATCAGAAGATCAGACAGGATTTATGGCAAACAGGTATATGGGAGACAATACCAGGCTAATATATGATCTTATTTACTATTTAAAAAGTAGAAAACATCCAGGTATGCTTATATGTGTCGATTTTGAGAAAGCGTTTGAATCGGTAAACTGGCAGTTTATGATTAAAGTATTGAAATCTTTTGCTTCGGTTAAGATATAGCCACTGGGTGACTACGTGTTATAAAGATATTAAATCTGTAGCACAAGTAAAATGGACACACCCCTGGTTTAAAGTATTAAAAGGCTGTAGACAAGGTGTTTCAATGTTCACTTATTTGCTTATCCTTTCTGTGGAAATTTTAGCTACAATGATAAGAGAAAATAAAGAAGAAGAGGAATTTAAATCAATTCAGAGGAATATAACTGCTTACAATATGCAGACTATGTGTGGCTGCATCATGATTGTTTCATCTTTATCGTTATTTTGCCTTGAATAGATACATTTTCTTAAAGGCATTAATACTTGTGGTGTGTGTGTGTGTGTGTGTGTGTGATGTGTGTGTGTGTGTGTGTGTGTGTGTGTGTGTGTGTGTGTGTGTGGTGTGTGTGTGGTGCGCGCGCGCGCGCGCGCGCAGTGCGTGAACAGACACATACAGTTTATATAATAGATTTTTGTATGTTTAGTTGCATTATGTTCTTCATATTATATCATGTTGTTATATTGTATAATTTCCAAAATTAATACAGAGAAGTTACAAAAAAAATAACTAAGGGGGGAAGGGAATCCAACCACCATAATTAGATGTTGAGCTTAGACAGCCACATTATAATAACCTCATCATACTGATCATCATTGCTATGCCGATGATACTCAGCTCCAATGCAGTGATACTGTTGAAAACTCGCCTTCCTCCTGACAAATATTTCTTACTGCCTTCAAGACATTCAAAACTGGATGAACCAAAACAAGTTTCCACTGAATGCAGATAAAACCAAACCCATGCTCATAGGGACCAAATATAAACTTTCCTCCATCACAACAACTTCAATAGAATTCGGCAATACGTCAGTTCCTTTGTCCAACTCTGTGAAGTATTTAGGAGTAGTTCTTGACAATACACACTTTCTATGACAAAAATCACCACCCAGACCTGTCAGTCTTGCTACTATCAATTACAGCACATAAGCGCGATTCGCAAGTATCTGTCCACTGATGCAACTTCCAAGTTTGTCACATCTCATTCTCCCACGATTAGACAACTGTAACTCTGTTTTGGCTGACCTACAAGCATCATCTATCCACTCTCTTAAACGCGTACAAAACACATCACTCCTGTTTTGCAATCTCTTCACTGGGGGCCTGTCTCACAAAGACTGGAGTATGAGATCAATACCCTCTGTTTCAAATCCCACACATCTGCACCCTCTTATCTCTGTGACTGTCTTTACTGCATATTCCATCCCGTTCCCTTCGTTCAGCCGCAGATACTTTGTGCTTTCGAACACCAGATTCAAACAAACCACTGTTGGTCGTTGCTCTTTCTCTGTTTCTGGTCCATCCACCTGGAATGACCTTCCTCTTCACTTCGCCAAAATCCTTCATTTGATACCTTCAAATCCAGCCTCAAAACACACTTATTTCTTACCCGAGTCTTTGCCTTCATATCTGTCCCTACTTTTCAGCAGTATCCTTCATCTTCACCTAAGTGTGTTCGCACGCGCGGTGTGTGTGTGCGTGTGTGTGTGTGTGTGTGTGTGTGTGTTATGTGTGCGCGCGCGCGCGAGTGTGTGTGTGTGTGTGTGCGCGCTCGAGTGTGGGTGTGTGTGTGCGTGCGCGCGTTCGTGCGTACGTGCGTGTGTGCGCGTGTGTGCATCCTTAGCTTTTCTTGTTCTTGCTTTTCCACTTTTTTTCCTCCATCTCTTCTCATTTGTTTCTGTTTTCTTTTTCTCAATTCCTCTTTTGCTTATTTCCTCTTTTGCTTCTGCTTCCTCTGTTTCTTGTCCTTTTCCTCTGCTCGTTTGTTGTGTTTTACTTCTGGTCCGTTTTGTTTGGCTTTTCTTGTTTTTGCTCCTCTGTTATTCCTTTCTCCACTTTCTTTGTATCTGTTCTTCTACTTCTTGTTTAAAAAAAAATCTGCTTCTTCTTGGGTTTTTTGGTCATTTTGACAGTATCTTTTGCTTTTTCTTCTTTTATATCCAGTTTGTTCTTCTACTTTTCCTTTTGTTGCTTTTTAAAGTTTGTTTCTCCTATTCCTTTCCTTCGCTTCTTCAGGGTTTGGGTTGTTTTTTTCTTCCTGTATTTTTCTTTTCTTTTTTCGTTTTTTCCCTTCTATCTTTGTCCTCTTTTGTATTTTTCTTGGGTGGTGGGGGGGGGGGGAGGCAGGAGGGGGATGGGGAATTTCCGTTTTTTATGGTTTTCTTGTTCCTTTATTTCTGCTTCTTCCTTTCTTATTTATCCGTTGTCTTGTTTCTCTAGGGTTTCATGTTCTTGCTCTTCCACTTTTTCCTCTATTGTTCTCCTTTATTGATTTTCTGTCTACCTGAAACTTGTCTTTTTTCCCCCGCTTTTTGTTTGTTTCGCTTGTTTTTTAATTTTCTTCTTCCCTTGTCTATCTCTTCTGCATTTCTTCTTTCCCCTGCAATTTTTTGGGTTACAGTTTTTCGTCATCTTCTACATATTTTTCTGCTTCAATGTTTTTTTCTTTCTTTTTGCTACCTTTTCTTCTATGTACTCTGCTCTGGGGTTTCTTGGATTGTTTAATGAGTTAGTTTTGCTTTGCTTTTTCTCATTTCCACTTCCCTAGCTACCTATTGCCTGTTTCGTTTACTTCTACTCTCTGATCTTCTTCAATACTATTTTCTCTGTTTTCTTTTTTTTAAATTTTTTTCCCTGCATGTTTTTTTCTGTTGTCTGTTCTATCGTTTTTTTCGGGGTGGGGGGGGGGGACGACAGTTGTTTTAGGAGGGGAAGGTGGAGGTTGTGTTTTGACTCATCTTGGTCTGTTCCTCCTTCTTTGGCTTTTCACGTTGTTTTCAAATTTTCTCTTTTGGCTGTTTTCCATTCACTTTTCGTCTTCTTCTTTTGTTTTTCTTCTGCTTCTTTTACATATTTTTTGTTCCTTTCAAGTATTTTTTCTTTTTTGTTGCATGTGCTTTCTGCTGGTTCTTTGTGTACTTCTGCTTTCTCTACTTCCATCGTTTCTTTCTCTTTTTGTTCTCTGTTTTCTCCGTCTTGCTCTGTTCCCTTGATTTTTCTTGTTTCTGCATGTTCACTCCTCCGTTTCTTCTTGGGGATTTTCGTCATTTTTGTTTTGTTTTTGTTTTGCTTTGGGTTTTTGTTGCTGTTGTTATCTGGTTTTTTGCTTCTTCTGTTTCCTTCGTTTTTGCTTTTTCTGCTTTACCTTTTGTATTTTTCTTGTATACAGTGTTGCTTTTACATTTCTTGTTCTCGTCTTTCTTTGTCTCTGTTTCCTCTGTTTCGTCTGACTCTTAGGAGTTTTTTTGGTTTGTGTGGGTTTTTTTTAAATTGCTTGTTCTTGTTGGCTTATTTCTCTATTCTTCTGCTTGCTTTGTCTCTGCCCTTACCTTCTGTTTCTCTTTTTTCTTATCCAATCCGTTTCTTTGGTTTATCTTGTTCTTGTTCTGCTTTTATTGTTTCTGTGCATCCTCTTTGTCAGATTCTGTTGGTGTTTTGTTTGTGAGATTTTTCTGCTTTCCCTTGGTTGGTTTGCTTATTTGGGTTTAACTTTTTGTTGCACCTGTTTATTTCTTTGGATGACTTTCAGTTTTTTCTTTCGTTTTTTGTTTGTTTGTACCTTTTTTTCTTCTATTTATCTTTCTCCACTTTTCTCCTTTCTTGGTCTTCCATCTGACTATACGGATTTTGTCTATGTTGACTGGATGCTCTCTCACCTCTCACGTCTCTTCTCTTTGTTTCAGCTTTTCGGTTTTGTTCATCTGTTGTTGTTGTTTGTTGTTTGTTGTTGGGGTTTTTTTGGGGGGTCATGGTTCTGCTGTTCACCTTATTTTTTCTTTGTTTTCCGATCTTTCTGTCTTCTTATTCTTTTCTCTTTCCATTTTTTTTCTCTATTGGCTTTTTGTTGTCTTCTCTGTGTTTTGTTTTTTTCTGTTTTTGTCTGCTCTGGATCTTTCTCTCTGGGTGGTGGTGGTAGGGGGGGGGCCATTTCTTGTTTCTTTTGTCTCCTGTTCTTCCCCTTTTTCTCTCTGTCTTGTTCTTGCTCTCTGCTTCTTTTTTCTCTGATTGTCCAGTTTCTTCATTTAAAAAAAAGCTGTTTCTTTTATTTCGCTTTTCTTCTGCTTCCTTTGTTTGATCTGTAGTTATTTTCCGTTTCCTTTTATCCCTTCAAGTTTTTTTCTTACTTTTTGTTGCGCTTGTTCTTTATCTGTATCTACTGCTTCTGATATTTCTATTTGTACTGTTTCTTTTGTCTCCTGTTCTTCCCCTTTTTCTCTCTGTCTTGTTCTGTCTCTGTGATTTTTTTGTTATCGTTTCTGCTCGTTCTTTCGCTGTTGTATATTTTCTGTTTTCTTTTAGAGGGGGGGGGGGGGGGGGGGCGGAGGGTCTTTCTGTCTTTCTGCTGTTGTTTTCTGCTTGGCTTGTGTCTAGCTCTTTCTAATTCCTAGATCTCCATCTCTTCTCTTTTTCTGCTTTTTTGTGGTGAGGGATTCTTGTTCATTCTAGTTCTTTTGCTTTTCTTGTTCTTTTTTTTCACTTCTTTTCCTCCAAGCTTTTGGTCCTTCTTATATTTCTGAACTCTTTTTGCTTTTTCTTGTTGGCTTCCGTTTTGTTTTTCCTCTGCTACTTCTTTTTCTTCCCTTCTTTGTCTTCTGGTTTTCTTCTAGTTTCTGGTCCATTCTGTTTCTGTGGCTTTCTGCTTTGCACTTTTCTTTATCTTTTCCTGCTTTTATTGTTTCTTCGTATTCTTTCTGGGTTATTATTATTATTATTGTTATTTATCATTATTATTGTTATTGTTGTTATTATTATTATTTTTATCATTTTCTGTGTTCTTCTGTTGACTGTGTCTTTTGTTCACTGTTTCTGCTTGACTGAAACACTTCTCTCTGTTGCCTCTGTTTCTTCTGTTCACTGTTTCTGCTTGACTGAAACACTTCTCTCTGTTGCCTCTGTTTCTTCTGTTCACTGTTTCTGCCTGACTGAAATACTTCTCTCTGTTGCCTCTGTTTCTTCTCTTCACTGTTTCTGCCTGACTGAAATACTTCTCTCTGTTGCCTCTGTTTCTTCTCTTCACTGTCTCTGCCTGACTGAAACACTTCTCTCTGTTGCCTCTGTTTCTTCTGTTCACTGTTTCTGCCTGACTGAAATACTTCTCTCTGTTGCCTCTGTTTCTTCTCTTCACTGTCTCTGCTTGACTGAAATACTTCTCTCTGTTGGCTCTGTTTCTTCTGCTGTTGTACTTCTGCTTCTCTGTGGTTCTGTGTCATCTCTGTATCTTCAGCTGTTTTTGTTCTTGCTATTGCTGCCTTTGTTTTTCTCCATCTCTTCTCATTATTGTTTCTTCTGTCCTTTTCCTTGTTTTCTTTTGCTTCTTTCTGCTTTTACTTTCCGTCCTGTTTCTTCTCCTTTTTCATTCTGCTTGTGTGTTTGTTTGTTGCTGGTTTTGATTTTTTGCATCTGGTCTGATCTGTTTGGCTTTTCTTGTTTTGCACATGTTTATTTTTTTGTTTCTTTACTTCTATCCTTTCGTTATAGTCATTTTGTCCACTTTTTTTTCTTTTTTAAAGAAAGAAATTGGTTTTCTTTTGTTTTCTTTTTGCCAGTTTCTTTCACTTTTTCTTCTTTTCTTCTCTCTAATGCTGTCTTTTAATGTTTTGTTTTTTATTCTTTTTGCACTTGTTTATCTTTTTGTTTCTTCTTCTACTTCTCTTTTTTCCCGCTTCTACTCTTTCTTGGCTTTCTGTGTTTTTCTGTATTTCCTTCATTTCTTCCCTTATATCATTGTCTTCCTTTCTATTTACGCGGATTTTTTGTTTGTTTTTGTTTTTTGTTTGTTTGTTGTTGTTTGTTTTGGTTTGTTTGGTTTTCTTTGGGGGGGGGGGGGGGGGCAATTTCCTGGGTTTGTGGTTTTTCTTCTCTTTTCATTTCTGCTTCATCCTTCCTTGTTTCTCCTTTCTCTTTTTTGTTTGATTTTTCTTCATCTTTCTTTTTCCCTACTTCCTCTGCTTGTAAATTTCATTTTCTCTTTGTGACATTTTTCTTTTATATGTTGTTCCGATTTCTTTTCTTTTATATTTTGTTCTGATTTTATTTCTTCCTCTGTTATTTTTTTCCATCTGTCTCTTTTGCATCTCTCCTCTTTTTTCACCATTTTCATCAATTTCTTCTTTTTTGATGGGATTTTTCTACATTATTTTTTCCCTACTTCTGTTATTTTCTCTGCGCTTCAAATTTCCTGCTTTCTCTGTACTCTATGTTCTTCGTCTGTACGCTTGTTCGTCTGTCTGCCAGTTGTTCTGACTTTTCTTCTTTTTGTTGCGCGTTTTCTTTATCTTGTTTCTTCTTCTTCTTTTGGAGTTTTTTTTCTTTTGGGGGGAGGGATAAAGAATTGGGTTTTTTTGTTTCTACAGTTTCTTTGGTGCTGTTCTTTTCTTTCTTCTGTTTTTTTTCTTTCTCTTTTTTGTTCCTGTTCTATTTTCTCCCATTTCTTTTTTTTTCCCTTCTCCTCCGTTTTCGCTTTTCGGGATAATCATACGTATCAATGTGCCTGTCAGTATTGTAATTGCCCCCCATGGGATATTCAAGTGTTTTTGACTTGACTTGACTTGACTCTAAGTCATTAATTTTTTCTCCTTCCCTCTTTTTGTTCTTTCTTTTATTCTCCTCTTTTTTGGTTGTGTTGCCTACTCTGTTACTCAAGTTTTTGTTGTTCTTACTCTTTCTTTCCTTCTTCCACCTGATCTTTTGTTTGTTCATGGTCTCTCTTTCCGTTTTTCTTCTCATTTTCGTTGTTCTGTTTTCATTTCGCTTTGTCTGTTTCGACAGGTTTTTTCACTTTTTCTTTATCTGCCATTTTTTCTTTCTATTTATCTCTTGTAGCGCTCATGTTTTTTATTCGTTTCCTTTTAACTTTTCTGCTTTTAGTGTTTTTCTCAATTTTTGTTCCTCACCTTCATCCTCTTCTTGTTCTGATTTTTTTTTTCTTGCTGTTTCGGTTGTTGGTCTTTTTTTTTATCAACTTTTCATCTTTTTGTGCTTTTTTGCCTTTGTTGATTTGATGTCGCTTTTGGTTTGACTTTTCTTCTGCGTCTTCTTGTGGGTTTGTTTCCGCTTGTTTTCTTCAGTTTCTTATTTTTTGGTCCGTTTCTTTTTATTGTCCGTTTCTCTTTAGTTTGCTTTTTTACTCATGTTTTGTTTCTCTTCGTCTACTTTCTCTACTTCTCTTCGTCTTTTCCATTTCAGCATTATTTTGCTTTTTATGATTGTTCCCGCTTTCCCTTCTTCTTTTCTTGACCTCTCCTCTTTCTATTGCTCATCTTGTTCTTGCTCTTCTTCATGCGTATTCTCCATCTGTCTTGTTCCTGGTTTTCTCTCTTTTTCGTTCTCGTCTTTTTTGTAGATTTTCTGGGTTGGTTTTTTTATTGTCTCTCCTTTAGGGGCCTTGTTTTTTTCTCAAATCTTCTGTTCTTGTTGTTTTAATTTTCTTTGTTTCTGTGTTTTACTACTCTCTCAGTATCTACTGTTTCTTTTGCTTCCTGTTCTTTCCTTTTTTCAGCATATTGTTCCGTTGTTCTGGCTTTTTCTTGTTCATTTTTTTTACTTTTTTTATTTTGCTATCGTTAATTTTCTGCTTTGTTTTCCTCCTTCCATTTTGTTATTCCTGCTTCTTTTTTGTTCCTTTGTCATTTATTTATTTGGATTTTTTTTCTCTTTGTTTTTCCCTCGGTTTCTTTATATCCTTTCCTTCTAGTTTTTCTTGATGGATTTTCTACTTTTACCATACTTTCTTTTTTGTTCCTCTGTCTTTCTCTGCATTTTCTTCTTGTTCCTCAGGATCTTTTTGTTATCTTCAGTGCATTCTTCTGTTATCTTTTTTTTTCTAATCTATATGTGGTTTTCATCATACTGTTCTCTCTAGTGTTTCTATAATGTCCCTTTCTTTCTTGTTCTGCTTCTCATTCTGTTTCTGCGACTTTTTCTGGTTCTGTCTCTTTGCTTCTTCTTTCTGTGGGTTTTCCCCTGTTCTCTTTTGCTACTTCTCGTTAGTTTGTTTCCATTCTTCTTCTGCTTCTTTTGTTTATTGTCATTCCTTTTTGTCTGCTTCTTTTTCTTTCTTTTTTTTTTTTTGTTTGCTTTTGTCTGTTTTGCTTCTTTCGTCGTTTTTTTCCTTGTTTTTTACTTTTCTTCTCCTTTCCCTTCTACTTTTTCTGCTTTGTCTTGTTTTTTTCCGCTTCTCTTCTGCTTCCTGTGTGTCTCTTTTGCCTTTTTCTTCTTCCAGTACTTCCTCGCCTTTTTTGTTGTGCTTCTTTATCTTTCTTTTCTTCTGGCTGCTTTGTGTGTGAGAGGGGGGGGGGGGGTCTAATGTTTTCTTTTACTTCGTGTTCTTTCGTTAGCTTCTTGGTCTGTCTGCTTTTTTTTTTATCTTGCCCTTCTGCTTATACTTCCTCTGAACTTTGTCTTCTTTCCATTGTCTTCTTTTCTCATTTTTTTCAGTTTTCTCTCTTGTAAAACTTGTTTCTATTTTTCTTCTGCTATGATATTTGTTTTTTTTCCTTTTTCTACTTCTTCTCGGTTTTTTTCTTTTCCGTTCTTATTCTTTGGCTTTTTTATTCTGGATCTTCTCCTCGTTCTTTCCTTGCTTCTGTTGTTTTTCCTTACTATCTCTCTTTCCGCTTTATCCTGTTTATTTTCATTTTTCTGCTTTTTTATGGTTCTTCTTTGCGTGTCTTTTAAGCAATTTTGTTTCCTTTTTTCTTCAGTCCTTTTCTTTCTTTTATGTGTTTTGCTTTTTCTTTATCCGTTTGTTCTTCTATGTAACTTTTTCCCTCCTCTGTTCTTCTCCTTTGCTATTCGTTCTGTGCTTTCGGGTTTTTCTTGGTTTTTTTTAATTTGCTACTAGGAATTTTTTTCGCCGTCTTCTTCTTGTTTCTCTGTCCACTTCTTCTTGTTGGATTGTTTCTGCTTTTCTTCTGGTGTTTCATTCCTTTTTGCTCTCGTTTTCATTGCTTTTTTTCTTTTGCTGTTCCCGCTGTGCTGTTTTCACTTTTTCCGCTGCTCTTCTTTCTTAGTGTTCCTCTTTCCGTGTTTTCATTTTAGTTTCCCCACTTTTCTTCTGTTTCTCCTGAAGCTTCTTTGTCTGTCTCTTTGTCGTCCTCTTTCATCTCACTTTTCTGGGTTTTTGTTTTGTTGTTGATGTTGGTTATTGTTGGATTGGTGGTTGTTGTTGTTGTTGTTTTTTGGGGGGGGGTTTGGGGGGGTGTTTTTTGTTGCGCTGTTTTCCTTGCTTTACCTTTTTTTCTGCTGTTACTGTTTCATTTCATTTCTGCTCTTCTCTCTCTTATCTTTGTTGGTCTGCTTCTTCAGTTTTTCGTTTTTGTATCTGCTGTTCTTTCTTTTCTCCTTTTCTTTTCTCCTTCTTCTCTTTTCTTTTAGCTAGTTTCTGCTTTTCTTCTCCTTACTCTGATTTTTTCTCTTTCTTTTTCCTATTACTATATTTTGGGGTTATGCTTTACCTTTTTGTTTGTTTAGCTTTTCGAAATCATTTTTCTGGTTCTCTTCTTCCTTCGTCTTCTATATTGTTGCTGTGTTTCTTCTTTATCTGTCTCTTTGTTTGTTTTCTTCTTTCTCTTCCAGTTTTTTTCCTCTCTTCCTTCTCTTTGTAACACTTTTCTTTTTTCCGATTGTGCTAAGCTTTTTTTCCGCTTTTAATGTTTCTTTTGTTTTCTGTTCGTCCCTTTCCTGTGTGTCTTGCTTTTTTCTTCTGTTTTTTCTTGTTTCTGCCTTTACGATTCTTCTCTCTTTTCCTTCTGTGTACGTTATTTCATTCATTCTTCTTCTTCTCTTGTTCTGCTTGTTACGTTTTGGCTTGAGTCAGCTTTTCTTTCTTCTTCTAGTTCTTTCTGTTTAGTTGCTGTTTCTTGTATTTTGTTTCTTTGCTTTTCTTGTTTTTTCCTTTTTCTGTTTCTTTTTTCTTCTACTTCCTTGTATCTTAACATACTTTTTTTCAGTTTTGTTTTTCTCTTTTTTGCCGTTTCTCCTATGTTTGCCCTTTTGTTTTCTCGGCTGTCTTTTCTGTGACTTTTCCCCTCCTGTTTTTTCTGGTTTTTCTATTACAATTTTTCTTCAATTTGTGCTTTTTTTTGCTAATACTCGATTTTTTTTGCTTTCTGTTCTTGCCTCTTTTCTGTTTTATTTCTTCAGATTTATATTGTTTCTGCTCTCCCCTTTTTACTCCTGTTTTTTTCATTTCTTTGCTGTTTTTTCCCTTGTATTTTTGTCATGTTTTATGCTTTTCTTCTTCTCTCTTTGTGTCTGCTCTTTCCTTTTTCTCTTTTTTATTCTGTTTGAGTTTTGTCCTGTTCTTTCTCTTCGTCTTTCTTTTTGTGCTTTTCCTGATTGTTTTACTTCTCTGATTCCACTGATTTTCTTGGGGTTTTGTGGCATTTCCTCTGCTTTGTTTTCCTGTGTCTCTTTCTTGATATTTACTTTAATTTTATTCCAGTGTTTCTTAATATTCGATTTTTACACTTTTTCTTTCATCTGTTTAATCTTATTTATCTTTTCAGGGGTGACTTTCAAACATTTTTCAACAGCGAGCTTATTTTTAACTGTAGCCAGCACATACATTATAGTCTTTATGAAATAATCACAGCAAAGATGTGTTAGACTAGAAGCAAATGCTGAAATAACCCACTACATAAACGACAAAGCATTCTTTTTTTTCTAGTGTGTGACCAGATGTTGATTTTGTTATGGGCGGAGTGACAGTTTGCATAATTGTGTCTTATTGAATGATTTTGATCGTGATGAGTATCCGTTTGGCTTGGGCTGTGAATAAAGAAAACCTATTCATTTGGATCTATGCTGTTTCTGTCTAGAATTATGCGGAGGATAGCTGAACATTTTATCTTCATCTAAGTTTTTACGATGTGATAAAAATGATTGTTCTGTATCTACGCTCTTCGTAGCAGATACTTGAGAGGACTTGAACTATCTTCGCCTGTGCTGTGATCTGAAGTTTGTGACAGCATTGGTGTACGTACAAGCCACTATGAGTCAGCATTTTAAGGACAACCTGTGCCGACAATGTGTGTAGTGGCGAGTGATGTGTAAGAGCAAGATATCATTTTTAATCTGAGCACATCACTCCTCTTCTGAAATCTCTTCACTGGCTGCTGTCTCACAAAGACTTATGTATAAGATCAATACCCTCTGTTTCAAATGTCTCCACAAGTGAGCACCCTCTTATCACCTGTAACTGTCTTCACCTGTATACTCCATCCCGTTCCCTTCGTTCAACCGCAGATATTTTGTGCTTTCGAACACCCAGACTCACACAAACCACTGTTGGCCGTCGCTCTTTCTCCGTTTCTGGTCCATCACCTGGAATGACCTCCCTCTTTCACTTCGCCAAAAGCCTTCATTTGATACCTTTAAATCCATGCTCAAAACACACTTATTTCCTACCGAGACTTTCCCTCATATCTGTCCCTACTTTTCAACAGCATCTTTCATCCCCTTCATCACCTCCTAAGTGTGTTCGCACTGTGTGTGTGTTTGTGTGTGTGTGTGTGTGTGTGTGTGTGTGTGTGTGTGGTGTGTGTGTGTGGTTGTGTGTGTGTGTGTGTGTGTGTGTGTGTGTATGTGTGTGTGTGTGTGCGTATATGCGTGCGTGCGTGCGTGCGTGTGCACAAATTTGAAATCTGTTATTCATTATATTTGAGGAAAGTTGCAAGCATGTAAATGATTTGAGTGCAGCGCTTCGATTTGTTTGTTTTACAAGATTCAGCACTGTACAAATTCCATATATTATATATATTTGGGCTACACTTCAGATTTTCAGTGATGTGCGTAAGGCTGGTATAGCCTCTCCTCTGTTTGAGCAGAGGGCTGCATCCTCCTCTGGGTTGAGGATGATGTTTTGGCCCAGTGTTGTTGTGCTGGGGTGAGAGATGTAAACTATAGTTTGTTTCGGGGAAGGGGGATGATAACCGAAATATCCTGTAATTGAAGTGATAATATTGGTGCGATATTGTAGATCCTAACAAGTAGCTTCCCCATCTTTAGCAAATGTGTGTATTGTTGTGTCAACAGAGGTTGACAGTTTAAAGATCTACGTTTCTGATGATCCGAAGAGAAGCCAGCTGTAGTATTGCTTAGTGTAGCTTTCGTAAACTGCAGAGAATAGTTGTCATATTTCATTATTCAAATATTGTTATAATTATATTAGGGAATGTTATGTGATAATATTCGATGTAAGGGCTTCGTTGGTGTGAATATAAACTTCAAGGTGAATGTTATTGAAGTTGCCGGAAGTGCAGTGATCAAGGTGACAGCTCTGATCTGGCCCTCGTGGTCGGTGGAGTTAAAATGTGACATGAAATATATCATCTTGGTGTTTCTGATTCCACGCCTCAATATCGCGAGGCTGGTGATAACGCCAGAAGTCAACCCAGCAGAGGTTTAGAGAACCTCATGATGGACAGGGTCGATGGAAGGGCCTCAAACACCTGAGTTTCGGAACAGTGGTGGCACTTCCCAGTCTTGTGGTAATTCCAGACAGAGTCCACACAAATCTGGCGGGTCAGAGAAAGGAGTATGACAGCGAGTGCATTTTTCTTTGTGGTGTTTATGTGTGCTTGAATACTCTGGTGTGTGAATCTGGTGCACTGCGAGCGAGAAATTCTGCCGTCATTGTCAGTAGAAAGGGCACATTGCCAGGTTCTGTAAGCTTCGTGCCCCTACAAAACCAGCCAACGTTGCAGTTGTAAGTTATCATGTTCTTCTTGTGATGACTCGTGTCAGGTTAGCACGTCCTGCAGTCACCGTTTGAGGAGGCTGGCTCTGCTGCTTGTCGACGTAAAGGTGTTGATCTTGTGCGTTGTCAGGTAGTGGAGATGGGCAGCGTGTGGAAGGCTCCTTAGATACCGGCTGTACAGCAGTAGGTGTAAGATCAAGACAGTTACAGTGGAGACCGCCTCTGGGAAGCTGCACGTGGCTGCGCTGGAGGGTGTAGGACTTCTCTTCTTCCAGTTGGGTGGAGCCTGTGCTGTGTGCAGCTGTGTGGTGCTTCGTTCTTCAAGACTGAGCCTCTTTAGCAGCCGTGAGTGAAGTAACTGTGCTTATTTGTCTTTTCATTCTGGACGTCACTGCAGTTTTCTCCGTTATCGTTGTTTCATATTGAGTCGTGGTTAACTGTTCATTCTGTGTTGGTATGCGTATTTAAATTTATATAGTTCATGTTTTCGTTCTTTAATAGCGTACTTTGTTTACATTGTGCTTGGAGTTCGAGTTTTCATTGGAGAGGAAGGAGTAGAAAGGGATGTATTTTTGTTTGTGGTGTTAAGTGTGCCTGCAATATCGGTCTGTGACAGTCTTCTCCTGTATTTCTGGCTTTAAGTCGCGCTTCCTTTGTTTCTTCTGTTTCCGCTTTCCCCTGTTTCTGCTCATAGCGTTTCTTTTGTTTGTTGTTCTATCATTTCTTCTGCTTCGCGTTCTGTTTAAGCTTTGTGGTTTTTCTTTCTAATTTTTCACTTTTTCTGCGGATTTTTTTTCTATTGCTTTTTCTTGTTTGTTTTTTTTTTTGGTTGCTTTTCCTTGCTTTATTCTTTCTCCTTCATTTCCCTCCCTCTCTATTTTTGTTTCTTCACCATTCTGTTTCTTATGCTTTTTCTGTTTTTGCTTTTCCTCTCCTTTTGTCTCTTGCGTTTCCTTTCTTTTCTGTCTTTTTCCGCTTTTTCATCTTGTTCTAATTCCTTCTGCTTCCTCCGTTTCTTCTTTGTCCATTTTACGTTCTCTTCATTTTCCTCTGGTCATTCCTTTTTCTTCCTTGTACCTTTCTCAAATGTTCTCCCTTGTGTGTGTTTCTGCTTCTACTATTTTTTCCTTCTGTTTCTTTGGTTTATTCTGTTTCTGCTTTTTCTTTTTTCAATTCTTCTCCATTCTTCTTCGTTGTTTTTATCCCCTTTTTCCTGTTGGCTCGTTTCTATTCTTCTACTGTTTGGTTTCTTTCTCTCTCCTTTCTTTTCTTCTGCATTATCATCATTGTCTTTGTCTGTTCTTTTTCGTTGGCTTTTCTGTTCCTGCTCTTGTTCCGTTTCTTCTTTCTCCGAATCTCTTGTTTCTTCATATTCTCTGTTTACGCTTGTTCTTGGTTTGTTTTTCGCTGTCCTTTTGCTTTCTCTGTTGTTTTTCTATCTCTTTTTGTTTCCGTGAGTTTCCCTTTTTATGCTCATTATCATGTGGAGAATGGAATAAAGTATGCTTGAAGAATGTCTTCCTGATTGATTGTTATCACATGATGATTATGTCATTTGAATGGCGATTTGAGCAGCAGAACTGTGAATACTTCGAAAGTATTTTTGCAGATGATGTATACGATAATAAACACAAAGTAGACCTGTTCGTCCTTTTTGTCGTTCAGAAGAGTGGGTTTTAAATAATTATGGAAAACTGTTGCTGAAAATGCCCGCTGCTTTGAATATGTGTATTTTGTATGATAATTGCAATAGGCGACTTGGGAGGTCACCGTACATATTTTCCTTAATCTAGTAGCAGTGTGAATGGCTTTTTTCTATTTTCCAGAAAATTGTTTACTCAAGTAATTGAGTGCTGTGAACTAATTGTATCTGAACGCATTGATACAGACCATATGCCTTTGAAGTTTTTTTGTTTCTTTTCCTAATGAAAACATATGTGTAAAACATATCAAGACTTTGCCATAGGAATGTTAGTAATGGAATGAAGAGTGTGCTCATGGTTTTGCTGATAAACCAATCTAAATGCTTTTGCTGATAAACCAATCTAATTCTCTTGTTTATAGCCCCGCCGACCACGAGGCCATATCAGGGCTGTCACCTTATAAATGTAAATCTCAAAATGAAACCGGCAACTATATACAGATAAAAACTGGGTATAAAAACCAAAGCTAGTGTCATATGAAGTTCACCTTTGCGCCTGGCAGCTGCATGGTGTGTGTCTCTGTTTTTGAATGTCAAATGAGTGTGCTTTTCCTGCATCCTTCCAAGAAGAGTTATATCTTTGTGACAACACCCAGAATTGTAAGGTCAGAACAGTTTCATTTAATACATTGCCTTTCGAAAAATTTCAATTTATTATTTCCACCGTTTGATAATTTTTATTTTCAAATTCCACTGACTTATGATTTGTTTTTTCTCAATCTGGCTGGTCTTGTGACCCTTTGTACTCTGACCCTGCCACAGCGGGAACATTCACACGTCATTAACGATCCAAAACCACCCCATCCAATTCAATCCCTTGTTTATAGCCCTGCCGACCACAGAGGCCATATCAGGGCTGTCACCTGGTAAAATTTTAAATCTCAGATATAAAAACTGTGCAGCCATATACAAATTAAAACAGGGTATAAAACCAACTCTACTGTGGTTCCTTGTATCAAACGCCCTGGCCAACCATAAGGGTCAACCCAGGACGGGCACCGCGTTGTGGAAAAAACCACATCAACCACCCCCACCACCACTGCCCAGTGCTCCTGTCGACTGCTATGACACCAACAGTTACAGACTTTGTTTTCACGTGGGTCCCGTCACGTGCAAAATGAACTCTGTCATGGATCAACCTCGCCATGTCTCATGCCTTTACCACCCCACCTCGATCTCCATCATGACGGAGGAATCGAGGCCTTGGGGACTGAGGAGGATCCTCAACCCTCACCTGTAGGCACCCCATCCCGCGTGTGGTTGTAGGCTTTAGTTTTTAATCATGGCATGCGCATGTGCCAGGTACGGTTTTCTTTTAATTCGTTAATCGCAGAAAAGAATTCTCGATATAGGCGGGTAGGTCGAGAGGAAACGGTGCACGCTAGCGAGAAACCGAAATGACTGAAGTCAGTGTATTGCCAAGTGGCGATAAATGTCCCCACGTACACAGCTAGGTAGGTGGATTATGGAAAATATTCGTTGTTTTTGTTAGACTTCCTCTGGAAGAACCGTTGTTGTTGCAAGCATTCCACCTTAATTTTTCTTTGCAGTGTAAGGCACTGTAGGAAGATGTCCTTCCTCCTGGAGGAAGGAGGTGAAAGCTATTGTCATTTTATGTTAATAATTGTCTGTGTGCTCTAGCACTTTGGTGAGGCACCACAGAAGTAGGTCCAGACAGCACTAAAATTTGGGGTTTTTTTATTTCTTTTTTTTCAGCAGTTTTGTTCAACGGAATTTTATTTTTTTAGAGCGGACTTACCGCAGGGCTCGGGGGTTTGAACCACAGACCTCTGGGTGTGCTGCCGCCAGGTATTCCGCCCGGGGGTTCACGAAATAGTTTGTTCCGGGGGTTTGTGTGGATGAGTTGAAAATCGAAAAAGGGTTTTTAGTGAAGGTATGTGTAAAAAAACGGGGGAAGGGGTTTTTAAAAAATAAAAATTTTTGTTGTTTCGAACAAAAATTTCAAAATAAAAGAACTTTAAGTTAAGGGGGACATTAAACCCCCCTCTCCCCTTTTGCCAAAACCTTCTTTGACGTTTTTAAATCCGAGTTTTAAAACACTTTTTATTTCAAAACCAAGATCCCCCTTTTTCCCCCAAACTTTATTTTTGTCCTGCCTCAAAAAAGCCGAAACCCCATCACCCTCCAAGAGTAAACTTTTGATTGGGGGGGTGGGGGTGGCGGCGTGCGTGTTTACAAAGCGTGGGGGTATACATTTGAACTTGTAAAAAATCCAAATTAATTTTTAACTGTCTGATATGAATAGTAAGATGAATGAAACCCTTTTTAAATGTTTTGATGAATTTTTATAGGCCATATTTAATTCCGTGTGTTATTATTTTTATATGTCAAAAGTTTAAAAATTTTACTTT
This sequence comes from Rapana venosa, assembly GCA_028751875.1. Lineage (NCBI taxonomy): Eukaryota > Metazoa > Mollusca > Gastropoda > Neogastropoda > Muricidae > Rapana > Rapana venosa. The sequence continues at coordinate 66,443,238 of CM054146.1, read as the reverse complement.
CATAAAGGAGATCCTCTATGGGTTTTTTTAGGGTTTTTTTTGTTCCCTTTCTCGTGGAGGGGAAAAATTTCAAAATTCTTTCCCCAGTTTTTTGGATATACCCCATCTTGGGAATATTTTATTAGACAACTAACATCTTCATTAGAAAATATTGTCAGAACCTGATTGCAAAAAGTTTTTAAAATAACAAAACCCCTTAAACAGCCAAGTAACCCAGCTTTCGAGCGTGGTTACCATTGGATGGGTGACCTTTTTGCGCCCCTTTAAAATTTTCATACATTTTCCCCGTTCACCCAGCTGAAATTTTGGGGAAACCTGCCCCCTTTAGGGTCAGGGAAGGTAAAGCACCCAAAGGGGAAAAGGAGGGGCGCCCCCCCTAAATTTAAGCGGGCCCCTTTGAGAAGTGAGGTCTCTGCGCCTCGCCCCCCCAAACGACCTTATGGGTTAGGGGACCCCTTTTCCCTTTTACCTTCATCACAGTTCCTTTAATCTGGGTTGTTTTCCCTTTAAAAAGGCATCTCTCTCTCTCTGAATGTTTTTTCGACGTTAAAAGTTTCTCTCCCGACAGATTTATAAAATTGCCTGGGTTTTTCTCTTTAAAAAGGGGTTTTTTATATTGGGCGCCGCCCCAATTAAAAAAGGCTTTTTTAAATCATTTGTGTGCGTGGTCAAATTTTTGGAAAAAAAGCAAAAGACGTTGAATTCACTGTATGAAAATCAGATGATTAAAAATGCAAAGGCTTCCACTGAAAAAAGCGCCCCCCCCTTTCAAAATACTCCCCATTGCTTCCATCTGGTGGGAAGATCCCAAGATGCAAAACTGAACAGAAAAAAAAACAGTTTTGATGGAAAGTCGGTTCAGCTTCTAAACCCACTGGGTTTTCCCTTGTCTTTTTCTTTTTCTAGATCAATTCCCCAAATGATGGTGTATGAAAGAATATGCCTCAAAGAGAAAAAAAACGAAAAACGAAATTTTATTTTCTGAGGGTAACAGAAAAATTAAAAGACTTTTTTTTTTACCCCCAGCCGAGAGAGAGGAGAAGCAAAAAATTTGAGGAAAAATTTGTGGGGTGTGCGAGTGTTTTCTCAATGGTGTTGTTTGGTTTGTGTGTGTGTGTGTTTTGGTTTTGTGGTGGGTGTGTGTGTGTGTGTGCATTTTATTTAAAGTACCAGTCAAATAAACAGGCCAAAAAATTTTGGGCTGTGTTGGGTGAAGGGGAAACAGTGCAATGATTTTATAAAAAATTTTTGGTTGCCCATATTTTTCTTTTGAATCTAAAAAAATATAATTGGGGGACGGGTTTTATTGTTTTTGCTGATGAGATATTTTATGAAAGGGTGTTTAAAATGATTACTGTGTTTTAATTACACTTTTTTTGGTTTTAAAATTATAGTGTCCCCTGGGGACAAAGTATTATTGGTTTTTTAGACAATGGGGTTCCCTTTTTAAAAAATCTGTGCGGGAAAATTTTTTCCCTACTAAAAATTTTTAAAAAAACCATTTTTTTATTTCTCTAGCCGAGATTTTAACAGTAATACTGAATTTTCGGTTTTTCCTTCTCCTTCTTTTTCTTCTGCATTTTTGGGGTCTTCTGTCATTTTAAATTCCCTTTAAATCTTTTTTCCCTGTTCTTTTCTGCACTTTTTTTACTGATTTTTTAAATTTTTTTGGGTTTTCTTATACTTTTCCTTTCACTTTTCATTATTAAACATCTTCACATTTTTTAGTACTTTCAAATCTTTTCTTTTTTTTTTTCCTTCTGTTGTGTGTTCCCCGCAAATTTTTCTTTTACCCCCCCCTTTTTCTTTTCTGCCTATTCGCTTTTTGTTTCCCGCTTTTTTTTTTTTTTTTTTTGCTTTTTTTATTTTTAAATTTTCCCCCCCCCTTTGACCCACCCCCCCCCCCCCCCCTTGCCCCCCCCCCTTTTTTTCCCCCCCCCCCCCCCCCTTTCCCTTTTTCCCTTTTTTTTTACAGATTTTTTCTGGGTTTTGCTTACTTTTGTCCCACCGTTTCTTTAAAAGTTACTTTTTCTTATTTCTTTACCCCTTTTGCTTTTTTCCCTCGTTTTGGGGAGTTTTTTTGAAAAAAAAGCGGGAAAAAAGGGAAAAAAGCAAACAAAGCAGGATAAAAAGCAAAAAAAAACAAAAGAACAAGTAAAAAAAAAATGGAGGGCTCAAAAAACAAGAAAAATTAATTTTTAAAACACCCAGAAAAAGAATCGGAAAAAAGCAAGAAAAAAAAAGCGGGAAGAAATGAGAAAAAAAAACGAAAAAAAAAGGAAAAAAAAGGGACGTTATCGAAGAAAAAGTGTGGAAAAAAAATAGAAGGTAGTCAAACAAGTAGGAAGGGGCAGAACGTTTGGGGGGGGGGGGAGGGGAAAAGGAAAAAAAAAAAAAATCAGGGGGAAAAGTTTAAAGAAGGGAAAAAAAATTTAGTAAAGCAGAAAGCACTGACGAAGAACACACAACACACCCCACACACACCCCACACACACACCACACACACAACACAAAAAAACCCCAGGAGAAAAGGGGAAAAAAAGAGGACAACAGAAGAAACCCACAAAAACAAATGCGACCGACATACTTACAATAACCTGGGAAAAAGAAAAAAAAAAAAGGACGGGGACAGGCAGAATTAAACAATAGACAGCAGCAACACACACACCCAAACACCACAACCCAAACCAAAACCCCCACACACACACACACACACACAAAACAAACACCCACAAAGGGGAGTAAAAAGAAGGGGGGGACAGACAGGGGAGACAAAAAACAAAGGGAAGAGGCAGACAAACAAAACGGCAGGGGCAGGCTTTGGGGAAAGGAAGACCCAAAATAATTCAAAAGGGAACCATTATCCTGACCGTGCCATACAGAAAAAGCAGGGGGGGATTTTCAACTTTTTCCCCAATTTTGAACTTTTTTTTAATTTAATTCCCGCCATACAAAACTAGTCTCTATCAAATGACCACAGCAAACAATTATATATCAGATTATAAGCAAATACCCGAAAAAACGCATTTCAAAGAAATAACAAGCAAAGCAACCAGCCTTTTAAAATAAGGGAAAGGGAGTGGGGACTTTTAATTTGGGCAGGGGTTTTAATCCCTTTCTTTTTTTTTTAAAGGGGGAAAGGGCAAAAGGGGGGGACGCTTAAACATTTCCCCACTTTTCACCCAAAAAACCCCCACAAAAAGGCACGTTTGGGCCTTCCTTTCTTTTCTGGGTTAAAACTCACCACCCAGACGACTTGGCCGTAACTTCTCTTATTTCTCTTCCTACATACAGCTACCCACCCTGGCCCCCTTTTAACACCTTTTCCCCTAAAACACCCCCCCCCCAACCCCCCAAACCCCTACCGACCCAATTGGGAAAAAAGCAAGAAACAAAAACCGTTTGTTTTGTTTTCTGTTTTGTTTTCACGATTCCACCTGCCCTTTGTGTCCCAATGTTTTGGGGGCCCGGTAAGAATTAAAGGTTAGTGTAAAGGTTTGTGTTTGGGAGTAACTGGGAAAGGGGGTGTCAGTCAGCTGGCTTGTCCCCCTGGGCTGCAAGCATGCATGTGGAAACAATACACATAGACACAAGGTACCTTGATGTGACCCCAAAGTTTGGAAGTTTTCTTTTAAAACAAAAAAATTACCCGTCCTAAAAACAACCATGGTTGTTTTGTTGGTTTACCTGATTGCATTTTTTAGGGCAATTTTTTCGTTCCCGGGAAACAGTTCTGTGGTTTCCGGGAGCCTACCTTTGTTTTTTAAACAAGGCCCTTGGGCTTTTCAAAGAACCAAAATTAAGTAAAATAAAAGGAAGAAACCCCAAAGGGGGGTTAAAAGGGTTTTCTTAAAATTTTGTGCACTTCCCCCCCTGTTTTAAATTTCAAAATTTTCAGCTCTAAAAAACGCAATTCCACCAATTGGGAAATTTTTTAAAAATCCCCTCCAATTTTCCCAAAAGAGCGAAATTGAAAATTTTTCAAATTTTAAAGGGATAAACGTCCCCAAAATTTAAAAACCATTGAGAAATAAACCCCTTTCCCTTTCATGTACTAAATCTTTCCTTTTTATTCCCCCTTCCCCTTCTCCGACATAGTCACTCTTTCTCCAAAATTAAATTAAAAAACTTGGTAAAAAGACAAGCCCTTTACTTTTAAGGTTTTTCCCCCAAAGGGGTTTTTGGTCACCACCCGTCATTTTTTGGGATTTTTTCAATAGGAAAAAAAGAAAAAGGATTAATAATTTCCTTTTTTTTAAAATTTGAAAATCGCCGATAAAGGGTTTCTGTTTTAAAAAGAAGGGGAAAAACCCCCCAAAGGGGACGGGAAAAGACAGGTATATTTTCAAAACCCACAAAGTGAGAAAAAGGGGGAGGAAAAACAGGGGGTGAAAGGGGGGGAAAGGGGGATAAAAAAAGAAAAGATAACACAAAAGAGAGCATAAACAACAAAACCCCATACACAAATAATTTTGAGAAGCAAACAGGGAGTAGATTTGGAGAGTGAGAGAGAGAAAAGGGAAAAAGGGGGAGAGAAGACAGAAAAGGGAAGGGGAGAGGGGGGGTGGGGTTGGGGACAAGTGGAACAATTTGACCCAAAACCCCTTACCTGGGCGTCAACCCAAAGAGTGGGAAAAACAGCCCCTATCAAAAGTGGTGTCCTTCCGACAATTCTTGCAAAACAACAGAAAAACAGGCACTGAGCATTTAAAATGGGTTTTTCCTTTTTTTTTAATTTATGGCGGGAAAAACGTGTGTGCGTGAGAAACAAGCCCTGCAGGCGCGCTGGGCCCAATTGTGCAGCCCGGGAAATTTTATCCCCCTTTAATGGGAAAGGGGAAAAAGGGTTTTTCCCCGTTTTTAAAATGTTTTTAAAACGTTTTAAAAAATGTTGTGAAAGGGACACTTAAATACTCAATTTTTAGTGGAGAAACCCGATAATCGATGAAGAATTTTATAAGCAAATACAAAAAAAAATACACAGATAAATAAATAAATAAATAAATACATACCTTTCATACCCAAAAGAAAAAAAAGAGGGGCCCTTTTTAAAAGCTTTTTAAATTTTAAAAACGGGGGCAGCGAAAAAGACTAAAAAAAGCCCCACGGTTTATACCAAAAACAAAAACAGAGCCTGGCCTTTTGGGAACCAATTTAAAACCCCCGTTAAAAAAAACCCGGGGGAACAACGTGATGTAACTGAAAAAAATTATGTAAAAAAAAAAAACTCTGGGTTAAAACAGTCACATAACTATGCAGGGGAGGAATTGGGGGAAAAAAAAAATGGGTTTGGCGCTGTTCTTGTGGCAACACACTCTCCCAAATGGGAGAAAAACCGAATTTCAATTTCAAAAGAATAAATCTAAAACCTTTATACAAGGGAAATACAAAAAACAAAACCTTTGTTTTTTTTTTGTGTTGGGGTGGGGGGGGGGGAAGGGCCGGGGGGTTATTAAATCCCCCTCACAGTATCCCTGGCATTTGGGTTTTTGGGGCCCCCGGAGTTAACTTAATGGGCTGTACTCCCCCAAAAGGGTCCTGGGATGGACTGAAAACCCAAAATTTTCCATTACAAGGGCCAAAAACATAGCGCACATTTTTCTGTTTTCTGCTTTTCGGGAGATTAGGCCACTGTGTGCAATGGAACGGGATAAATTACAGACCGCAGGGACAAGATTTAAAAAAGCAACCAGAATTCTTACTTATCCCGAAATAAAAAAAAAAAATCAAATCCCTCCTTTTCCCTCTCTCTCTCTCTCCCCTCATAACCTCTCCATTCTCTTCCTCTCTCCCTTCCCTTTCTTAGTTCCCTCACAATACCACACCAACTCCCTCTATAAATTACCCCCAACAAACCCCAAAAAAATAAAATTAAACCAACAAATGCTTAATTTAAAAAAGACAACCCGCACAAATACCTTAAAATAAACCCAAATCCGAAAACACATTAACCTTAATTACCCATAATATAAAAACAAAATTAAGCAAAAGACAAAACAAAATGGAAAGCTTTCTAAAAAAAATAAATTAATAAGAAAAAGAATAATTACCAACTTCTTTGACTTGGGAAAAAACAGGCCACCATGAACTTAAAAGGAGTTAAACACCCTTGCAGGCTAAACAGATTTAATTTTTCCTAGTTCCCCCAAAAAACCAACCACCACCCGACCCCCCGGGCCAACCCTCCCAGATAGCCATGAGAACAAAAAAGAACTGATTTACCATACAAAGTTCCAATAAAACAAAAAAAAAAATATAAAAACAAAATTTTAAAAAAAAAAAAACACTAAATTTTAACCCAACCCCCCCCAAAAAAAAAACCCCCCCCGGGAACCCCGGGGAAAATAAAAAAAAAGGGGGGGAAAAAAAAAAGGGGGGTTTTTTAAAAAAAAATTTTAAAAAAAACCCCCCCCCCCCTACCCGGGTTTTTAAAAGGGGGGCCCCCCAAAAAACCAATAAAAAATCTTTTAATTTAAATAAAAAATTTTTAGGAAACATCCCCTTTTCCCCCCAAAACGAAAACTTCAAAAACCCAAAAAAAAGGGGAAAAAAGGGGGCCTAAAAACCCCTTTTTTTGGTTAAAAAAACCCCCCAAAAAAACCGGGGCCTTCTTTTTTCCAGGGTTTAAAAAACCCTTTTTTTTGGAAAGGGGCCCCCCCCCCCCCAAAAAACCCCCCAAAAAACCCCAAAAGCCCGAAAAAAAAAGGGGGGGGAAAAAAAACCGCGCCGCGGCGGGGTAAACCTGTGCCAAGCTGAGAACTGATGATGAGATAACGAGTTAATTCAAAAGAAGATTCTTTATAAAAAACAAAATAATAAAATGTGATGAAAATTTAATTATAAAATTAAATAAATAAAAAAAAAACCCAAAAAAACGTTAAAAGTGTATTCCCGAGTGATTGAGCTTGTTTTAAATTTTTGGGGGTTTGTGGGGGAAATGGGGACTGGGAATTTTGAGGGGGGAATGGGAGGCGGGGGGGGGGGGGGGGGGGGGGGGGCTTGCAATTTTTTGCAGGATTAGGTTTTTGGGTAACTTTTTTGAGAATAAAAAATTTTTTTATTTTTTTATGAAATTTAGGAAATTTTTTTTATTTAAAAAAAAATGCTTAAAAAACAAAAATTTTAAATTAATGGGGAAAGTAAGCCAAATGGAGGAGCGCCCTGATCTTTTGGGCCCCTTTTTTTTTTTTGTTAGGAGCCGTTCACCCTGGAAAATCGCGTTGGCCCCCCCCCCCCCAACCCCACATCCCCATATTTAGGGGGCATTTTGAAAAAGGGGTTCCAAAAAAACCACCGGGGACGGAGGGAAAACCCCCACAAAAAAACAACCCCAAGGGGAAAAAGGGGAACTAATTTTTTTCCCCCCCCCCCCCCCCCCCACCTCCCCAAAGGGTTTGGGGGGGGGGGGCAAAATTTTTAAATTTTTTTTTTCCCCCCCTTAAAAACGGGGCCCCCAACCAAAAAAAAATAAAAAAATTTTTTGGGGGGAAAAAAAAAAAAAAAAAAAAAAGGGGGGAAAAATGGAATTTAAAGGGAAAAATCAAAAAACAGTTTTTTTTTTTTTTCAAATAAAAACCTAAAAAAATTTCCCCATTTTAAAAAAAAAAATTTTCCCGCCCCACACCAAGCCCCCCCTTTTAATTTTTAAAAAATTTTTAAAATTTTTTTTCTTCCCCCAACGGGGGGGGGGGGAAATTCAGGGGGAAAAAAAAAAAGGGGGGTGGGGGGGGGGGGGGGGTTGGGTTTGTTTTGGGGGGGGGTTTTTTTTTTTTGGGGGTGGACCCTTGGGGGCCCCACGCAAACCCCCTTATAAAATGACAAAGGGAAAAAAAAAGGGAAAAAAAAATTTTTTTTAAACGTTTTATTTGTAAATTTTTAGGTTTTAATTTTTTTTAGTTTTGGTTTTTTTTGATGTTTTTTAAAGTTTTTCGGTTTGAAATAAATTTTTCTAAATTTTTTAAAAAAAAAAAGAAAAAAAAAAACCCCCAAAATTTTTTTTAATTTAAAAAAAAGTTAAATAGAAAAAAAAAAAAATTTTTTTTTTTTTTAAAAAATGAAAAAAAAAAAAATTAAAAGTTTTTAAAGGGGGGATTTTTGGGGAAAAATTTTAATAGAAAAGGGGTTTTTAAAATTTTTAAAAAAAAAATGTAAAAAGGGGTTTTTTGGGTTTATGGTGGGTTTTTAAAAATTAAAAAAGGTTTTTTAAATGTAAAGGTTTTTTTGTTTTTTGGGGGGTTTTTTGGTTTAAAAAATTTTTTGGGTTTTTGGGGTTGTTTATTTGTTTTTTTAAATTTTTTTTTTTTTTTTATTTTTTTTTGGGATTTTTAAAAATATTATTAAAAATTTTTGTTTTTTTTAAAAAATTTTTTTTTTTTTTTTTTTTTTTAAAAAATTTGGGGTTTTTTTTTTAAAAATTTTTATATTTAAAAAAATGGTAAATTTTATATTTAATTAGAAAATTTAAATTTTAATTTTTAAAAAAATTTTAATTTTAAAAAAGAAAAATTTGAAAATTTTTTAAAAAATTTTAAAAATTTTATACCTTTTAAAAAAAATACAAACAACTTTTTTTTTTAAAAAAACATTTAAAAAAAACCACCAAAAAAAAAGGCGGAAAAAAAATTTCACAACCGTTTTTTCCTCTTCCCCCAACAAAAACCCATTTCAAAATTTTTAAAACAGCCCCCTTCCCCCGGCAAAAAAACAAAACCCCGGGGGTGGTAAAAACCCCCCCCCTCCCCCCCGCCCTTTTTCCCCCCCAAAACCACACAGAGAAAAAGAGCTTTCCCAGGAAAAAAAAAAATCAAAAACCAAAAGAAAAAAATTTCCCAAAACACCCGCGAAAAATTTTTTTAAACCTTTTTTCCCCAAAAAAAAACCCCCCTAAAAAAATTTTCAAAAATTTTTTTAAAACACACTTTTCAAAAAGGGGCCCCAAATTTAAATTTGGTTTTGAAAAAAATTAAAGGGTTAAAAAAACAAAAAGAAAAATTTTTAAAAGAAAAAAGGAAAAATGAAAAACAAACATCTATTCTTTTTTCCCCCCAATTTCCCAATTAAAAAACTTGTTTCCCACAAAAAGAAAACTAACAAAAACCCCAATTCTTTGTAAACACAAACCCCAAAAAAAACGTACAGACAAAAAAAAAAATAAAAACAAAGAGTTTTAAAATAAAAAAAACCAAAAACCCCAATAATTTTAAAAACAAAAAAGACAAAACCCAAAAACATCCAAAAAAAACAAAGGCAAAAAAGGGGAAAAATTAACAAACTCCCCCCCAAAAAACAAAAATAACCCCTAACAGTGGAAAAAAGTTTTTAAACAAAAGGGGTTTTAGGTTAAAATTTTTTAAAAAATTAACTAATTCAAAACATAAAATAAAAAATTAGAAAAATGAAAGATTAAAAATGAAAAGGAGGGGGAACATTGAAAATAGGTTTTAGATTAATGAAGTTAAATAAAATTATTTTTTGAAATGGAAAACCCTCTTAATTTCCCTCCCAATTTTACTTTTTGGGGGTGGGGTTTTCCTTTTTTTTTGGGTCCAAAAAATGGAGAATTGGGGGAAAAATTCAATCCTTTGACGGACAAACCAAAACTTTTGGGGAAAATTGAAATAAAGAACAAAAGGAGAAGGGAAAAAAACGGGGTGTTATTTTTGGGGAAAATTTTTTTAAAAAATGTTTTTTTTACAAGAAATGTATTATGAAAATCCCCACCAAACTTTACGCACACCACCCCCCCCACCCCCCCAAAAAAAGTAACCCAGGAAATAAAAACCCCCTTTTTTTAAATCCCAAATCCGCTGTTAGGAAAGACAGTAAAAAAAAAAAAAACCATTTACCAATTTTTAAAGCATTTGCCATATACAATTCTGAGCAAACGGGAAAAAGGTGTGTGGTGGTGTTGAGAAAGTTTTTTTTGGTTTGGGGGGTATTTTTGGGGGGAAATACATGTTAAACCCTTTAGGGATGGATTAAAGGTTACTCCCTTCAAACGGGCGGAAAAAAGTGGTGTTCTGCAATATTCTGCACAGTACAACCATGGGGTTGTTTAAAGGGGGTTAATAAAAATAAAATAAATGGTAATTAAAACATGCATAGAAAAAATTTTGGAAGAGTGTTCCAGGAAGTCTTTGGGTTTAAATTTTAAGGAAATTTTTTTTCTGTTATTTGGATTCCGGGTCAGGTGTGGTGCTGCTTAATTTTTCCCCCCCCATTTAGTGGTTAATCCGAATTCATATTTTTTCTTTTGAATTGATTTTTAAAGGGATTCCAAAAAGTTTTCCCGCAAAAAACAGTAAAGAAAAAAATTTAAGAATTGGAAAAGGCAAATTGGGGATTAACTGTACTTAACATTTGGGCCGGTTGGGCCCCTCGAAGGAAAACCTCTCATTAAAAAAGAAATTTCGTATGGGGAAGGACCAAATTTCCCAACCCCCCCTTCAGGAAAATTTAAGAAAGGGCATAAAAACGAATCAAAAACACGAGAAGTTTTTTTTCAAATAAAAGGCAAGAAAGAAAGATTAAAAGAAGAATGGAAGAAAAAAGGGAAAAAAAAAAACGTCTTCCCCCATGGTTTTAAAAAAAGGGATAATAAAAAAGCCTTTTTAAATTTTTTTTGGGGGAGTAAAATTGGGGCACCACGAAGAAGGGAAAAATTTTTTCCCACGGGGGAAAGCAAAGGGAGACAAAAAATTGGGGGGAAAAAAAAACGGTTGGGGGTTTTTTAAAATTAATTTTTTTTCTTGGAAAAAATTATAAACCCCGATTTTCCCCAAAGACGGGATTTTTTTTCCAAAAAAAAAATTTAATTTTGTTTTTTGTTCGTTCTTGGCAACCCCTTTTAAAGGGTTTTTCCCAAGGGTTGAGATTTTTTTTTGCAAACTGCGACCATTAATTTTTTTGCCTAGGTGCCAAAATTCCGACTTTAAAAATACTTATCAGAGATTAGCTTAAAGCTTAGGTCGTTTTAAAAAAGGAGAAAAGAGAGAGAGGAGAGAGGGGAGAGAAAGAGAGAGAGAGAGAGAAGGAGAGAAAAGAGAGGAAAAAGGGGAGAGAGAAAAGGGGGGGGGGGGGAGAGAGAGAGAGTTTGTACTTCCCATGAGCGAAAGCCCATTCCGTTGGCCTTTTTTTTTAGGGGAAGCCTTCTTCCCCCCCAAACACAAACAGCTGGGTTCTGGGTGCCCCGTATAAAAACACGTCCTAAACACCCCACAACAACAACAAAAAATGAAAACCGATTGCCCAAATTATAAAACAGTCACTGAACACCCCCAAAACAAAAAAAAACAATGAGAATTTTTGGTGTCCATATAAACCAACGCCCTGAACCCCCACACAACAACAACAAAAAGGAAAACTGGTCCAGTATGAACGCGCCCCTTGAAAACCACCAACAAAAACAACAACAAAACAATGAGAACTTTTGTCCAGTATGAACACCCCTAAACCCACACAACAACAAATCAATAAGAACTGTGCCCGTAGGAACCCCCTTCCTGAACACCCCCAACAACAACAACAATGAGAACTGGGGCCAGTTTTTAACCCACTCCTAACCACCAAACAACAACAAAAAACAATGAAAACTGTGCCGTTTTGAACACGCCCGAACACCACAAAACAACAAAAACAACTCAAGGGAGAAATTTGTCCAGTTTTTTTGGAACACCCCAACCAAAAACAAAAACCGGGGAAAACACCCAACACCAAAAACAAAAAAACAATAAGAACAAGGGGGAGTTTAAACAGCCCTGCAAAAACCCCCCAAGGAAAACAAAAAAATTTTGATAATTTGGAAAGGAAAAAAAATTTTAGTTTTTTTTAATTTTTAAACTTTAAAATTTAATTTTTTTTTTTAAAAGAAAAAAAAGGAAAAGTTTTGAAAAAGGGAAGAAAAAGGGCCAAAATTCTTTTAAATTAAATTTTAAATGCATTTAGAAAAAATTTAGCTTGGGGCCTTTTAAAAACCCAAGGAAAATAAAAAAGCAAAAAATTTCAAGTTTTTTAAATTAAATTTTATATATAAATAAAAATTTTAAAAATAATATAAAAAATAAATTTTTTTTCCTTAAAAAAAATATATATACCAATTTAAATAATAAAATTTTAAAACAAAAGGAAACTATAAATATGTTAATATTTTTCCCCCTTTATCTTAAATCAAAAAAAAACAAAAAACCATTTTCCAAAAATTGTTTTAAAAACAAACAAAACAGGGAAGGGAAATTTTTTCCCTAAAAAAATAAAAAAATTTAAATTTTAAAAAATGGAATTTATTAAAATATTTTTCCGTTTTTCGTTTTTTTTTGGGGTTTGTTTAATTTTTTGGTTTTTAAAATAAAAGGATTGATTCAAAAATAAATTTTCAAAAGTTTTTTCCCTCAGAATAAAATTTTAAAACTTCTTCTTAAATTGAATCACTTGACGTAAAATTTTTTACATTTCCTTAAGGGGTTTTTTTTTATGTCAAACTTTTAAAAATAAAAAAACTTTAAAAGGAAATTCCCTCCTTTAAAATGCTGAAATTGAAAAAATTTTAAATAAAAATCTTTAAAAAATGATTACAAAAAAGGTTTTTTTTAAAAAAGGGCCTGTGAATTAAGGTTAAAAGAAATTTAATTTAAATTCTTTTTTGGGGGGAAACAAGGTTTCTTTTTTTCCCGGGTTTTTTTGGGGGTTGTTTTTGGGGGTTTTTTTTAAAAGGGGAAAAGGAAAATGTAAACCCTTTAAAAAAATTTTTTGTTTTGAGTTAAAAAGAATTTTTTTTTAAAGTAAAAGCAAGAGCTAAAAATTTAAACTACCTATTATTTTTTTTTAAGGAAAAGGGGCGTGAAACTTTTCCCTAAAAATTTCCTTCCCAGGAGATTTAAATGGGGAAATTTTAAATTTTGTTAACTGCTTAAGGAAAATTTTTTTGGGTTTAAGCGGGGGTTAAAGAAAAAATTAAAACGAAAAAACATATAAAAGCAAAGGTTTTTGGAATTTTTGGGCAGAAGTTTCCCTTTTCGGGGAAAAGGTAAAGGGGCCCCCAAATTTTTTTTCAGAGACCTCAGCTTCTCCGGGGAAAAGCAAAAGAAGGCGGTGCCATCCCCCTCTCCCTCGTTTTTTCCTTCACGCCCCTCCCGAGGGCAAGGAAACCCTTTGGACAGCTGGGCGAATTTGGGGGACTGTACGAAGCAAAGGCCCCCAAAACGTAAACCCCCCAAATGGGTAACCAGGGCTCAAAGCTGCCAAAACTTTGGGTTTGGGGGGAAAGCGATTTCCCTTTTACCACTGAGCTACCCCTTTTCCCAAGATTTTTTTTCCCAAAACGTAACACCCCAAAACCCCACGTGTGGCAAAAAGGGGGTTAGAGACCAAAAATGCCCCAAAAAGGAACTGAAAAAAATTTTTCTGATAAAAACAACATTAACCATTCAAAAACAAAAACAACTGAAAACGAGCAAAAGTTCATCAACGAAATGGAAAATTTTGTCACCTTTTTTTTAAAAAAAATAACCACAACAAAAAATTTGCCCAGGGGAGTAAGACGGGATAACTACATTGCTGTTTTAAAGGTTTTTCCTGGTGAGGGCCCCTTTTTGACTTTTTTTAAAAAAAAAAAGCCCGGGGAACCCCACTGGCATCAGAGAGTCGGACAAAAAAAACATCATGAAAGAGTCATTTTTTTCTTTGCATTCTTTTTCCCGCTGTTCCCACGCCGCTCATTTCCAGTTCCACAAACCTTTTAAAAAAAAATAAAAACCCCTCCTTTTCATGGGCATCCTCAGGGACAGAAAGGGAAAATAAACAGAGTCTCCCTTTTGTTTTTTTCCCCGAACATTCGTTTTTACATCACATAAGCCCCCAAAATGCTCAGCATTCGCGTACTGTAAACAAACCCTTTAACACGACTTTAAACCAGTTTTTAAAATTATACAAGGGAAACTATTTTTAAAAATGGGGTTTTTTATAGGCAACACACAAACGGAATTTCAGACAGCCCAAAAAGGGCCCAAAACTTGTAGACATGCACCCCCCCTCCATTGACAAAGGGAGTTTACACAACATGAGACAAAACACACACACACAAACACACACACCCACCAAAAACCCCAACGCACGCACGCAAGCACGCTCGCAGCACCACGCACGCACGGGACGCCGAAAAAATTGTTTTTTTCCCATTAAGAAAAACCTTGGCGTTTCAATTGTATCTAACATTTCTTTAATTTTCCCCCCCCCCATCCATCTTACCCTCTATTTCCCCCTTCCCCCCATTCACCCCCACCCCACCTTCCCCTCTTTTCCAAATCGCCGAACATCGCCCAAATTGGGAAAGGGTGATTTTATTAAACGGGAAAACCCAGCCCAAAAAAGGGAAAAAAAAAAAAATACGGGCTCACCGAAAATTTTTTGGGGGAAACGGTTGTTGTTGACGAATTTCTGGGGGTTTTCGTCGTCATCGTTTTGTGTCATCTCATCAACTGCAAACGGCTCTTCCAGGGGGCCAAAAAAAGCCCTGTGAAAACCCAAACAGTGAAGATGTTAACCCCCACTTTATCATCAGAGTGAGATGCTTTTTCTTTTCTTTTTTTCTTTTATATCGTGGTTTAAAGAAATCACAATCTTTTTCTTTTTTTTTCATCCAGTCCCCGTGTGTTGGGGGGTTTGTAAATTTTGTCATCTGTTCCCCCCCCCGGGGACAAAATGGCCTACCTTTTTAAAAGGGGGAACAATTTAACTTTTGACAAAACGTTCTGCGTGCGTTCGCCACGGCGCCTCGGGGTTTTTGTTTTCATCCGAAGGCGCTGCCAAAAAGAATCACACAAATCAAAAAATAATCAGTTTTTGTGAATGGAAAATCGTGTGTGTGTGGGGTGGGGTGTTTTGTGTGTGGTGTGTGTGTGTGTTTTGTGTGGTGTGTGTCTTGGGACACAGGCAGAATTTTCCCCCAAGCATGCTCGTATATTTTTCACCCACGCGCGCGCGCGAGAAATTTACATGAACGTGATTTTTCAGTACGAAAAACTCAAGCACGAAAGGGGACACTCATACATGCACGGGTTTCACACAAAAACCCCAACACATGCACGCGCGCACAAACGCAGCCACAGAGAAGAGACAGACAAATACATCCCCACACACATCACATACACTTTTTCTCTCAACCCTTCCTCCTCAACACACAAATACACCCAAAACACAAAACAATACACAAACACACACACACCCACTACACAAACAAATACACACACCCCGCACACACCCCTTTCACCACACTACCCTACAAAACACCCCAAAAACTACCACACACTGAACAACACACACTATTCACCCTCAACCCCCCTTCCCCACACAACAAACACAACATAAGGTTTTGTTTTGTGTGTCTTCTAACCCCTTTTTCCTCACACTTCAACCCCACACTACCCAAAACACTACACACACACCATAAACCCTCCCCCCCACCTCACACACACTACACACCCCACTAACGCACACTCTTTCACCCCAACCCTCCCTCCCCACCCCACACCACCAAACAAAGTGTATGTTTTGTGTGGGCTCTTCAACCCTTCTTCCTCACATACACACACAAACACACAAAAATACACACACACTCCCAACCCTCCCTCCTCACAAATACACACACACTTCCCACACACTACACGCACACCATACACCCTCAACCCCCCTCCTCACCCCACACACAAACATACATAAGTGTAAAAGTATGTGTGTCCCCCCTCAAACCCCTTTTTCCTCACCCCCTTTCACACCCCAAAACTCACCACACTACAACACACCTTAACACCCTCCCTCCCACACTACACAACCCCACAAAACCCACTACCCCGCCACCATACACCCTCAACCCCCCCCCTCACACACACACCACTTTCATAAGTGTTTTGATGGTTTTCTCTCTCAACCCTTTCCCTTTTCACACTTTTTCACACACTACAAAAACACTACACACCAACCCAACACCCTCCCTCCTCACCCCACAACACACTACAAAACACACTACACGCACACTTTATACACCCTTAAAACCCCCCTTCCTCCACACACACACTACAAAAAGTGTATGTATGGGATGTAAGTCTCCTCAACCCTTTTCCTCACATACACACACACTACCAAAACACTTTCACACCCCACTACACATACTAACACACACCTACAACCAACCCGCCACACCCCCACACTAATTTCAACCCCCAACCCTCCTTCCTCACAACCCACAAACATAAAAATGTATGTAGTATGTAGTTTTCCTCCAACCCTTTTTCCTCACACTACAAAACACACTACACACACACTACACAACCCATACACCCTCAAAACCCCCCTTCCCACACACAAACACATACATTTAAATGTAAGTATGTGTGTCTCTTTAACCCTTCTTCCTCACACTAACACAAAAAAAAACTTACCACACAAAACCCCCCCCCCTAAAACCCCCTCCTCACACTACACACACACACACACACGCACACACACACACACACACACACCCCCCACACACACCCCACACTTTTCCCGTCCCTTCCTCCTTACTTTCATCCCCGTCTCCACCCGCTTTGGGCGGGAAAACTTCACTGGGCAAAAATCTGAGCAGCCTGGCAAATAGAACTCATTATAATTTTAAAAATGTGTGTAAGGTTGGGAATTTTTTGGAGTGGAGTGGTTGTGATGTGGGTTGGGATGGTGGGGGGTTTTTGTTGGGGTTTTTGTAGTTTTAGTTTTCAAGCAAGTCAAATTTTCTAGTTTTGGGGTGTTTTGTGAGAGAAGGGGGAGAGAGAAATGCGGGTATGGGCTTTGGAGTGTGTGTTTGGTGGGTGTGGTGTGCGGGGGGAGGGGGTCGTTGGGTTTATGTTTTTCGTTTTCCAAAATAGCAAAACTGAAAAAAAGTGTTTAAGAAGAGAAAACAGAGAGAGGTTTTTAAAAAGGAAAGAGAGAAAGAAAGAGGAAAAAAAAAAAGATAGACAGGGAGGACAAAGAAAAAGAAACAGGGGCAGACAGAAAGGTAGGGGCAAACAAGCGAATAAACTAATGTTTTTCCCCTTTCCCTTTGTGTGGAAAAATGAGTGATGGGCCTGCTTGTTTGTTTTTTTTATTTGATTGAGTGATTGATTTATTGATTAAAGGATGAATGGGTGGGGTTTGGGGTTTCTGGGGGGGGATAAGTAGGTTTGGGGGGTGGATTTATGCATTTGGGCGGGGACGGATTTGGGTGGGTGGAATTTTGGGTGGATGGATGGTTTGGGTGGATGGAAGGATGGATTTTGGATGGGGTTGGTTTATGGGCTGATTTCTTCTGACCAAAAAATGATTTTTGCCGTAATCTTAAATTCATGGGCAAAAAAAGAAAAGAGAAGGAAAAGAGTGTGATCTTTTCTTTGACCCGGGGGTCTAGAGGAAAAAAACCCGCCTGGAAAAAATGCCCTCCAACTTTCTTACCCAGGGTTTTTCGCCTTTGGGTGTAAAAACCCCACAGCGCAACTCCATAGTCCACAAGACTTTGGGGTGCTTTCTGTAAGAAAAATGAATTGTGTGCGTTCGATCCCACTCGTTAAAAAAAAACCACCAACCCAAGCCCACAGCAAAAAGAGGGGAAAATTTCCGGCAAAATAATTTTAGAAAAAAAATCACTCCGAAATAAAACGGAAAATTTTTTAAAACAATATAAAAACGGTGGGTACTTCTCTTGTGGCGACGCGCTTCCCCCCTAGGGAAACCCGAAAATAAATTAAGGAAAAACTGCTGGGGCTTAAAAAAGTATTCGTTCCCTTTTTTAAATTTATTTTCCCCCTTCTCGTTCCTCCGCCTTTTTCTGCAGATTTCCTTGTGCTTTTGAAACCTAGATTCAACCAAACCCCAGTCGGCCGTCGGGTCTTTCTCTATTTCTGGTCCCCGATCTGGAAAGCCCCCCCCTCTCTCCGTCAAAGGGCCTTTTTTTTGACGTATTTAAAACCGGGCCCCAAAAACTTTTTTTTTTAAAAAATAAGATTTTTTTTCCCTTTCCCGCCCCCTTAAACCAGATTATGCCCTTAAAATTTTGGGTTTTTGTTTTTTTTTTTGGTTTTTTTGGGGGGTTTTGGGGGGGTTGGGGCCTCTTTTTTTTCCGGGGGGGAAAAGGCCTTTGTTGGAACATTAAATTTTAATTTTTTTCTTGTTAAAGGTTTTTGGGGAAAGGGTGTGATTTTTGAAAGTACCTAAAAAATCCCCTTTTTTTAAAAATTTTAATTATTAAAAAATTAATCCCTTAATTGTATTTTTTTTTTTTGGGGGGGAAAATTTTTGGGTTGCTTTAAGAAGGCCCCCAGTGTGGTTAACTGCCCGGGTCCTCACTTCCCTAAAAGGGGGGCAGGAAAAAACAAAAGGGGAAATTTAAAAAATTACTTAAATCCAGCCCTGGGTTTAGCAAATGTGGGTTTTAAGGGAAAGGGGGGATTTTGGGGGTTTTTTGTCTTTTTTTTAATTTTATTTTGGGATTGGGGAAATTTTCCCGTAGGCCCCTTTTTTTGACAATTTTTAAAAGTAAACTCCATCTTGAAAATTTTTTTTTTAAAAAAAATAAAAAGAAAAAATAAAAAACCAAAAAAAACGAATAACGCAATATTAAAAATTCCTTTTAAAAAAAACCAAAAAAATTTTTTTTTCCTTTTCCCTTTCCCCCCCCCTCTTTTTCTAGCTCCTTTTTTTCCGGGGGAAAAATAAAGCCATTTTTTAATTTTTTAATTTAAAAAGATTTTTTTTGATTTATGTAATTTCCCCTTTCCCCCTTTTTTTGTTTGGGGTTTTCCCCTTTTATCCCCCCCCTTCCTTCTCCCTTTTTTCCCCCCCCCTTTTCCCCTTTTTTTCCCCCCCCCTTCTCTCCTTTTTTTTTAATTTTCCTTCCTCCCCTTTTTTCCTTTTTTTTCCCCCCCTCTTTAATGGAAACCCCTTAAATTTATCCAAAAAAAATTTTTTTGATTAAAATTTTTCAGGACTCTGGACTAAGACCAAGAAAAAATTTATTCGGAAAAAAAGTAAATTTTAAAAAGGAAAATTAAAATTAAATTCAAATTCGAAATTTCCCAAATTTCTTTTGGATAAACTAAAGAAAACTTTTTAAATTTGAAATCCGTTTTGGTTTTAAAAAACAAAAATTTAAAATCTCAAAGAATTTTTTTTTTAAAAAAAAATTTCATTAAATTTTAAAATTTGAAATTTCTTATTTATTTAATTTTTTTTGGGGGTTTTTTTTTCTCCTTGTTTTTACTTGTTTTAAAAGGAAATTTTTAAAAAGTTTAAATCCCCCGTTGGGGGTTTTTAAAAGGGGAAAAGGGGGGGGGGGGTTATTATTTTAAAATTTCTAATTTTTGAAATTTTGTATTTCAAAATAAAGGAAACCCCCCTTTCAAAATCCCATTGGGCTAAAAAAGGAAGCGAAAAACCCTTCTCTAACTTTGGGGGGGGGGGTTTTAATTGGCATTTTTTCTTTTTTTTTGGGTTTTTTTTGGGTTGAAATTTGTCCCTTTTTTTATTTTCTTTGATTATCTGATGGTTGGTCTGCCCGGGTTTTGGGGTTTTTTTTTGGTTGCAATTTTTTTGGGGGTGGGATGTTTTTCGCTGTTTTAATCAGGGTTTTTGGGGGGTAAAGGCGGCGCCTGGGCTTCCCAACCCCTCACTCCAAATTACCTTCTCGGGGGTTTTTACTGGAAGACCAGGAGAGGTTGGATTTTCATTAAACGGGGCAAACCCGGGGGCCCCCCCCTTTTGTACCGCCCCGAACCTCTTACATTTTGTTTTATTACTTAAAAACCTTTCCCAAAATCAAATTATAAAGATGTTTTAAAATTTCCAAAATCCCATCAAACAAAAAACCTTTTCCTCATTTCTTTTTTCCGGTTTTTCCAATTAAATTAAAAATTTTTTCCCTTTTTCTTTCTTCCCTTAACTTTTGTATTTTCCCCCGCCCTTTCCCCCCAACGGCTTAAATATCTCAAAATTTTCCCCTTGGAAACCAATATAAATTTAATTTTTATCCCATTTTAACCTTTTTTGTAAAGCCTTTTTGTCATCAAACATATTTCTTTTTTCCCTTTTCATTTCCCACCCCCCCCCCTTTAAAAAACCCCCCCCCCGTTCCACCATTATTTCCCCCCCCCCCCCCCAATTTTTTACACACAAAAATTTGTATATTCCCGTCATAAAACAAGAAAAATAGTTCTCGACCGAAAAAACAAAATAATATAATTTCGAGTATATAAAACATGCACAGAAACAGACACACACACACACACGCGCACACACACACACACAAAAGTGATTTTGGTCTAATCTTTTGTAAAAAGGAAATTTGTACTCACAAGGATATGCAAAAAGTATGGAAAAACTTTAATGAAATGAAACACGGTATACAACGCCTTTTTGTCCAAATTGCAGTTAAAGATAAGGAGTTCCCCTCTGATCAGACAAGGCATAAACTTTTCATTGAAATGTTATCTACTACAATGAGTGATACATGTCTTATCACAGTCAGAAGTTACCTACAGAAAGGAAGAAAACAAAAAAAAGAATTTATAAAGGATCCATTTCCAGATAATAACCATATTCATAAACACACCAATATCATTACAAAAGTTATGGAAGATATTCAAATCTCATAATAATAGGAAGAACATCAGTAGGAATAGATGCTATTTCAAATCAAATCCTGAACATTACAGAAAACTGGGTTATTTTACTAACACAGTTATGTTCAGCAGTGCTGGGTAGAATGTAAAATACCTTTGATTTGGAAGCAGTCTATTATTATCACACTACTAAAACAAGGAAAATTGAAAAGTGATGCAAAAAGCTATAGACCTGTGCACTTACATCACACACTGGAAAACTTATTGAAAAAGTATTATTAAATAGACTATTGTATTATGGGAAAAAAAAAATTGTCCCAATTAATCAATCAGATTTCGAAAAGGAAAGATCACCATTGACCAGTAGTTAAGCTGACAACCCAAATAAAACACCAGTTTCACGGACGACAAAAATATACATAGCCACGTTCTTTGACATAAACAAAGCTAATGACCAAGTTTGTGCATGCTAGAGTTGTTATATAAATAAAAAAAGTATTGGATTGTCCAGGTTTTCCATCTATTCTTATTTTAGAAATTTTCTTACCGAAATAATCATACAGGCAAAGGTTGGAAATACTTACTCCACTACTATAATTTCCACAATGGGGCATACCTCAGGGCTCAGTGATTCGCCCTCTTTATATAAAATATTTTTACTATCATGATATCCCTGAATAAGTGTCTGATAATGTTGTTCTTGTCCAATATGCTGATGACCTTTGTATGTGGAAAGGGTAACAAATGAAAAAGGAAACACCTAAAAGACAATTGACTTAGTTAGAAATTTATAATCAGCTTGAGTTGATAAAATTTTATAAGTTATGTGGAAAATAAGGATAGGTCTTTCTACAGAAAAGACACAGGATGAGCATTTTAACAATGGTGCTGATCCTCCAACACTTCCTGTTTTTAAAAATTGGTGAAAAAGTTCTGGATTATAAGAGCCTATTGTAAAATTTTCTGGTATACATACATACTTCAAAATTACATGCAATTGTCAAAACGAATATGCATTGAACAAGCACGAGTGAAGTCCTAAATGTATTAAAGGCAAATTATTAGGCAAATATGGGCAAAGAAAACAAGAATCATTAGTACTAAAGCATTTATCAATATCACTGATCCGCTCTAAACTAACAAATGCAAGAATTATTCTTTAGTGCCCCCAAATATCTTTTGAACAATAATTCAAAGCTTAGAATGTTAAAGCTGTCCCGGATTGCTTTGGGGAGTTCGTTTCATGCGTCTTCTTATAGGAACGTAAAGAGAAATAGGAAGTACTAACCTCTAGAGGATAAGCGTAACTTAGCCGTTTCAAAGTCTATCTTAAGAAGTACAACAGTTGAAAACAATATAGCATCGGAAATTTCAATTAGATCCGACTTAGAGTTTCCCATAGAGCTAAAAATATCTCTTCTCCTTGTCACAATTAGTACATACGCTTCCATATCTTCAAAGAGTCAAGTATCAAACCTAAGACAGGCAAAAATCCACACCTCTTTTAGCACCTTGTCCCAAAAATGGGGGAACTTCAGAAAAAGCGAATTGTTGATATCTAACCTGTCTCTCTCTTTAAAAAAAGAAACAAGTGATCGTATACTAGGCTCTTCTATATAAAAGTGCACCTAGAAGATACATATCCCTCTCATCATAAATATACACTGACGGATCCCTTCTTAAAAACAAGTGAAGCAGGGCTTAGCATACATCAATTCCAGCTTTAAAAAGGTTGAAAAGACCTATCACATCGCAAAAATCCATTCGCAACTTTACGTGCGAACTTACTGCAATTTGATGGCTTTGTACTTCTGCTTGATTCCCCAATACTGTTTTGCAGATTTTGTTCTGTGATTGATCTAAATCTGCATTTCAGTGCCACTAAGTAACTCGTCATCGACCGTTAGGCAGAATCATATTACAGAAATTAATTAGTTGGTACAATATCCAAAAAATCTGAGGGTTCGAATGTTAACTTTCTGCTGGTTCCATCCATTGTGGTATTATTTTAAATGAACAGTCACAAGCTGCCAAAAAGGCAGCAAAACATGATAGCTATTCAACGTTTAGATATTCCTCTTTCTCCTGCATGAAGGTTATGCTTTGGCTTCAAAATGTATGCTGGAAACATGTGAAAATAAGAAACAAGGAATAGGCATGATATCCCCTGCATACTTGTTCAGTCTGATCTTGAAACACTCTTTGTACTCAGAACGGCTTTCGAAAATCTCCTGTTACAAGAAAAATTGTACGTCCCTAATCTACAGATTGAAAATTAAATATCCTTTCGAGCAAAATTTGCAGAAATATACAATGTAAATATGTGGTGAAAAATTTTTTTCCAATGTTCAATTCTGTATCAATGTCAAGGTTTAAAAAAAGCAGATTTTTTTTACATCAATTTCAAGATAGTCTCTGCAGGAAGTTTTAACCAATCCAGAGTATTATGTGAAGATAGCCTTGTCTCTGTTCTCAATCCCCCAGAATTCTCTTTTTTGTAGAGTATGATCGACGTGAATCTACATTTTGCTTGTTTTACAGCTGCCCCGTTACAAGTATTCACAATTGTTTGATTCCAACATTAGAGTATTTTTCAATTGATTCGGGGGTTTAGTAATTTTTGTATTACTTTGCCAAGTTATTTTAGCAACATACAGTTTAAATATTTGGAATAGACTTTTTAATGGTGCATACATTACCAACACGTATTTTTTCTTACTTAAAGCCCTTAATCTCATATGCTGCCCCCCCCCCCCCCCAATCTTACCCCCCCCCCCCCCCCCCCCCCCCGCCTCCAATCGTCAATAACCCTTTAAGTGAACAGAAAATACGTAGCAATTGAAGACACACTACACAAATTGATATTCTTTCGTATCTTTTAAACGAAGAAAACAGTAGTTCTCGACAGTAAACACAAACAGTTAAATGTTGAGATTATTAAAGACTGCACAAGAGAGTATTTAACAGGAGACATTTTTCATGTTGCTTTAAAAGGCATCGGAAAAACAGACCCACTAAAAAAACCCAACCTATTGAACAAGTAAAAAAGCATTATCAAAGAAGAAATACACATAACAAAGGGCAGAAAGATCAAAACAAATAAAACACGTAGATGAAGATTGAGGGTGCTTAAAATGAAAAAACAGCACCAAAAACAAAACATGCAAACCATCACACACGCTAAACCAAAATAACAGTTCTACTAGCTGCCAAATTACTATATAGTTCAAGGGATTTCATTTATTTATTTACTTTACTCTTTCGTTTCGAGAATAATGAAATAAGCATTTATGTGCTTTTCTTATCCAGTCCCCGTATGTACGCAGTTTCTACATTTTGTCATCCATTCCCACCGGCACACAATGGCCTACTCTTCCGAAAAGCGGAACGGGTTTTAACGTGTTCGCAAGTTGTTCTGCGCGCGTTCGCACACGGGGCCTCGGTTTATAGTCTCCTCCGAAGAACTTTAAGGCAGAGTGGAGTCTGCACTGATGTTAATTCCAGAGGAAAAAAATCCTCTTGAACGAGATTCGAACCCGGGTCAGCAGATCACAAATACACCACCAGGCTATCCCGTCCACACATTTTTTTCACACGACTAGAGACCCAACTGGAAAGACAGACAGACAGACAGACAGACAGAAAGACAGACAGACAAGAGGAGAAGACTGACGTGAGGGTCTTGAAGTAGGACTTGAAGAATGGAGCTCATCGTGGGTACTAGGCACCCCCTGTGCTGCACACCTGAGACATCGTCCAGCAGCGTGTCCAGCTCTAAACCGTCGTGTAGGCTGACGTGCCGTACTCGGTCCTGGTGACCGGAATTGTAGTAAGGTAAATATAATAGTGATGTAGATATCAGGTGTATAGTGCAGTGGTAGCTAAATGCAGTGTATAGTGCAGTGTATAGTGCAGTGTAGTATAGAGCAGTGTATAGGTGCAGTGATATAGTGCATTGTATAGTGCAGTGTAGTATCGTGCAGTGTATAGTGCAGTGTATAAGTGCGTGAATAGGGCAGTGTAGTAAAGTGCAGTGTATAGTGCAGTGGAATAGTGTGCATTGAGTATAGTGCAGTGTAGATATAGTGCAGTGAATAGTGCAGGTCTATGTGCAGTGTATAGTGCAGTGAGTAGTGCAGTGTATAGTGCCAGGGAAGTAAAAGTGCAGTGTAGTATAGTGCAGTGTAATGCAGTGTAGTATAGTGCAGTGTAGTATAAGTGCAGTGTAGTAAAGTGCAGTGTATAGTGCAGTGAAGTATACGTGCAGTGTAGTAATAGTGCAGTAAATTTAGTGCAGTATGTAGTATCGAGCAGTGTATAGTGCAGTGTATTATATTGTCATTGTAAGAATATGCAAGTGTAAAGTGCCAGTGTAGTATATAGGCAGTTTAAAGTGCAGATGGTATCAAAGAGCATTTGTATAGTGCAGTGTATGTGCCGAGTATAGTGCAGTGTATAGTGCCGTGTAGGTATAGTTCAGTGTATAGTGTCAGTGTAGTAAGTGCAGTTTATATGCAGTGTAGTATATTGTCAGTGTAAAGTGCAGTGTAGTATAGTGCAGTGATAGTGCAGATGATAGTGCAGTGTAAATGGCAGTGCTATAGTGCAGTTGCAGTGTAATATGCAGTGAAAAGTGCAGAGTATAGGGCAATTGTATAGTGCATGTGTAAAGATGCAGTGTATAGTGCAGTGATAGTGTATGTATTGCGTGGCTGTTGATGGGAGGTAGCTCTAGTGTAAATAGTAGGAGGAAGAGACAAACAATTTTAAAAATAGAAGCTCAGATGGTATCTGGCATGTTACCAAGAGCATATGGGGCTCTCCGAGACCACTCCTGCAAGGAACAGTGCAGGGGCAGAGAAGGGCGAGGCAAGGCCGAAGAAGAAATGGCAGACCACATCAATGAATGGACCGAGGAAAAAGCTACTCCACAGCCAGGCAACTGCCCACAACAGGTGCAAACTGAGCCAGCCTGTGCAAACGTTCGTCACTGCAGTGCCCCTACCATCTCCGGAGGGGGTTACGGTAGCAGATGAGATTAGATGCGTATGCGAAGGAAGAACAAGAAAAGGAGAGTGGAAGGTAGAGTATGAAGAAAAGAGGAGGAGAAGGAAGAAGACAGCAAGCACAGCAGCAGTATATAGTAAGCAGTAGCAGCAGCAGCACCAGTAGCAGGCAGCATCAAAGCAGCAGCAGTAAGTAGACAATAGCAGCAATTCGCAGCAGTAGTAGTAAGTAGCAGAAGGCACAGCAGCATTAGTAGTAGTAGCAGTCGAGCAGCATTAGTAGCAATAGTCAGCACAGCATCCAGTAGTAGTATTAGCAGTAGCAGCAAGCAGCAGTAGTATAGTAGCAAAGCAGCAGGCAGTAGTAGCAATAGCACCATCAGCAGCAGCAGTAGTAGTAGGAGATGAGGAGAGGGGGAATAGGAGCGGAGCAGAGTATTATAAGTAGTAGTATAGCAACAGCATCATCAGCAGCAGCAGCAGCAGTAGTATTAGTAATTATGTAGTAGCAGCAGCAGCAGCAGCACAGCCAACAGCACAGCAGCAACAGCAGCAGCATAGCAGCAGCAGCAGCATCAGGAGAAATCATAGCTGAACGCAGCAGTACTCGTAGGGATTGCTGTGACGCGAAAAAAAAAAATGTACTGTTCAAAGCTGTGCCTGTTGCTCTGTATTGTTGTGCTGAGTCGTCTTGATTTCGTGAATTCGGCAAAGCCATACTGTACCCCAATCCTTCAGGATACTAGCTAGAAGTAAAAGCAACAGAACGTTCAGTCCATGAAAGAGAAACAGATATATAACAGAGATACAGGCATAATGCAGCACAGAGATACAGACAGACAGATAGAAATACAGGCAGGCAAAGCCGACAGGCAAAACGGACAGACAGACAAGCAGCAGACAGACAAACAGACAGTAAAAAGCTAGATATTACGAACAGATACCAGAGTGCCTCTTTATGCCATCCAGAAGTGAACATCTTACAGAAGCTTGTCCGGATCTTCCTCTTTGTAGGTCTGCACACAGAACACACACACACACAACGCACACACACACCACACACACAACACTACACAAAACACACACGACACACACAAACATACCCACACAACACAACACACAAACACACACACACAACACTCTCCAACACACCCCAAAACAAAAACACACAAACACAACACACACACACACACATACATACACACACACACATCAATAGTTGATATACATCTAGGTAATAGCAGAAGGCATCCTGGACATGCATAATGCTACACATCATTACCCGAATCAACATGTGTGCCAGTATCTTTCACTTTTTAAAAAAAAGAACCTGAACGAGAGGATAGCCATAGCAGTGATGGATTACAAGTCAAAGACGAACGAAAACGACGACGACGATATGATGAGAATTTTTTTATATTGATGATGATGAAGATGAATCTTTTTTATTGATGATGAAGTGGTGTTGTGGTGGTGGTGGAGGTGGTTGGTGCAACAAGATTATGTCACAATTAAAAAAAATACAAAGCCATGACGACAACAACAACGAGATTCGAAGACCAATAATGAACGATATCGATGTTGATGACAAAGACAGCCATGATTGAACGATAATGAAGATAAAGATGAACCAAAATTATCATCACGATCATGAACTTAATTCTCTTGACTCTGATTCTAACGTTCATGATGAAGTAGAGTCGCCGGTGTAGAAACTGCCGTAGTCAACTGTGGGCCACGTCTCCACATTGAATTGCTGCAACACAGAACCAACAAAGTCAGATAATCAAGGAGACCCACCTGGAATTCTGACTTCTTTTCAAATCGTGCCACACAGTCCCCCTGTTGATTGCTTTTGTAATGACTGTGGAGTTTCAAAGAACCAATGCTTATTCATTCCAAATACTTTAATCATTCTCCAAAACCACATTTATAAAAATATCTTATATAGACGAATATAATTTAAAGGTCACGGGAGATTTCCACATGCGTAAATTCGGGCTGCACACCCCCGTGAGAGAGCGCGATCGCTACAAAGATCTCCGCCAACAATTTTACTGTATCCTCTCATTAACTGTATTTTATTCTCCCTATCAGAGTGGCTATTTATTCTAATGAAGTATGCCAGGGACAAATCTCTTGTTTGCCGTGGGTTCTTTTACGTGCTCTAAATAACATATGCGTACCACACGGGACCTCGTTTAATCATCTCAATCCAAAAGACAAGCACCCCGACTCCCACATGGTTATAATGGATTGGGGGAAAATTTCGGGCACAACCAAGAATCAAACCACCGCACACTTCATACCTGAACTTATGCTTTCAAGTCAAGTATGTTGTTACCTTCTAGACCACCGACGTTACCGCCTAGACATTGTGATGCTAGCGTATTACGAGGTTTGTTCTCATTATTTATTGCTAGTTATATGGATGTTTTTTCTTGGATTATTGTTTTAATAGTTCATTACGCAACTGTTAGGTCATCCCTAAAATGAATCTATCCATGCTGGTAACTGAAGTCTAGTGATGAAAGCTTACTTTTTCTTTGTTATCTGTCAATAGTAAAGATCAAAGATCCTCCTCACCCCACCCCCGCCCCCATTCCCCGAATTTCTATTCTCCCCCGGTCTAGTATCAACGATTTGCGGGAAAATTTGGTTCTTATTGATGCTCAAAATGTGACCATGTCCCAGAGAGAAAATTTGGCGATCGCACTCATCTCTCTCTCCTCTCTCTCCCTCTACTCTCCTGTCATCTCCTCTCTCTCTCATCGCCACTCACTCATCTCTCTCCTCCGCCTCTCTCGTCCGTCCCTCTCCTCTTCTCCTCATCCTCTCCCTCCGCTCCTCTCTCTCCACTCCACTCGCTCTCCTCTCTTCACAAGCACACCAGAGCCTTAATCGATAGCCGAAGATGACGGCATAGCCTAACGTCCAGAACATTGCTCTCGCAATCTGACGACCCGTTCGATTCCCGTACAATAGGGATATTTTCCTCTGGAGTATAACATCAGCGCAGACTCCCACTCTCCCCGAAAGTCCTCCATATGAGACCATAAACTGAGGTCCCGTGTGCAACCCACGCAGAACATCATGCCACACGTTAAATCCTTTCCCTTTTATCGCAAGAGTAGGGGCCATTGTGTGCCGGTGGGAACAGATGATCAGAATTTCACAATCCGCATACACACGGGAATGGAATGTAAAAAAGCACAAAAGTTGCTTGTTCCATTATCCTCAGAGTATAAAAGAAAAAATAAAATATAAGAATAAATAAAATCACACAGGGAAAACAAAGCAGTACCAGCAGAGAACAGCCTGCCAAGTGCCAACACTCACGTTGACCTCCATAATCCGCAGTCCAGTTTCTAGCCGGCCATTCACCACGCTGTGCTCCATCTCAGCCGCAGCCATCGAGTCAGAGATAGTCCCAGGTAAGTTATGTATGTGTGTGTTTATTCAGTAATCAGACTCA
The DNA here is from genome assembly GCA_028751875.1 of Rapana venosa. Lineage (NCBI taxonomy): Eukaryota > Metazoa > Mollusca > Gastropoda > Neogastropoda > Muricidae > Rapana > Rapana venosa. The sequence goes on along the minus strand of CM054146.1, from coordinate 66,414,139 downwards.
GATCAGATATATCATTGCCATATAAGCCATGTAGAACTTATTAGACACAACAAAACATAAACTATAATTATTATCTATTATGGCTAAAATCTGATGTACACTAAAACATGTTGTATTTTACTTCTCTGTTTCTCTTTTTCAAAAACACACATACATATACTTTATTATATCTGCTTTGATATAATATCAACTGTGCTTATGTCCCTTAATATTAGTTATCCAACAGATTTTTGCATTCTTTGTCATCTCGTTTTGATTTTTATAACAAAATAATTCTAGATTTCATCATATAAAATGCCATTCAATCAAGTAAAATGATTTCATCTTCAATTTTGTTACAGTGTCCTACATTTTCTGTCCTCTCTGGATATATTTTGGGTTCCCTTTCTCTATCATTAAAATTGTGACAGCTTGTTCGAAATTTACAATATGTCTTCTTATGGACTTTTGGTTTTCATAGTTTTACTACGATAGGGTTCCATAATCTGTTTTTCTGGTAGCAAAAATTCATACAAAATTTAGTTATGCAAACTCTTTCTATTGGTAGATCCAAAACGTTTTAAATGTAACATGTGTAGAGTGTGTGTGTGTGTGTGTGTGTGTGGTGTGTAGTGTGTGTGTGTGTGTGTGTGTGTGGTGTGTGGTTGTAGTGATCACACTGTCTGCTTCATTTGCCATTTCTCTTGAGAGTGGTGGAGTTAGTGGTGGTGGTGGTGGTTATATCATAGTCATTCTTTTTTTTCCCAGTTTATAGGGCTAAACATACCTGCTGTTCTTTTGTTGTTTTCTGATTTGGAGGTGTTGGTTGGAGGTTGGTGAGGGTGGTGGTGGTGGTGCAGCTGCTAGCTTGCTGCTGAAGGCTGCCTGTCTGCTGGCTGCTGCTGCTTTGTTATTTATTGCAGTTGTGATTATTTAATATGTTTGTTGTTGCCGTTGTTTCCTGAGGTTTCCTCCCCCGTTTAACATCCTGTGGGTCACCCACAATAATATACGTTTTTGACTCACTTCATCCCACCTGGGAATCACTGAGAGCTAAGAAGTACACACTTGGATTAGGAATGTTGCGTGTATGACTGTTTTCAAGTAGATCGCTATATAGGCTAGCGTGTACTACAAACGACTTAACGATCATCCGGTTGTTTTTTTCTCCTTCAAAAGGAGACTGTATGGATAACATGAGGTTCTCTTGGAAGAAGACGTCATAAGGTTTAAAGCCTAACGGAAGTGTAGAATGAAGCCATTGGCAAATTAAACTGAAATCGATAAACTGAAAAGATTTTTTGGCCTGGGGTAAATTTACTAAATCCGATACAAAAATTTGGTGTCACATTCAACATATGTATCCTAGAGTTCCATTTGCATGTTATCAGTCCAAAAGTGTACTCTTAAGTCAAATCAAATATTCAAATATACACACATACAGTTTAAGTACAAATACCTGTAACTGACCATTTGATACTCTGTTGTTTTAAAACAGATAAACTAAAGCAGGTTGTTTTGTGAAGTACAAAAAAGTTAAAATCGACACACATAAAATTAAGAACACACACACACACCACAGCAAACGCATACATGCGCACACACAAACGAAACTCACTACACACCACATGGAACCATCACAATTTTTATTTGGGGGTGGGGGGCTAATATTTTTTTTCATTTATCTATTTTTTGTTGGTAAATAAGAACATCCACCCCTCCATTTGTTCCCCCTCGTCTAATACACTAGAATGAACAGACGTAAAAATGAAGTCAACACACCATCACACCACCAACACACCACACACACACACACACACACACACACAACTACGACACGCGCGCACAACACACACACACACACACCCACACACACACACACACTATTTATCACGACAGTAACTTACTTCACACTTCATTACTCGAGTCAGAGCCAAAGAGAGCCAGGTTGGAGTCCTTCAGTTCATACCCTTCATGCTTTCACTAACCTGCGCAGCAGAGGTATAGATGTCTCCTCGTGAGGTTGGTGGGGGGGGGGTAGGGTGGGGTGTGGGGTGGGTGGGTGTGTGGGGGTGTGGGGGTGGGTGGTGGGTGTGTTTGGGTGGTGGTGGTGTGGGGGGGGTGTGGTGTGTGTGTCTGTGTGATGTGTGTGTGTGTGTGTGGTGGTGGGTGTGTGAGTGTGTGTAGTGTGTGTGTGTGGTTGTGTGTGTTGTTGTGTGTGTGTGTGTGGGGTGTGTAGTTGTTAGTGGGAGTGTGTGTGTGTTATTGTGTGTGTGTGTCCTGTAGAGAGTGAGAAGGTAGTAGTGTGTAAGCGTTTATATAATATATCTTAGATAAATATATATATAGTAGTGATTGATATATACATTATATTAGATATATCTTCTATAGTGGAATACGTCCATTCTCTATTATCTTCTGCAATACGCTGCGTCTCTTCTTGCTAAACCTCACATCATCTCACTCTCTATTACTTTGATCATCATAGCCTTAACCAGCAACTCTACTTCATGCTACTCTATCTACTACTTTCACAGCGGGGACACATATACCCACTCATATCAACTACCTCTCGCCGTCTCTCGCTCACGTAGGTAGCGTCTACGCCTTCTCACTGCCTACTCTCTACTTCTCTCGTATATCGTCTTCTCTCCTGCTCTCTAACTACGAACTCATGCACTACTCACTACGAACAGCACATACGGCTCTCTCCTTAACTACGACTCTCAGCATCACACACCACAACTTCACATCTCACACTAACTACACATCCAGCTCCCACGTCGACACCCAAACCACACTTACCCACACTAGGTCGACACGACAATTCATCCACTCCCCCCTCGCCACTCAGCCAGTCAGTCTACCCAATAAGCCCCATTTAAACTACCAAAGCCATCTACCCTTTCACATCTCACAGTCCTAATCCCCGCGAAACACTCTCACACCCGTCACGCACGCCCCACACGCCCCCTCACCAGCAGACACCCACATTCTCTCATTCAATCACAAACACACACATACATATAGTCCCCAACCCAAACGCCCGTACGCAGGCACGCACACGCGCGGACACACACACACAACACACACACAAACCCACACAGAGATTCAAGGCTGATCAAAAATCACTTTCTTAGAGAAATAAGTTTAAAACAAACAAACACACACACCACACAACACACACGAAGCGCACACAGATTCATCACCGTATCACACTCACGCGAAAAGCGCATGCAAAGCAATGCTCGCAAACACAACATAAATTCAATCGTGCACATACTCACACACCCACATCCATATCCATGCGTTGGGGGGTTGGGGGGTGGTCCCGCCATTTAACACGCACACTCATACACAACACAACACACACACACACACAACACTCAACTACACACAACACAAACACACACACACCCACACACACACAACACACACACGCACACACTCCCACACACACACAGACACACAACACTACACACACACACACACACTCACATATATTCAATGAACAACCAGACATTGTGTACTTTGACCAGATGATTAATAATTGTAGATGCAAACAAACCACTTTTGATGTACGTCTTGATAGCAAAGATGAAGTCTGAAAACAAACATGTAACACACATAAATTTCTAATCATGTAAATCATGATAACTTTCTATAAAGGAAAACAATAAATCACAACGTCCTTGATTTTTTATTGTCTAATACATATCTAAAATCGTCCCCGAAGTCGGAAGCGCTATACTAAATGGTAGACAACAAAAACGTCGCCTAACGCGAAAAATCTCACAACTGGTAAAGGCTCAAACATTAGTTGAGGAACGAAAAAATTCACCAAAAACCCCCCCCAACATTCACATCATAACTGATTTTCATATCCATTCATTGTTTTTGCAAGTTCTCTTTCACATTTTTTTGTTAATTTTTATTTACATTAGCAAGATTGGAATACTGATTTTCTCGTGATCCCTGTTCATGCTTAACCATAGAAAATAATCTCCAAAACTGTGACAGAACTGAGAGCACAGATTAACCTGGAAGATTATAAACCCCTGGTTTTCCATCAAGTAGATACGCAGCATCCGAATTTAGCATGAAGTTCCTGAACAAGCAAATTTTGGAAAACCAAATAAATGTATCATTTTGTTGATCACACCGGCACGATTGGCCTAATCTTCCAAACAAAGGCAGATGGTTACTGTGATAGCCTGGTTAGTTACATACGTTGGATGCATTGTAGCCCGTGATCTGCTGACACGGGTTTTAAAAATCTCGTTAAGGGGAATATATCCCCCGGACTTAACTCACAGCAGACTACGCTAACCCAAAAACATCCCTACGGAATGAAAATATAACACGATTCCTCGTGCTTAGAACTCAAGCAGACCATCTTGTTTCACAATGTTACACACATGTCCGCGTTTTCCGGAAGAGTAGGCCTTATGTCAGGTGAACGGATGCCAAAGTTACAAAACTGCAATACACACGGGAACTGGATGTTTTATAAAATAACCATGAGCGCTTATTCTTTACCTCGAAATAAAAATATTGTTGTAAAAAACAACCCGGTGCCAGATTGGCTTACGTGTATTAATTCTCAATAAAACAATACACTTAAACGACAAGACACAAAACAATGACAATCGAAGCAACAACAAGTTTTCAGAACTTAAATCTGTCTTCCAACTTCAATTCAATGTGCTCAAAACAACAGAAACATAAATACACATATAACACATACATACATTGAATGTAAACAAAAATATATCAAGAAGTCTACGTTCTAGGAGAACGTAGATTTGAACCCCCGACGACATTCATGACTCCCAGGGTGGAAACTCAGACTCTTATCCCTCCAGCAACTCCCCCTGTAACAGGTTTGATTGTTTTTGGTTTGGGTTTTTCCCATTCCTCGTCTAAGACCCGAGTTTCAGCAATGATGAACATGTTAAGGTATGTGACTACTGTGGTTTCCAGGCATTAAGTTGACTGGCGCTCCTAATTTAGCGTCTGATGGTCTACCCACGACACATTGTACTTGCAGGTTTTGTTTTGTTTGTTTTTAATGTCGTGTTTGTTTCTTACAAGCACGAATGGCCGACTTTTTTTCCGAAAGGAAGAATGAGTATAACGTGTGTGTAAAAATTTTGATTTGTTTGCTTTTTATTTATTTTGGGCAAAGAAAAATCCCCCCACCCCCCAGCGCTATGTATACTTCCATACACAATTATTATTATAATTAGGGGACGGGATAGCCAGTGTGTACGGAGCACTCGCATTCCCCAAGTCAAGGATAAGAAGCATCGAACCGTGGTTACCAGTTGGATTGGTGACCGTTTGCCGCGCCTTTGGTCTCAGTTACGATTTCCCCAGATCACCCACTCTAAAATGGGTACCTGGGGCCTCTTTAGCCAGTGAAGTAAAGAGCGAGGGAGAGGAGAATGGCGCCACCCACATAAGCGGGCCCCTAGAGAAAATGAGGTCTCTGAATGACGCCCGCTCCCCACGACCTAAAAGGTTATAGGGACAACAACCCTTTCATTAATATTAATATTATTATTATTATTATATTATCATCCATTATTATTATCGTTGTTGTTTATCAATGGTTGTCGTTACTATAATAACATTAATTATCAACATCCATCATCAATATGTATTATTTTTACGTGCGTTCTCACCTCAGATCTTAATATCATAGTCTCCGCCCGGACAGAAATTCGGGAGTGGAGTAGAGTCTGCCTGTACGTGATGTACACACTCCAGGATGAAAATAAAAACCCTATAATAAACAGCCGTGCTCGCTGATGGCTCAAACCCCGGGCATTGATCCCGGATCATCAAAATCGCAAGCGCATCCCTTCTAACCGCTATGCCATCCCACCTAACCACCGCCCCCATCCCATTTAGTAGGTTTAAATGGAACACGTAGGCCATACATTCCAGTACCAATAGACAACAGACAATTTTGCCTCCTAGTGTGTTGTGGGATGGTGCTGGAGAAAAATGGCCATAATGACTGTGTTTGCCTGTCACACGTCTGATTACCAAGTTGACAAGTCCATCCCTTCTCCCTAAGGTTGTTTTATTTTTTATCAGTCAGTCCTGTATCGTGGGCTGTGCCGTCCTGTCCTGTCGCTTACTCGTCTCCTGCCTCTCTAGTTTATCTTCTGATCTATATTATCTCTTTCGAGTCCAATTTGTTAGGGCCTCCTACTTACTAGCTGTGCCTCGTTGATGGTGGTTTTGAGTGAGTGTGTGTGTGTGTGTTGTGTGTGTGTGTGTGTGTGGTGTGTGTGTGTGTGTGTTGTGTGTGTGTGTGTGTGTGTGTGTGTGTGTGGTGGGTGTGTGTGTGGTGTGTGTGTGTGTTTTGTCTGTGGTGTGTCCGTCGTTGAGTCAGTGTGTCTGGTGTCCTTCTCTCTCTTCTCTCTCTCTCTCTCTCTCTCTCTCTCTCTCTCTCTCTGTCTCTCTCTCTCTCTCTCTCTCTCTCTCTCTCTCTCTCTCTCTCTTCTCTCTCTCTCTCTCTCTCTTCTGACTGTCTATCTATCTACTTACCTATCTATCTATCTGTCTCTCTGTCTGTCTATCTCTCTATCTACCTCTCTATCTACCTATCTCTCTTGTCTATCTATCTACCTATCTAATTGTGCAGCCTTTGCTGCCGTTGAAGATTTTCTATTCTTCAGCATAAATAGTATACTTGAATGTTCAGCCTTCATTCCCAGTTACATCGAAAATTATGAGAAGTACGTTGTTGCCATGGGTGCGCTAAATGCGTGTTGCACACGGGACGTCATCCCATCATCCTATCCAAAAGACTAGCACCCAGACCACCACTCATGGTCTAGGGGAATGAGGGTGAGCGTGGGGGGGGGGGGGGGGTCGGGCAGAAACAGGAATCAAACCCAGACTCGTATTGAACCTAAACTTTTTGCTTTCTAGGCAGGTGGGTTACCTCTAGACCACTGATCCACTTTATGTACATCAATAACTGGCAATGTCTTTAACCAGGGCGATGACATAGATAAACCAGTCAGATATTGTGATAGCTTTTAACACATCCACAGCGCAACTGGCGTCAACTGACACATCATACACACCACATATAATTATATGTCAATATTCACACACGAGCATTCACTTTAATCTTTCATACATGTGTACTTTTACTAAGTGCAATGACTTTTGTTTTGTTTTTTAATTTATCTGTTTACTTGGTTTTTTTAAGTGTGATATAATAAATCTTATCAATTGATAGTGCTCTTATTGCATGACATGTTATAATCATTGGCATATGTCTATGCGGGCTGTGTGTGTGTTTGTGCATGCGTGCGTGCGTGCGTGTGTGTCTGTGTGTGTGTGAGTGAGTGATTTTTTAAAGGTTGAATTTTATTACTTTCTGTGATAAATGTTTCTGTTTATCAGTTTTATGTAGAGATGGCTTGTGACCACTTGAATTCCTCTATTTATTGAGATGATAAGCTGCTGGAGTTGGTATAGGTATTATCTTGCAATGTGTTGTGTGTGTATAGATATAGTGGATCGGTGGTCTAGAGGTAACGCGCCTGTCTAGAAAGCGAAAAGTCCGGGTCTGAAGTGTGCGGCGGTTCGTACCCCGTTTGGACCGGAAATTTTTCCCCCATCCATTAGACCATGAGTGGTGGTCTGGGCGCTAGTCTTTCGGATGAGACGATAAACCGAGGTCCGTGTGTTACACGTAATTATTTAGCGCACGTAAAAAAAACCCACGGCAACAAGGAGTTTCCCTGGCAAAATTCTTAGAAAAAAGCCACTCTGATAGGGAAACAATACAGCTGCAGAAAAAAAAGAAAAAAAAAAGGGTGAAATTGGTGAAGGGTGGCGCAGCGCTAAGTGGCGACGCGTTCTCCCCTCCCGGGGAACCCACCCGAATTCACGGAGGAATCTCGTACTTAAAGTGGTTGAAATAAATTGAGCGCTTTATTTTTGCTTTAACAAGCTTCAGCGCTATATAAATTCCATACATATTATTATTATTATAGATATATTATATGGTATATACATAGTATAGTACATATATGTGTGTGGTATTATATATATATATATTTATATCTAATGAACATTACTCACTGGAATAACAACACAACATGTTCGTTGTGAAGATAACACAGAGCGAATGCTGACAGAGAAAGCAGGAAGGTGGATGTTATTGATACGAGGTACACATCTGAAAGCTGTTTATGACCTTGCACCGGACCAGACAAGCAACAGAACAACAGACAACGAACATTATGATTGGCGATGATTTTTGCTTGGTTTTATAGCACTAATATGCTTACACTCGCAGGTACGTTAGAAAGATGTTCTATTGTGGGTGGCCCAAATTTATTGTGTAGTTCCATATTGTACTCCATTTAAAAGGTTCGTTGTACTGTAAAGGGGCTGATGTGGGTTTTTTGCTGGGTCGCATCCATTGGGGAATATTTTGGAATACCAAGTCAGATTGCTACCGTGAAAAGGGGACGGATAGCTATTGGTTAAACATTGCGTGCAATCTGACAATGGTTCGATTCCGTTAAAGGATATTTTCCCCGAGTTATTCCTCATTCCACAAAGTCATCGGATAGCTTAACCGAGTCCCGTGTGCGAATCCATTTTTTATTAAGTTATTTATTTATTTATTAACCTACTTAAGTCCGAGATTTCTCTGTGAAATTCGGTGTCTCCCCGGTAAGCACGTGTCAAAGGGGCACTTTTTTTTTTTGTTTTTGTCCAATGTATTTTTTTCCCTATCGAAGTGGTTTTTTCAAGAATTTTGCTAGGACAACTCTCTTGTTGCCGTGGTTCTTTTTCGTGCGCTCCATAATTTTCTGTAACACCGGACCTCGGTTTACGTCTCATCCGAAAGACTACGCCCAGACCACCATCTGGCTAATGGATGGGGGAAAAAGTTTCGGCCAGACGGATACGAACCACGCACACTTCCGACCCGGACTTTTCGCTTTCTAGACAGGCGCGTTACCTCTAGACCACCGATCCACCATCCAGAACATCTTGCGCACACGTTAAATCCTGTTTCGCTTTTCGTAAGAGTAGGCCATTGTGTGCCGGTGGGAACAGATAACAATTTACAAAACCACATACACACGGGGACAGGATATAAAAAAACACATGAGTGCTTATTCCATTATCTTCGATATAAAAGAATAAAATAAATAAATAAACTAAAAAATAAGGGTGGTATACGCAAAATTTTACCAGTGGTGAACCTCGGAGTTCTAGCCGGGGAATGAAAAAGAAAACAAATACTGGGATGAAGTGTGTGACAGAGTTGTGATGTAAGGTGCACTCCAGTCTTTCTTACTGTTTCACGGAGTTTTAAATCTGTTTATTATCCCCCAAAAAAATCCATGTCCCTTAAATATTCAAGAAACATCATTCCTTTATCGTCATCTGAACATAGCATTAATTCTGCCGTCTATGGAAAGAGACTTCATCTATGGTAAAGCAAATTATCTACAAAAGCCACGTATAATTATGCTGCACCGTAATTTCTATCCGACATTTGTTTTTTACAAATCCGGTATTACTCGCTAAGTACGGGAGAAAATTAATTTTATCAAAATATTCAACGAAGTAAGGACATTTTCAATGTTAGAGACACTTATCTTGTTGATACCTAAAAATGATAATAGCATTACCAGTTGGTAAACTTTTGTAGTTTGGAGTTAAGGTTGTGAGATATTATTGCTATCTTTGCTATTTCTTTCATTTTTCTCACTTATATCACGGTTTGGGGGGGAAACTTTGAATGAAAGATTCTTGCATTCATTCATTCATTCACACATTCACTCGATTCTCTTCTTAGTTCTTCGGGTGTGACTTTTCAATCGAGGTTCCGTGCATGAACACCTGCTTGACTATCTGGCACACGCTTAAACATTGTATTGCTGTCTACAGCACTACAGAATAGGTAAAGGTGAGTATTAGTAAACACTGATCTCTCTCTCTCTCTCTCTCTCTCTCTCTCCTTTTCTCTCTCTCTCTCTCTGTCTTTCTCTCTGTCTCTCATTCAATTCAATTCTCTCTCTCCCCTCTCTCTCTATCAATCTGTCTTTCAATTTAATTCAATTTTCTTTCTCATTCAATTCAATTCTCTCATTCCTTCAAATCAATTGTCTCTGTCTCTGTCTGTCTGTCTTTCTGTCTGTCTCTCTCTCTCTGTATCTCTCTCTCTCGTTACGTTCACTTAAAAACTACTGAGTAATCACAAATGATATTCCTATTCAGGCCAAGAGTGGGGATGAAAAAAGTAGGCTACATTAACACTTATATGTGTCACCTCGTAAATAAAGGACTTTCTCTCTCACTCACTCACTCACTCTCTCTCTCTCTCTTCTCTCTCTCTCTTTCCCCTCTCTCTCTCTCTCTCTCTCTCTCTCTCTCTCTCACACACACACATACACACCACACTGAACACACACACACCCCACCACACACACACACACACACACACACACACACACCCCACCACACACACTTATACGTAAAAACACAACAGAATCCAAACCGATGTAAATTCCCTATTTTGCCAACACGAGTTAGTCAACAAGGACTCTTTTTCTGTAACACAAAAAAAAAATCTACAAACTGTCCATTGTGCCATAGCACACTCATTTCTGCTAACTCAGGCACTGCAGCAGAAAAACAACAACCTAACACAAAACGAACAGTATAGAAGCACAGCAGTAGGAGTAGTATACATACAATAAAGATGGGATGGGATGGAATGGACAAAAGATGTGGCCACACACACACACACACACACACACACACACACACACACACACACACACACACACACACACACACACACACACATCTAGAGGGAAAACCAGACAAGGGAAGACACGTCAATATATTCCTTTTGTGGCGTTTTGTTTCATGTTCATGGAATTTGTGAGAGATTGGGGAGGGAAGTTGTGGGCGGAGGGGAGGGGTTCGATAATGATGATGATGATGATGATGATGATGATGTGTGTGTTTGTTTGTGGGTAGGTCTCTCTCTCTCTCTCTCTCCTTCTCTCTCTCTCTCTCTCTATCTCTCTCTCTCTCTCTCTCTCTCTCTCTCTCTCTCTCTCTCTCTCTTCTTCGGATGAGACTATAAACCGAGGCCCCGTGTGCGAACGCACGCAGAACATCTTGCGCACACGTTAAAATCCTGTTCCGCATTTCGTAAGAGTAGGCCATTGTGTGCTGGTGGGAACAGATGACAGTTTACAAAACCGCATACACACGAGTACTGGATGTAAAAAAGCACATAAGTGCTCATTCCATTATCCTCGATATAAAAGAATAAGATAAGATAAGATCTGTACGTGCGTGCGCACGCGCACACACAAACACACACGCTTGTATCTTAACACAACAGAATCAAAACGATGTAAATTCCCTATTTTGCTAACACAAGCTAGTCAACAAGGCTTCTATTTTAACACAAAAAAACCCCAATCTACAAACTGTCTATTGTGCCCTAGCAAACTCATTTCTGCAAACCCAGTCACTGCAGCAGAGAAACAACAACAAAAACAACAAACCAACACGAAAAGAACAGTACAGCAGCAGCAGCAGCAGCAGTATACATACAATAAAGATGGGATGGAATGGACAAAAGATGTGGCCACAACAAACGCATCTAGAGAGGGGGGGACTAGATAAGCGCAGAGAAGTAAATCACACATGTCAATAACAAATATTCAGTCCTTTCCTTTGCATGTCAGGTCAGTCAGAGAAGTTCTCTGCTACTGCTACTGGTATCCATGTAACCCAGTACAACCTGTCACATGTGGGGGAGGAAACCCCAATAGAAAAAAATCCCAAAACATATGGAGACTTGGAGAGGAGATTGGCGCCACCAAGGAATATCCTAAGCCCACAGACAAGACATGAAAGACAAATGCAAAGCCAATATGATACCGGATCGGTCGAGGCCCGGGTTACCAACGACCGCGCTTTCCATTGATCAACACCAGGAGTCAGCTACTGGAGTTTAAACATTACTTAAGCTCCCTAGAGAACAGATCACCATTGGTACATGGAACGTCCGTACACTCTATCAGTGCGGAAAAATCAAAGAACTAGAGTATGAGCTTAGCAGCTATAAATGGGACATTATTGGACTAGGAGAAGTGAGATGGACAGGATTTGGTGAGACAATGACTGAAGAAGGCAACAAGATCTGGTACAGTGGTCAAGAGAAACATCACCAACATGGAGTGGCATTTATTGTCAGAAAGGAAGTAGTGGGGTGCATTATCAGCTGTACACTGGCTTCCAGCAGGATTATCAGCATCCGGGTGTCGGCCAAGCTCAAGAACATCACCATCATACAAATCTATGCACCATCATCTGACCATGCAGATGAAGAAGTAGAAGAATTTTACGAAGATCTTGAAGATACCATTATGAAGAAAGACAAGAAAGACATCATCATCATTCAAGGGGATTTTAACGCCAAAGTAGGTCCTGACTCTTACAACCAATGGGCCGGAACAGTTGGTCAGTTTGGAACTGGAGAGACCAACAACAGTGGACTACGTCTGCTGGAGTTTGCCTGCACCCACAGACTTACCATTGCCAATACCCTCTATCCCCACAAGCAGTCAAGGAGGACAACCTGGCATGTGCCAAACGGCAAGATTCATAATCAAATAGATTTTATCTTAACACCACGGCGCTTCAAATCCAGCATTAACAGAGCCAGAACAAGAACCTACCCTGGAGCTGACATAGGCAGCGACCACGACCTTGTGCTGCTGGCATTCAAAAGGAAACTGACGAAAAACAAACAGCCTGCAAACCCACGTATCAAATTTGACGTGGACAAACCGAAAGATCCAGATGTCGAGGAGCATTTCCAAGCTAAGCTTGGCGGACGTTTTGCGGCATTAACCCTCCTGGACAATGACATCAATGACCTCACCAACAACTTTAATGAGGCAGTCCGAGAAACAGCAGAGGAGGTACTCGGTCGTCAGAGGAATAAACACCAGCCATGGACTACCAATGACATCTTGGACCTCTGCGATACAAGAAGAGCACTGAAACCAACCAGGTCTTCCAACCCTAAAAAATACCAGGAGGCCAACAATCTGTGAAGAAGTCAAATGTTAAAGGCCAGAGAGAAGGGGATCAGTGATCAATGTGTTTGAGATCGAAAAAAGCATGAAAGTGGGCAACAGTAAAAAGGCATACGACACCCTGAAGAAACCCCACAAAACCACTTCAAACCAAATCATCAGTCATTGAAGACAGCTCCGGAAACCTCCTCACAGAAAGCTCAGCTGCATTAAACAGGTGGTCTGAGTATTGTCAAGAACTATACAACTACCCAATCCAACCTGACAAGAGCATAATAGAAGAGGACGCAGCAACATCAAGGGTACCCTCGCCATTACCTATACTGAGGGAAGAAGTGGAAGAAGCCATCCGCAGTTTACCAGTAGGAAAGTCCCCAGGAGCAGACAACATACCAGCAGAGCTGCTCAAGCATGGTGGCGAAACAGTCATCACACATGTTACAGCTATTTGTCAAAAGATTTGGGAGACTAAACAGTGGCCAACAGAATGGACACAATCACTCATCATACCCCTGCCCAAGAAGGGGAATTTACGCCAATGCCAAAACTATAGAACAATCAGCCTCATCAGCCACGCCAACAAGATCATGCTCAAAGTTATTTTGAATCGACTCAAGAAGGAGGCAGAAGAACACCTTGCAGAGGAGCAAGCTGGGTTCAGGGCAGGCAGGAGCACAATCGAACAGATTTTAACTGCCACATCCTGATGAAAAAACATCTTCAACATCAGAGAGACCTGTTCCACAACTTCATCGACTTCAAGAAGGCTTTCGACAGAGTATGGCACGAAGGCCTGTGGCAGGTCCTCAGAATGTTTGGCATTGAAGAAGGACTAGTGCAAACCATTCAAGCACTATACAACACCGCAAGCAGTGCAGTCCTTCTAAACAATCAGGTCGGAGACTACTTCAAAACCACAGTTGGGGTCCGACAAGGATGCCTGTTATCTCCAGTCCTGTTTAATCTGTTCTGGAAAACATTATGAGAGAGACCCTCCATGACTTCCACTCTACCATCTCCATTGGCGGCAGACCCCTCAACAACTTGCAGTTTGCCGATGACATTGACCTCATGGGCGGAAGTAACACAGAGCTGCAAGATCTTACGATCAGACTTGAGAACAGAGCTGGAGCATATGGGATGGAGGTGAGCTCAGAGAAAAGTAAAGTACTTGTGAACAGCACGAGCAACGCCACTGCTAAAATTTACATGAACGGCCAGCAACTGGAGGAGGTAGACGCTTTTAAATACCTTGGCGCTACACTCACAACGGACGGGCGATCGACGACAGAAATCAAAGTCAGACTAGCCATGGCAACATCTTCCATGACAAAACTCACCACCATATGGAAAAGTAAAGAGATCAGTTTCCCAATCAAACTAAAGCTCTACAAAGCCCTAATTCAGGCTATCCTGCTGTACGGAATTGAAACCTGGACACTGACTGCTGAAACAGCAAAGCGAATCCAGTCATTTGAAACAAAATGCCATAGAAAACTGCTGGGCATATCCTGGAGAGAACGAAAGACCAATGAATTTGTCAAGAGTCAAATAACACGGCTGGCAGGTCCACAGGAACCCCTTCTCACCATCGTCAAGAAGAAAAAGCTGACATGGTTCGGCCACATCACCCGCCACAACACTCTGCCAAAAGCAGTACTGCAGGGAACACTCGAAGGTGGCAGAAAGAGGGGAAGACAGAACAAGTCATGGATGGACAACATCAGAGAATGGACCAGGATGAATGACTCGGCACCACTGCGCAGAGCCGAGGACCGAGATGGATGGAGAGGCTTACCACGGCATCGTCTTTCGTGTCTCCTCCACGACCGCCAAGGTCACGGTACTGATGATGATGATGTTTCTTTTGGTCAATGCGTCTGTGAGAGAATGGGTCTTCTCTCTCTCTCTCTCTCTCTCTCCTCTCTTTTTCTCTCTCTCTCATCTCCTCTCTCTCTCTCTCTTCTCTCTTCGATTAAGAAGTGTGTAAATGCTTATCTGTAACCCTTGAGAGATAAAATCACTTATTCATTTATTCATTCATTCTCTCGCTCTCTCTCTCTCTCTCTCTCTCTCTCTCTCTCTCTCTCTCTCCCCTCTCTCTCTCCTCTCTCTCTCTCACACACAACACACACACACACACACACAACACACACACACACACTTGTACACAACACAACTGAATCAAAACGATGTAATTGGGTCAACAAAGCCTCTTAAAAATCCAATCTACTAAATGTTCATTATACCAGCAAACTCATTTCTATCCCAGTCACTACAGAAGAGAAACAAAAAACAACTAACACGAAACGAACAGCAGTAGTAGCAGCAGCAGGAGGAGGAGGAGCGGTAGTAGTAGTAGTGGTGGTGGTGGTGGTGGTGGTAGTAGTAGTAGTAGTAGTAGTAGTAGTAGTAGTAGTAGTAGTAGTAGTAGTAGTAGTAGTAGTAGTAGTAGAAGTAGTAGTAGTAGTAGTAGTAGTAGTAGCACCAGTAGGAGTAGTTGTAATAGTTGTTAGTAGTAGTAGTAGTAGTAGTAGTAGTAGTAGTAGTAGTAGTAGTAGTAGTAGTAGTAGTAGTAGAAGTAGTAGTAGTAGTAGTAGTAGCACCAGTAGTAGTAGTAGTAGTAGCAGCACCAGTAGTAGTAGTAGTAGTAGTAGTAGTAGTAGGCGTACATAGAATAAAGATGGGATGGGACAAAAGATGTGGCCAAACACACACACAAACACTTACATACATACATGCATACATATTTACATACATACATACATACACACATCTAATAACTGTCACTGAGAGTGAATAGTCGTTAAATTGAAGACAATGCACACAAACAAACACACACACACACACAAAAACACACACACACCACACAACACACACACACACACACACATCTAGAGGGAAGAAGTCTAGTAGATAAGCAGGATAGAAGTAAATCACACATGTCAATAATACAATCATTCCTTTGTGGCGTCCTTTTGTTTCCTATTGATCAATGCAGTCTGTGAGAGAATGGGGAGGAGGGAAGTTGTGTTTTTGTCTGTTTGTCTCTCTGGTGGTGTGTCTGATGGTCTGTCTGTGTGATGGTCTGTCTGTGACTGTCTGTGTCTTGCTTCTCTGTCTGTGTATGTCTTCTCTGGCTGTGTTTGTCTGTCTATTTGTCTCTGTGTGTGTGTGTTTGTGTGTCTCTCTCTCTCTCCTCTCTCTCTCTCTCTCTCTCTCTCTCTCTCTCTTCTCTCTCTCTCTCTCCCCCAGTTGGAAGAAAAGGATGTATTGATTATTTACGGTTCTTTGTAATGCACATTTTTAGATGTATCTGTTGGCCCATTTTTTGCTGGCTCTCTGTCTCTCTCTCCCTCTGTTCCTGAATGTCTTTTCTATTTTCTGTCTGTCTCTCTCTCTCTCAGTATCTCTCTCTCTCTCTCTCTCTCTCTCTCTCTCTCTCCTCTCCTCCTCTCCCCTCTCTCTCTCTCTCTCTCTCGTACGGGATAGCCTGGTGGTTAGCGTGATGCGCTCGTGATCTGCTGACCCGAGTTCGATTCCCGTTCAAAGGAATTTTTTCTCTGGAGTTGACATCAGTGCCGACTCCACTCCCCCCAAAAGTCCGGATGAGACTATCAACCGAGGTCCCGAGTGCAAACTCACACAGAACATCTTGCGCACACGTTAAAACCCGTTCCGCTTTTCGGAAGAGTAGGCCATTGTGTACCGATGGGAACGGATGACAAAATTAACAAAACTGCATACACACGGTGACTGCATGAAAAAAGCGCATGAGTGCTTATTCCAGTATCCTCGAAATAAAAGAATAAATAGAATAATAAAATGAAATAAAATTCTCTCTCCCTTTTTCTCCCCCCCCCCCCCCCCCCCCTCTCTCTCTCTCTCTCTCATCTCTCTTTTTCTGTCTGTCTGTCTGTCTGTATCTCTCTCTCTCTCTCCCATTTTCTCTTTTTCTGTCTGTTTTCTGTCTGTTTTGTCTGTCTGTCTGTCTCTCTCTCTCTCTCTCTCTCTCTCTCTCTCTCTCTCTTTTCTGTCTGTCTCTCGGTCTGACTCTCTTCTCTCTCCTTTTCCCCCCCCCTTTCTCTCTCTCAAGTCTCAGTCTCTCCCTCTCTTTGTCTACCCACTCTCTCCCTCTCTTTCTACCCACTCTCCCTCTCTCTCTCATGTTATATTCATCAATAACCTGCTGTGTTCGCTAAACGTCTGTTGTGATAGAAAGCAGCCATGGTTCCCTCAGAGGAGAACTGGACAGGGCAAAGCATGGCAGCAACCTGGCGACCGTGGTGCCGTGGTTAGAGTAATAAAAATAGTGTCACTCTTATTTGTTAGGTTTGGGGTTCGGTCCTCGCCAGAAGCAGGTTCTTTGTGAGAAGGCTGTTTAGTGTGCGTGCTTTTCGTCTTAACTTCAACGTCTCTTCACTCATTGTGATCTAAGACGATGTGGGATTGTGTACGTGTGTGTGTGTGTTGTGTGTGTGTGTGTGTGTGTGTGTGTGTGTGTGTGTTGTGTGTGTGTGTGTGTTTGTGTGTGTGTGTGTGTGTTTATGTGAGTGTGATTGTGATTAGACGAGTTTTGTGTTGTTGTTTTTGTTGTGCTTGTTGTTTATTTCTGTTTGTGTTTTTTGGTTGGTTGTGTTGTGTTGTTGCTTTTTGTTGTGGGGGAAGTTTGTTTTGTTTTTTCTCTCTGTCTCTCTCTCTCTGTCTCTCTCTCTCTGTCTCTCTCTCTCTCTCTCTGTCTCTCTCTGTCTCTCTCTCTCTCTCTGTCTCTCTCTCTGTCTCTCTCTCTCTCTGTCTCTCTCTGTCTCTGTCTGTCTGTCTCTCTCTCTCTCTCTTTCTGTCTCTTTCTCTCTCTCTGTCTCTCTCTCTCTGTCTCTGTCTCTCTTCTCTTCTCTCTCTCTCTCTCTCTCTCTCTCTCTCTTCTCGCTGTATGAGCGTTCTCTGGGCCAGGTTTTTTTCTTCTTCAGAAAAATGCTTTCAGAAAAGGCAACGAAGAGCGCTACTCTGCTGAAGACCCTTGCAAAACCATATTCTGTCTTTTCTTTCTGTCTACTTTTTTGTAAAAAGAAAGTGTATGGTTGTATGGTACGCCACAGAGGGAGAAGCGTCAAATCAAACACCGCTAGGACCTCTGAAAAGTGCTCAACCAGGAACCGAAACTGGAGACAGGTCAGGCCAAAGGTAGAGCCCTTATTTGAAAATGTCTCAAATGCTGCTATCGAAGATATATTCTTTTGTGGGTGTTTCAGGGGTATGGGAGGGGTGGCGTTTGTTTGTTTTTGAGTTTGGATGGTTTTGTTTAGTTTGGTTGCTTGGGGTTTGTAGTGTGTGTGTGTGTGTGTGTGTATTTGAGGATGTTGTTGTGGCGCTTGTTTTCCTCCACTACTCTCTCTCTCTCTCTCTCTCTCTCTCTCTTCACCCCTACCGTCGACAGCGACCAGGTTAAGTGTTTGTTATTGTTGGGATTTTTTGTTGTTGTTTGGGGTTTCATTGGATTGGATTTTTTTTGAGTTGTTGTTTGCTGGGTTGTGTGTGTGTGGGGGGGGGGCTGATATGAAGAATGCTTGAAGAAAGGGCCTTAGATCAAAGATCTGCCCTAATAAATGTTCCATATGCCTCATTCATTTAAAAACAACGTAACTACATTTTTAGCAAACTTGCAAACAAATGAATGTTAGTGTTGCTGTGCGTTCCCCAGCTTAACACTCTGGGGGTCACCCAGAATGTGCACTCTGAACTCAAACATCCCACCTGGGAATTAATGTGAGATTGAAATTTTACACTGTATGAGAAGTTTGCGTGTATGACTGTTTTGAAGTACCTCGCCATATAGGCAGCCATACTCCAACTTCAGAAGATTTTTTTCTCCTTTAAAGAAGAGTGCAGGCTGTTAAGTAAAAAGCTAAAGGCAATCCCAACACAATATTTTATAGCATGACAACATTTTAGTGCAGGCATTGGCAATTAGCTGACATCAATATCTGACACACCTTTTGGCCTGGGCCAAACCTAAGTAAATCAAGGTTAGCTCTTAACTCAAACCCGTGCCGTAGCTGGGACGAGGTAACAAGGGCAAGGAGAGCGGAGGGATAGGAGGGAGAGGGGGAGACAAGGAGGGAGAGGGGGAGAGAATGTGGACACAACTCCTGTGCGGCCCATGTATGGCTCATGTCAGCTCCATGTCGAAACAGCTTTCTGATATTCTTCCTGTTGTATCACACACTCGCAGCATACATCGGAGCTCTCTTTTCCCCTAGGTTCCAACTGAAGAAGGAGGAAGGTGGCAGAATGGTTTAGACGCTTATCTGCAGGTGTTGAAGACTTGATGTTTGCCTCTCCCTTTTCCCCCAGTCTGATTGGGAAAGTGGACTGAGCAGCAGGTGGACAAAAAACTCGAACAGTTTTAGGTTTTAATTCCACCCTAACTCTCTCTCTCTCTCTCTCTCTCCTCTCTCTCTCCCCTCTTCTCTCTCTCTCTCTCTCTCTCTTCTCTCTCTCTTTTATCTCTCTCTCTCTCTTTATATAATATATATAATAATATATATAATATATATATATATATCCCTAAGGGCGGCGACTGGATGTAAAAAAAGCACATGGTGCTTATTCATTATCCGCGAAATAAAAGAATTTGTCATTGTCATTGTCAAGACACTCCACAGACTCAAAAGTGGTTCCAGCGCATCTGACTTCGGTGTGGGAGAGAATTCGTATCTTTTAAGCCTTTCTTGGTGGAAAAGGCAGGTGAATGGACCAAGAAGGCAGAGAAAAGACAAAGAAGTGACAAGACGAGGAACAAAAAAAGGCAGAAACAAAGAGGTGAATAGAAAAAGGGGGAATTCATAGCACAGATTTTACAGAAGGTGGAAGTGCTGTTTATACTGACAGACCCCCCCCCCCACCGGCATCCCCACAGGGGTGGCGTAGCTGTGTGTGTGTGTGTGTGTGTTTTGTGTGTTGTGTGTGTGTGTGTGTGTGGTGTGTGTGTGTGTGTGTGTGTGTTTTGTGTGTGTGTGTGTGTATTTGTCCGTCGTGTTCCACTACAGCAGAGAAGGCAGCTGCTGTTTCGGATATTGGGCAGAAATTTGAATATAGTGGAGATGCCTTGCCCTCAACACACCCCCACTCTCTCAGCCTAGAGGGCATAAGGACAGTCAGCGTTGGAGATGTTCTCCAAAGGCCAACCAGCCTCCAGGGCTGCAGCACATAAGGACTGTGCGAGACAAGCCTCCTAGTCAGAGAGTCATAGTCGATCACTAAAGACTAAGCTGTAAAGTGGAATTCCATGAGTGGGAAAGAAAGCCACTGATCATAGTTACATCTTCTCTCTTTGCTGCTGTTGCCCCCCAGCTGTCAATGGTTTACTCAAGAACTGTGGTCAAACCCAGGCGCTGAGCTAAAGTAGACTCATTTAGACCAGACCAAACGCGTCTTTGTCACAGCTGTATGCTACCAACGTGGGTCCCATAGAGCAGGCAGGCAGGCAGGCAGGCAGGCAGGCGGGCAGGCAGACCTGTAGGCGGGTGGTTCCAGTGGGTATTGAGCTGTCCTCCACCCTGCCTTGTTTGATCACTGCCCCTGTGTTTGTACACCAGGCAAAAACCAACACTGATGTAACACCACTTCCATTTTCCGTGTAGCGGAATAACCGATCGCTTACACACACAGCGAGCACACGCGCTGTGCGTATGCATGACGCATGGATGAGCATGCGGACGTGAATAAATATGTGTGTGCATGCTTGTCTGGATGGAAGCATGCGCGTATATGCGTGCAAACATGAAGGATAAAGCATAATTATACACATGCAGGCGTGTACGCACGCGTGCAGGCACACACACAGACCCACAAACACATACATACACGCATTTAGATAAACGCACGCGTGTACTTTCTCTCTCTCTCTCTCTCTCTCTCTCTCTCTCTCTCTCTCTGAGTGAGTGTAAAAGGCGTGCATGTTTTGGCATTACATTCTGAAAATCTCTGACGGATGACACGACAGACAGACAGAGACACAGACACAGAGACAGACGTGCAGACGGACGGATACAGAGACAGACAGGCAGACAGACGGACGGAGAGAGAAAGAGACAGAGAGAGACGGAGAGAGAGAGAGAGAATGACAATGACGAAGGTTCATTGTGGTCAAGCACTTTTAAGGCCATACACAAAGAAGATGAGAGAGAGGGGGAGGGGGGTAGTGCATTACGTCAACATGGAAATCGATCATCAACTCATTGTCATAGAGACCACAACGAACATCACGACTTGGATACCAAATAATGGAATCGATTTTTACAAACAAATATAACAGAAAAGGGTTAAAAAAATTAATAACATTGCTCTACTATGGGGAAATTGAAGCTTGCAACACAGCAGTAACCATGACCCCAACACCCGAGAGAGAAAGAGAGAGAGAGAGAGAGAGAGAGAGAGAGAGAGAGAAGAGAGAGAGAGAGAGAGAGAGAGAGAGAGAGAGAGAGAGAGGGCTGACTCACTCACACAGACACACGGATGACAGACCCGAAATACAGACAAAAAGACAGAAGGCAGACAAGCACAATGATAGAAAACAGTTTAACAGACGACAGATAGACACACATGGAGACATACAGTAGACAGGCAGACAGACAGACAGACAGACAGACAGACAGAAAGAAAGAAGACAGACAAAAGACAGACAGACAGAGACAGAGGCAGAGACAGAAAGAGAGTCCAAGTCCAGAAACAAACAAAAAACAAGGAAGGACAGACAAGAAAACAAACCAACAAGCAAACACATATAGATATTGCAGAGTCCAAAAATTTATAATAAAATCTACGATCAATTCATATCAGACCAAATTCTCACCAAGCATGGCCACACTAAGATGACGACGACGATGCATGCTCTGAATTGAATCTTTGGTTGGGGGACGGAGGGGGAGGGGGGTGGTAGAGAGGGGCAGTATAGCCTAGTGGTTAGAGCGTTGAGCTCGCGATCTGATTGTATGGGTTCGAGCCACCACCGAGACACCCGTTTTTGTAGATTTTCCCCTGGAGTTAACATCAGTCCTAACACCAGTTCCCCGAAAGGTCTTCGGGTGAGACTATAAACCGAGATCCCGTGTGTGAACGCACGCAGAACATCTTGCCCACACGTTAAAACCCGTGCCATTTTTCGGAATAGTAAGCTCTAAATGCCAGTAGGGGGATGGGATAGCCTAGTGGTTAGAATATTGCGCTCGCAATCTGACGACCCGGGTTCGATTCTCGTTTA